>ML777759.1:1571635-1591069 GCA_009831015.1 Picea engelmannii | reverse complement strand
CTCATGCCTTCCCAATGTGAGTTTCATACCTGGTATGTATCTGTTACAGGGCATAGTACTACCACCTGCTACCTCCACTTTGAATCCTTCAAACTCTACTGTAGGTATGTGCCTCCTCTTCAGTAATGCTGCATCAATGAAATCACGGGAAGCTCCTCCATCAATCAGAACCGACACTCTTTGTCCTTGTAAGACCCCTCTCATCCCCAAGGTGTTGAACTTGGGTACCCCACTGATAGATGCCAACGTAGCCTTCTCTCCAGCCGCACAGTCTAGTTCTGGAACCTCCTCTTCTGTTGCCTTTAACGTTTCGGCCTCCATGTTTTGTATCTGACCATACTCATCCTCTTCTTCATCATCTGAAGTGACCTCAATGTAATGTACATGTCCTCATCCCATGCACTTGTGTGAGGGATTCCATGGCTCCTTGCATGTGAAGCAGAGTTGCTTCCTTCTCAGTTCCCTTGTGGTGTTGTCATCTATTCTACCACGACCCTTGTCATAACCCTGGGGGTCATGTCCTCCATAGTTTATTGGAGGCCTTTGATCTCTTCCACCATTGTTAAGAGGTGGTATGGGTATGAATTTTGGTTTAGCAGTTGGACCTAGATCCCTCGTCTTCCAAATGGCTTCCTGTAGGCTGGTAGGATTGAAGGCCTTAACCCAACCCTTCAAGGGTTCCATCAATCCTTCTGTAAAGAGCATCATGAGACTAGTTGGGGACATATCTTGCACCATCACTACCAACCTCTGGAACTCATCAATGTATGCCTCAGCTGTACCTGTTTTCTTGAGTTGGGTGAGCTCACGGAAATGTAACTCAGGATCTCCTAGATCAAATCTATCAATGATCCTCTGAGTGAATTCTGTATAGGATACAATCTGGTTGTGGCCGAGTGTGGTGAGCCCATGGTACCACCAGTCGTGGGCCTTTCCATCCAAGTACATTGTGGCAAACTTGATGGCCTTCATCTCTCTCATGGGGTTAAGATGTAGGTAAGTATCTAGCTTCTGCACCCATGCTTGTGATGTCATCTTAGCCGTACCATCAAAGTATGGAATCTCTATCTTCCCTGCCCTTCACTCAAACTCAAAGCTGCCCCTGTGGTTTTTCCTAGGCTGGTTTCTGAACCTGAGTTGACAATACTGGTCTAGGGACATCTGTCTTTGAACTTTCATATCCAAGCTATAGTATTTCCTAGTACTCCTGGCTAATTGTTCCACAAAATCTTCAACCTGTTCATGCTGCCCTTGCTCATCTCTGAATGTGGGCATGTATGGTCTAGGGTTAGCTCTGCTACCTGAGTGTTGGCCTAGTGGTTCATCCATGAACACTGGCACGTATGGCCTATGATTGGTCCTGCTACCCATATTCCCATGGAATGTGCCACCTCCAAGACTTCCTTCGGATCTCGGTGCTTTCTCCGGGTTATATCTAACTTCCTCATGGGTTCCACCAGACCCTCCAGCCTCCTTATTCCCATACGTATCAGGATGTTTGCCTCGATGGGTTACTTGCATCAGAAGGTTAGTTATCCTAGTTTGGTTCTCGTTCATTTTCTGTAGATTCTCATCAACTTTCTTCAAGGTTTCAGAGATTTCAGCCTGTCCCCTTCTGTTGGTTTCCTGATACTCATCCAACTATCGGACCAATGTGCTTTTTGTGCAGTTCATGTTTTGATGGAACTTACCAAATTCGGCTACTAAGAGAGCCAAGCCCTGAGGCTCATGGTCATCTCCTAACCCTTCCATTTCTGCCTCTGTTTCACTGTTGTTTTTCTTCCTCGGACCCATAACAATTCCCCTGTACTTCTACATGCACCAATATCTCCACAGGTTTGGAGGATCAAGGCTCTGATACCACTGTAATGATCCCAAGCCAAATTCTTTCTTGGAATCACTAACTACTACTAATTTATTGAGTTATTAAGTGCATACAAGATTCATCAACACATGGAGATCACAATATATGTAGAAGCACAAGCAAAGATCTGACCTTTTTATTATGAGCAATGTAAGATCAATACAATAGATGGTCGATCTGGCATAAAACTCAGATGGCCATACAAGCAATAGATATGAGCTGCTACAAAATGCTCCCGACAATACAAAATAAGCCTCCAAAGGTTGGATATACAATGAAGACTAAATCAAGAAGATCTGAGCCATACTAATGCTCAACCTCCAAGTTGAAAAGTGCCACATCCTGCTAGAATGCTGAAGCCCTGAATAATTCTGCCCTACTACCAAAAGTGTCCAATCATCCCAAGAAATATGACAAATGATAGATCGAGCAACTGTAAGGAAAACCCAGATGTCCAAATTCCCAAATCCACTCTCAAACCCCGTAGATCTGAATTCTCCACTGAATGGTGTGCCCCACTGGATGACTGAAACCCTAGCTGGTTCGGACCTAATGAAGGAGGCCTCCAAATGATTCGAAACTCTCCAAGAATATAGATCGGGCTATGAGAATCCCGTGGGAGAAGTTTCGGGCTCAGATCTCAAGCAGATCTCCCTAGATCTGAGTTTTACTGAATCACAGGATGTCCCCTATGGCTCCACAACGTCCCAATATGCAGACAAATGTAGAATGATGATAACCCTCCAGAAAATCCCTCAAAATGATGGTCCTGCCCCTGCAAACAAAACCCAACTGTTGGAATGTCCCCAGGCCCTCAGGATAAGCTGGATCGAACCTCCCTCGATAAGCTGGCCCTAAGACTAGAATGGTGTGGAGGAGTCTTTCATCCCCGAGACCAAGTTGTGGAACAAGGTGAGTGAATATTTCACCACTGACTTGCTCACAAGGGTTTGTACAACAAAACCCCCAAACTAAATGCTCAAGAGCAATAGCAAATGCTAATCCAAAACCAGAATGAATAATAGATGCACCCCAACCTCTTACTTATACTTTTCCTTCTAATTCTCTGTTGAGTTAGGTTAACTCCCAGGGTTATTCTTCTATTCCTCTATTGAGTTATCTTTTACTCCTTTATCCTTTTCCTTTCTTAAGTCAACTTAAAAATATAACTTTTAACTTCTTGACTTTCCCCCCTTAGTGTGAGACTATGACGTAGTGGGGGTGCCCAAGCCACTGAGTCTCCTCATCACCTCTCTAAGAGGTGGGGGACATTACATCTCGGCTGTGGCTGCTATCATCTTGTCTCTTTTCTTGTTGGTTTCTTCTTGGTCCATGTTTTGTTGTCATTTCCTGGAGTCCAACTCAATGTACATAGCATTCTTTCTAGCCTCATCTATGATTTTGACACCATGAAGATGAAAATGTATTTGGATATGGCTAAAAATACCTCCAAGGTACTTCATACCACCTCGGTCTCTCCAATGAGATACCCAACTTGATGGCCTACCTCCTGAACTTAGAAGTGTAATCTTGCACTCCTTGTCCCTGTTCTTGCCGAAGGTACTTACACTTTATGAGTTGTTCCTCTTTGTAGTCTATGGGATAGAATTATGACTCGAGTAATTCCTTGAAGTCCTCCCATTTCATCACCATGGGATTCTTTCCTATCCTCAGTGCATACACATAACTCTCCCACCACAACAAAGCATGTCGGGTCATCTTCAAATGAGAAAAGGATATATGTTGTGTTTCTTGGATTTGATAAAGACCAAAGTAAAATTTCAATTGTTTTAACCAACTATCCAAGGCTTCAACATTATTTTTTCCATTAAACATAGGCATTTATAGCTTCACTTCAACTTTAAAAGGAACACTAGAAGATGAAGAAATTTTGTTGTCATTACTTGAGTTTCCAAGCGTCTCTCCTTTGGATATTTCTAGACCAGAATTGTGTTCTTCATGCTCAGTCTCTACCGAGTGTGCTTCCTTACCATTCATTACAAGCATCTGTGTCACCAACTATATCAATGTAGCAATGCTGTGCTCCAACCGAGCCAATCTGACCTCTAGGTCTTCCCTGTCATCTCTTCATGATGATGCCCCACCATTGATGGTGATATACTTCTGTGTAGGCTTGATAGCAATGCTTTTCCACTGTTTTGGTACTGGCTGCGAGTGTTTACCATGCAGGTATTATCCAAGTCTTCGAAAATTGCTATGAAACCGTCTGATCTGTAAATGGTAAGCCTATGGCCTATCCATCTCACCAATATGGATTTTACTATGGGATAAAAATTTTATTTCTATATTGATCTTCTTCATCTGATTATAATCCTTGAAATATGCTAATCAGTCAAGTCAACCAAATAATAAACCAATTGACCACCCACTAGTTGAGTTGGCCTTATGGATGAACAATCTAATCCTCCGATGGTCAGATCGACCGAATGGAATTCCAGTTGAATGCTTTGATGGCCGGGTGGACCAAATGAAATCCTAGTCAAATTCTTTGATGGTTGGGTCGACTAAATGAAAGGATGGTCGAATTATTTGATGGTTGGGTTGACCAAAGGAAATCTCGTTTAAATTATTTGATGGTCAGGTTGACCAAAGGAAATCCTGGTCAAATTCTTTGATGGTCAGGTTGACCAAAGGAAATCCCAGTTGAATTATTTGATGGCTGGGTCAAAGAAATGAAATCCCGGTTGAATAAATGAAGGAAAATAGACTTCAAGAGTAACCCAATCGGAATGGGTCGACCAACAGTTAAAGAAAAAATTATCCAGAGGCAGATTCGACCCTCAATAGCAAAGGAAATTTTTTTTAGGGCGATTTGGTGACCCTCAACAACTAAAAAACCAAAACATCTAGGGGCGATTTTAGATGTTCAACTATGAAGAAAAATGCCCATGGGTTTTAAAATTTACCCAGGTAAGTATAAATTCTCCCATGAAGTAAATAAAACACCTAGGGGTCCTTAAATTCTCCTAGGTAAGTATAAATTCTCACATGTATGTTTAAATTCGCCCAGACAAGTTTCAATTCACCCAGGAAAAAGGACAACACTTTGGACGAGTGCTATAGGATAAAAAAAAAAACACTTCAACATAGTATGCATACATTTTCGTAACTCAAAATCAAATTCCCAAAGCATAGATTTCAATAACTCATAGATCCAACATTTAAATGGGACTTTTATTATGTTGAGGAGAAAACTACAATGGGGTGAGATATACACAGTCTTTGTGTATTGGTACTCACTGATAATACAAAATTACAGAGGCCAAGGCTTAGAGACACCCTTGTTCAGAGCGAACATACACATTAACTCCTTCATCCACTCAACTAGTTTGAACAGGATACCCTCTTTGAGCTCCCATTTCTGTTGTTGTCCTTCTCCCTTTCTCCTTGCATCTCCCTTCCTTCCTCTTCACTGCTGCTCTCCTTACTTTTAATGGGATTCTCTTGGAAGGCCCACAATCACAACTGTTCGTTTCACCTTCTCATTACACCAGAAGACAAAATAAAATGAAATAAAGAAAACACGTCTATTTACAACATTTACAAATATTTTCCAAGATCCAATTCGTATCATGCTTGGACTAACATTATTGTTGCATGGATGCATAATTGTCACATAGAGTAGTGAAAAATATGTAACATCATGGCTCACAGTTCCAATGAATCAAGGTTCCGATGTTGGCTCAAGGTTCCTGTGTTGCGGATTCTATGATGCATCAACTATGTTGCAACAACTATGTAATAACGACTATGTTTCAACAATGTACCAACAAATGTGTTGCAACAACCGTGTTGCAGCAACTGCAAAAGAGTGTTGTAGAAACTACATAAGAGTGTTGTAGCAACTGGAACCAAAATACATCTTGTGGCAACATCACAACTTGCACAACAACCTGTCTGACACATCGTCTTTGCAAATTAACTCAAAGATAAATGCAAATATGATATTTTTCTAATGTTTAATCATAAATTCACGTAAAATACTACATAAATGTAATAGAAACACATTAATTCTAAATCTCACACATGAACATTAAAATGGACTAATACATGGTCATAGGTAAGCGAAAAGGTATTAAAAATAGGGAAAAGACGATATAAAAAGATGCCATTTACATGGCTCGTCAATTATAGGACAAAATTTCAGACTCATAAGATCTCAAATTTAATAGATACATAAGGACAAAGATCAACGATCTATATAGCCTCCAAATTAGGGTTTAAAAGGTATGTAACTTACAATTTGTATAGATTTTGATTGGAAGGTATTTTTTTGCGATTAAAATTTTGTGATAAAGAGGAAAAAGGGGAGTATTATTTTTTTTCACATGGCTCCAAAAGGTGCTCCAAAATTTACTTGACCAACTAAACTTCTAGATATCTCAACCATTCCTCAAGAAGAAAGATAATAGATTTTTCATCAGATGGAATAGATGGAAAAGAAGATGGGTGAAATTAGGGAACATATGGAAAAGAAAATGGGAAAGTTAATGGATCAAATGATAGATTCTATGAATCAAAGGATAGATTCAACGAATCAAAACATGCATAAAATGATGAAACAATTACAAAATTCCATCTTACATACCATGGATGAGAGATTCTCTAAATGAGGTATCAAGACACAAGGAAATCATGAAAATGTTGAGGAAATAAAGATTAAGTCCTAGAATCACGATTATTCATCACTTCAAGAGCCACATCATTGGGGGTTTAATGTGGCTCCAAGGAACTACTTAATTTCCAAGATTGATATGAGGAAATTTGATGGTAAACATCCTATAACATGGATATTATAGATGGAACAATTCTTTGATATACACCAAGTGCCAACTTTACAAAAGGTAAATCTTGTAGCTTTGTATTTATAAAATGATCAATTTGTTTGGTATGAATGAATTTGTGAAATAGAAAAAGATTATCTTGTCTCTTGGTCGATTTTTATGGATGAATTGATAGCACATATAGGGATATTAAGAAAAATACATTCTTTAGTCAATTGATAAATATTCAGCAAAAAGGTCCAATTACTGAACATATTTAACAATTCCAAAAACTAAGTCTCAGGGAACAAAATATTTTAGAGGATAATTTGTTAGATATTTTTATGGGAAATTTAAAGGACAAGATAGAATGTAAGGTCCATATCTTTCAAACTAAATCCCTAGAGCATGCTTTCAACTTGGCAAGGGAAGTTGAAAGTAAAAATATGGCTACTAGAAGAGTGGTCACTAACAACTATAGAGAGCACTGTGATCCCTCTTCGAATCTCACTCAACGTAAAAGGTTGACACCTCAAAAAATGGATGAAAGAAGAGCAAAGGGACTAAGTTTCAATTGTGACAGAAAGTATAGTAAGGGTTATAAATGCAATGAGAAGAAATTATTCTACATATATTGTGAAGAGGAAGAATATCAAGAATTGGAAACATCTCAAGATCTAGAACTAGAAGAAACTACTCCAACCATATTGTGTCATGCATTGGATGGAATCAATACTCCACAAACCCTCGATATATAAGGATATGTAAAAAATAAAAAGGTAACAATGTTGATTGATTTTGGTAGTACCTATAAATTCATCAATTGCAAATTAGCAAACATTTTCAATATGGGGGTGAATTTGTTGGATAGTCTCAGAAGGAAAGAAAATTGAGCTTAGAGGTATTTGAGGGAAACCCTCTAAAGTGATAAGCTATAATAGCATCACAAAATTACTCAAAAAGGGTCACCGTGCTGTAATCGCATAATTGTGATGAATAGATGTTCAAACTTCTATATCCTCTACTCTAGTGAATCTCCTAAAATTTATCAACAATCATTCCAAGGTATTTGGAGAGATTCCTAAGGGTCTCCCATCTTCTTGAGATCATGACCATGCTATTAATTTGCAACCAATAAGTGTACCACCTAACATTTGGACTTACATGTACCCATATGCACAAAAGAGTGAGATTAAGCATATGATTCAAGAAATGTTAGAGGTCGCCATGATTCAACCTAACCAAAGTGCTTTCTCTTCACTAGTGGTGATGGTTATGAAAAGGATGGTTCATGGCATATGTGTCTAGATTATAGACAACTCAACAAAATGACCATTGCAGATAAGTTTCCTATTCTTGTCATTGATGAACTATTAGATGAATTGCAAATATAATGTTTTTTACTAAGTTGGATCTCTGCTCTAGATATCATCAAATCAAAATGAGGCAAGAAGACATTCCCAAAATAGCCTTTAGAACACATGAAGGTCACTATGAGTTTTTAGTGATGCCATTCGACCTTACTAAACATCTTCAACATTTCAAAGCTTGATGAATTATGTTTTCAAACCCTTACTTAGAAAATTTGTACAAGTATTTTTTGATGATATACTAATCTACATAAAATCTTTGGAAGAACATGTATACCATGTTGAGAGGGTCTTAAAACTATTAGAAGAGAAACAACTATATGCAAATCCTTCCAAGTGTTCCTTTGGGGTTCAAGACGTGGAATATTTGGGTCATATTGTATCTCATGAATGTGTCAAAATGGACCCTAGAAAAATTAAATCTATGATGGATTGGCCAATTCCCAATACCTTGAAGAATCTTTTCTTAGGATTGACTGGCTCTTACCACAAGTTTTTCAAGAATTATGGTCAAATAGTAGAACCTATAACAACATTATTAAAAAAAGGAGGCATTTTCTTGGACTCAAGAAACAACCAAAGATTTTGAAAAACTCAAGGAGGATGTGCGTAAAAATTTGGTCTTGGCCACTCTTGACTTCACAAAAAACTTTATTATAGAGTGTGATGCGTTAGGAAATGGAATTGGTGTAGTTTTAATTCAATAAGGAAGGATCCTTGCCCATGAAAGAAACCAACTTAAAGGGAATAACCTACTCAAACCCATTTATGAGAAGGAAATTTTGGCCATATTACATGCAATTAAGAAGTGGCACCTGTTGGACAGTTGGTTGTCATTGATGTCAACCCTTGGAGATTGATGTCGACCCTTGGAGAATTCCATAATCCCTAGAGATATGGTTGATATTGATGGTGAATTAGTTCTTATTGATGGAGTGGTTGATGTCAGTAGATGTGATGGGTGCACTTAATGAATTCTACATGAAGCCTCGAAGGTGTGGTTATGGTACCTGAAGTTGGTTGATGAATATGGACATGAAGGAGAGTGTAAATGGATGTACTGCACTCATAGATGGATATTCCTTATCGTATCATTTTCGTTGATAGGTGGTATGCCACATGGTTCCTCACAGTTAGGGAGATATGGCCTTATGAAGTTAGAATCCCCAAATAATGGTCAAGAAGCCCTTAGTTGGTTACAAGTGAATTAATGAATGGTTAAAGTGGTTGTAAGAAGAAATTCAAGAAGCCCTAAGAATAAGGAAAGAGGTTATCCAACAAAAGTATAAATACACATCATGAGACATTCATTTGACACATACACTTACATTGAATATCTATATTGTGAGAATGTTATGGTCTAGTATTTTTTTCTATTGGTAAATCTAACGACAAGACTAAGGAAGCAGAGAAAGTGTGAGGAAATAGTGAAAGTTTCAGAACTAAAAAGTGATATGGTTTTTGTGTAACCCTAATGTAGCAGGCCCTCGCGGGCCAGCTTGAGGGTTTCATGCGAGGCATCCCTATGGTTTTCCTAAGTGACGTCACGTGAGGCCCCACGTGATGGGGAGTCTTAGTCCCACGATGCTAAGGCAAATTTGGGGGAAATGTTGGTACCGGGCTACTAAAGGCTATGGCAGAGATACAGGTTAATATTACAGTACAATAGGTCAACTATAGGTTACAGGCATTCTTATGTGATTATATTTTATGCTTGGTGTTGGTATGGTACATGCTTGAGAGGCATGTCTTGTTGATGCATGGTACATCTTGGTGATATTGGTATTGTACATTGATTAGTAGTACATCTTGGTTGTATTGGTATCTTGGTATCTGGTTTGGTTACATGGTGATGATGCTATATTCTTAAGGATTATTCTTGGTATACTCTTGAAGCATTGGAACATGGTGTATGGTTTTCATTGATATTGATACATTATTAAGGATTACACTTGGTATATGACAACACTTGTATGAGATACATCTCTTGGCGATGTTGGTACTTTGTTGAGGTACACCATTGATAGTACTTTCTTGATATATCCTATGGTATATAGTGTATGGCATGATTGAGTGATACAATATATGGTTGAGATACGTTGTTCATACAGGTGTTGATGTACATTGTTTATGTACATGGTTGATGGTCGAGGTATATGGTACAATTTATGGTGCATGGTTGATGCACAATTCGGTATATGTATTGGTGCATGGTTGATACACGGTTGGTACGGGTGTTGGTGCATGGTTGATGTACTTTTTTTGGTACAGGTTGTGGTACATAGCTAATACTTGGTATGGTACATGTTGATGGTTTGGTACATACTTTGGTACATGGTTGAGACACATATATTGTGATGGTATGTTGGTGATATTGGTACATTCTTGGTAGAGGCATGTGTTGGTGATGTTGGACATATAGTTGAGAGGTGTCCTTGGTATATGATCCATGTGAGAGGATCTGGTCGAGTATTAGTGACAGTGACATGTAAGACAGGTTGACAGATTACAGGTTGATGTGATAGTGGAAGTGACAGTGGCAATGAATGTGGTAGTGATAGTTTGGTATACACTTATATTTCAAGTTAGAAAGATGGGGCAAGGAAAGGGGGTTGTAGCCTCCTTCCGGTTTGTTTCAGAGACTCAGGGAGTTGGAGCTTCCTTCATGTTGGAGCTTGAGAATTAGGGGGTTGTATCCTCCTTCCAATTGGAGCCGATGAATTAGGGAGTTGGAGCTTCCTTCAGGTTAAAGCCTGAGAATCAGGGGGTTGTAGCCTTCTTCTGGTTGGAGCCAGAGAATTTAGGGATTTGTAGCTTCCTTCAAGTTGGATCTTGTAAATAGGGGGTCGTAGCCTCTTTCCAGTTGCAACTAGATAATTGGGAAGTTGGTGCTTCCAATGAATGTATTCTTTGATATATAAGAAAGCATTCCTTGGTTTTGTCCCATTTGGGTTTCCACGTAAATTTTGGTGTACTATGTATTTGATGTGATGATGTTAATGTGATGCTCTTATGTTTATATGCTCATGATATACTGATGATATATTGATGATATATTGTTGATAAAATTGACATATATATTGTGGTTAAAAGGTAAAAGTGCTCATATTGATTCACCCCTCCTCTCAGTATTCCAACAATTGGTATCAGAGTGGGTCCTTCAAGGAAACAATTTAACCACTAGAAGGAAGATAATGGATTACACTAAGAATGGAGCATTTATGTTCAATGGTCATAATGTTCTAGACTATGATATATGGAGCAATATAACGAATGTTTTTTTACAAGAACATGAATATGATGTTTGGAAATCAGTTGTTATAGGATACACCACTACAAAGAAACCCGATACTGTAACCAAGAAAGAATTGAAAAGAAACAACAAAATATTAATGGATTTCATCTGGGAAGGATTATCTGATCTGGTAAGAGAGAAAGTGGGAAAATGTTAATCAGCCAAAGAACTTTGGGATAAGCTACATAATCTTTATTTCAAGGAATCTCCCATCACATAGTCAGGTCCTATTAAAGAAAGAGAAGGTACATAACAAGAATAAAGATGCTCATCATGTTAGACAGATTCATAAGAAAAATATTTTGAAGAAGGCATAATAGACCTTGAAGAAAAATTAATCAGTGCCTTAAACAAATTGAGAAAATAAAGGAATAAAAACAAGTATCTTAAGGAACAATTAGTCAAGAAGCATTCTTAATAAAGTTCCAAAAAATCCCAACAGGTCATCATAAATCTAAAAGCTTAGCTGGAAGAAGCTAGAAGGATTGAATAAACATATAAAAGTCATATGGAAGAAAAGTAGTGTTTGGAAGCCAAAATAAAAGCACTAAGAAAGGAAGAAATGGAAGAGAGGAAGTGTTTGGAAACCGAAATAAAGGAAGTAGAGAAGAGAGAGAACATTTTGATAGATCATCTCAAGGAAATATTCGAGTATTTTATCACCTTGAAGAAGAATTTGGTCAAGAAGAGAGAAGACTTGAAAAAGAAATCATCTCCTTGAAGATCCAACTTGAAGAAGCAAAGAGAACAGATGAAGTCATGAACATTCAGATGATGAAGATAGAAGAAGAGGTTGAGAAGCTTAAAGAATAAGTTGTCACATTGAGAGCCAAAATCTTCAAGATTAGCAAGAATGTTGAAGTGATAGAAACATCCACATCATCAGTAGAGAATCTTGAATAGAAGCACTCCAGGTTGCCAGAAAAGAAGAATGAAGAACATAGTAAGATTTATGTAGAAGTACTCAAAGGAAGAAATCATGGTCATCCAAGATCAAAGAAAAATGATAGAGATACATTTTTAGGAAGACCCTCTACATTTGAGCCACAAAGAAGGAAGCTTCAATCATGATCATGATCAACCAAGGTAGGAATTCATAATGACTACACCACAAACAAAATCATTCACTCCCAGGTATGTAAATTTATTTTATGGTCATTGTTTTTATTGTACTAAATTTCGACATAACGTTGCAGATTGCAGGGCTTATGAAAGAAATGTTCAAGCAAGAAATGCTTGTGTGGCCCCACATAACATTGAATTTCACAAATTACACAATTATGGTCACATAGCTCATGATTGTAGAAGCATGATGGATACTTCTATAAAACATAACACTGATATTAGATATAAGAAAGTTGGGAAAAGAAAACAAGAGAAGGTAAAAGAAGAGCATACGAATGAAGGACACCCATAAGTCATATTCTTAGCTTTGACAATAGTCCAAGATGAATACAAATCTAAAAGCAAAAGGGAAGATGTCAGATACAATAAGGTTTGGAGAATAAATGAAAAACAAGAACATGTGAATTTTTTGAGATATTTATATTTTCGACTCACTATTTCAGTGGTAGTTTACTGGAGATAGTTCTATTTTATACTTTCTATTTTAGACCATCACTATTATGCATGCATTCCTAGGAAAAGCTCACTACTTGTTTTATTTTCTTAATGATGGAATGTTCTTTCCTATATGAGTGTATATCACTCATTCATTGTAATGTTGATTATCTCATTAAAGTAGTGTGAATAGATCTTCTCATTCTTCCATATTGAATCTCTCGTCCTTTTCTTGATAAGCTTTATTTGTACTTGCTTAATCTAGGTATCCTGTCCATGTTTCCATGAAACATTTACATGGTATTAGAGCCGAGATTCTTGGATCAAAATAGACAAGCCAAAGAAGAGAGAAATTAGAGTTTCAGTGAGTGTAATCCGCGTATTTGACAGTGTCACACCCTCTCCCTGTCGAAAGGTGAGACATTCGCAGGAAAACTTATGCAATTACAAGTGTTGCGGAAAGTGTCATACTTTAGCTTGGTTGTGATAGTGTCACACTGTGGCCTTAAAAAAGGGTGCAATAGTGTCTCACTGTGTCCTTCCAATAGGGTGCGACAGTGTCACAATGTGTCCTTCAAACATGGTGTGACACTCTTCGAAAATTGACTTTTTGCAGTAATTTCTTAAGATTTTTATACTTGCAAATTGAGGTTTAATTTTTAGGGTTTTCAGAACCAATAAGAGGGATGGATATGATACCAATTCTTTAGTCAAATTTGGTGATAATTTTCACACCCTACAATTATTTTTAATGGGAGATGAAAGTCGAATTCCAACTCAAAAGGAAAGGATTTCACAACTTGACGATGTCAACATAAACAAAACCTACATTAGTGATTGAGAAGACCATATGGGTGAACTGTAAGGATGAGGACACAAGAATTCTTATTGAATTAATTTAAACTAATTTATGGTTTCATGTTTCCTCATGCAAGTCTCCAAACAAGATATTGACCATCTTAGAAGGTCTCCTTGGAAAGAAGGATGAGATGAGAGGTCATAGCTTGAGGTAGAGTTTAATACCTTGGATCCTATTTTTTTGGATAATATACAAGATTTCTTTACCGAGTTTAAATATTTGATATTGGTATTGGAATATTGTGGTATTGATAAGTCTAAACAAGAGGATCAACTTATTCTAACAATATTGGCTAAGCTAGGACCAGAATATTATGTCTATGTCTCCACTTTCCATTCTAGTAGATATGTTTTGGGATCAAAGTGGAAGATGAATACCATGACAAAGTTTGTTGATTCTCTCACACATGAACAAACAAAACTCATTTATATGGGTCTAATTAAGGAACCCAAAGCACATGCACTCACCATGCAAGATGGAAAAGGGTCATCCAATCTAAAATCCAAATAGAAAGGAAAGAGGAAACATAAAGAAAATGAGGGTGTCTTCCTTTTAATCAAGGCATACATGTAGTCCATGATTTTCAAACAATTCTTTTGAAAACATTCACTTATGGAAATTGATTTAGTGAGAAATTATTTCCTAGACCTTGTATAACTAGAATGATTTGGATTGATATAAAAAGGTATAGTCTTGGTCCTAGACACAATGTTTCTTTGCAATGTATCCACTATTTCATCATCCTCACTAGAAGGATTTTCCTTATCACCGGAAGGAATATGAAGCAAAACATTGTCAGAAGACTGAACTAGAGAATGTCGATCACCTTGATTTGTTGCAGTTGAATGATTGAGAACATGATATTCATTCCTAGGTCCATCAACTTCATTGATAATCTTGTTCATGAGAGGAATATCAAAATCACTAGAAATATGATTTCCATCCTCACCAATGTCATTGGATCTTCCATGAAAATATTCACTTGAAGGAAAATCATCATCACCCATAAGACTATCAATGCCATTAAGATTCTCACTTGGAGAAAATTTTCCATCATCATCATCAATACCTTAAAAAATCCTCATTTGGATGAAAATGATCATCAACATTGTGTCCACCATTGACATAATCATCTTCATTGCTTTCAAAATCCCCACTTGAGTGAAAATTTTCACCATCCTGCTTAGTGCCTTGAAAATATTCATCGGTATCTTGAAAATCCTCACTTGGAGGAAAATCAACATCATTAACATTGTTTCCTTTTAATTTATCACTCAGGAAAGAGTGTCCACCAATGGTGTAATCATCTTCACTACTTTGAAAATCCCCACTTGAGAGATATTCTTCATCACCCTCATTACTGGCTTGAAAATCCTCACTTGGAGGAAAATCTTCATTATCCTTATTGGTATCTTGAAAATCCTCACTTGGAGGAAAATAATCACGACCAACATTGCTTCCTTTCAATTCCTCATATGGGAAATACTTTCCATCATTTTCATAATCGTCATCATTACTTTCAAAATCCCCATTTGGGGGGAATTCTTCATCATCCTCATTCGTGCCTTGGAAATCCTCACTTGGAGGAAAATCTTCATCAATACCTTCAAAATCCTCACTTGGAGGAAATTCATCATCACCAACATTGTTTTCTTTAAATTCCCCACTAGGGAAGGAGTGTCCACCATTTCCATAATCATCTTCACTACTTTTAAAATTTCCACTTGAGGGAAATTCTCCATCATATTCATTGGTGCCTTGGAAATCTTCATCGATACCTTGAAACTCCTCACTTGGAGGAAAATTTTCATCCCAATCATTTAAACGTTGATCATAGTCTCCACTTTGACCTACATTTTGATTATTTTCATTACTATTAAACTACTAAATAGATTTATCACCATCATATTCCTCCTCTTCATCATCGGTGCCTTCAAAGTCCTCTGATTTAGGAATTTCATGAGGAACATGTTGAATAAAATTGCTTGCACTATGATAAAACTTCTGACTAGCTGAAAAATATGACGCCTCATTTGCATTACAAGAATTACTATCGTATTTACTAGTCCCAACAAAAGAGGTATGCAAACAATTTGCTGATGTCTCAGAAATAAAATCTTTTGTATCTGACGAAGCCATCCCTTCTCTCTAAGAACATAAAATGATATGAATTCTCACACTCCCAATGAAATTCTTATAACTTGCACCAAGGGCTTGGCCGTGGGTGTTGGGGCAATGCTCGACGTCGCCCCAGCCGCCCACAACCAAGCATGGTCTCGACATAAGCCTAATAACTCCACGGGTCAAATTTTTTTAAATATGATAAAAAAACTTAAATTTTTTTAAAAAATTAGTTCTTATATGTTTTTTTCTTTAGTTTATTATAATGTAAAAGACCTAAATTTTTTTTTTTTTATTATTTTTTTATTATTTTATTATTTTTTATCTTATAGTAAAATGGAAGGAAAGATATTATCTATGAATATATATGGATCATGACTTGCAATAATGGCATCCAAAATTGCAACTGGAACCTCCATGAATGTTAGGAAACAAAATAATAGCATAACACATGAGCTATCAAGGGAAATGAAGAATGTTAGAGAGTGGAAATCTGTGAAAGGTGAAAACAAACTAGAATATTCTTGGTTTATTAAAGACAAGCAAGGAAAAAATGGAGATCATATATGTTGGAAGATTGGTTGTTGTCATTGATGTCAACGCTAGTCATGGGTTTTGGACCGCAAGATTGATAAAGGTATTTGGACATGAAGGACAATGCGCAGGCATATACAACACCCATGAATGGATAGTATAGATCATGTTGTTTCTGGTGGTATGTGGCATGTCATGTGGATCCTCATGGTTGAGGAGAAATGAATTTTTGAAGATGACAAAGTGAATTGAAGAAGGAAGTACATGTAGGCCCTGAAAATAATTAAAGAAAAGAATTACAAAATAAGAAACTGTCAGGTCAGCCCTAATGTTAAAAGGAAGTGATATAAATGGTATAAATAAACATCATTATACATTCATTTGATAAAAGTCTAATTTCAGAGGTAATAAGAAGATAAGAATTCCGGATTTCAGGGGAGGATGAAGTCTTTTGGTGATGTGTTCTAAGGTATGTTATTTTCAGGTCATCTTACCATTTTTTATATAATTTTTTTTCTAGAATGATTCATATGGTAAAATTGCTATGGTATTGAGAAGACATATCAAGGTACCTCTGTTAAAAATTTCATCTCTTTATTCTCTATAATTATGGAGATACACTCCGTGGAAGATAGGGTTTGTGACTAGTCCTGAACCTAGTCAATAAACATGTGTTCTGGCTAAAATAGTCATAACTTTGTCATACAAAATCCAAATGATGTGGGACCACTTCCATTGGAAATAGTACGAAATTTTGTTTCTTTTGTGTGATTTTAATAATTGTATGTTAAATATTGAGCGCAGGGCATGTTGTATAAGTTGGGTCTTATGAACAGACCAGAATTAAATAAAGTCTACCATTCTTTCTATAACCTCTTTTTGGGGAGGATTCAAAGAGTGAAAATTGGAGGAGTTTCAGAGAATACATTGAGTAATATTATCTACAGGATTAGAGTACTCTAAGAATTGAAGAATTGCAGGAATTGAAGAATGCTCAAGAAGCATTATCAGGTTCTATGTGATGATTGGTTGATGGTGATGATTTAATGTAAAGTTCTATTATCTCTCATATATTCTTGGGTGGAAGGAAGGGGAAAGGATGGAGAGTTCAACTCTCTCTTGATATTGGAGGATTGCATCTTCCTCTTGGAGTTTTATCCCTCCCTCTACATTTGGAAGCTGTAGCTACCTTTGGAAGTCATTACTTCCCTTGAACAATAAACTATTGATTATTTCTCATATATTGTGCATGGTGTATTATGGTGTATTGGTGTAACTCTTATACTATTGTTCATTTCTCATTGGATATAGTTGAATGGTTTAAGTATAATTTGAAAAAGGTTTTAAATTGTACTTGATACTGATTCACCCCCCTCTTAGTATCAACAATTGGTATTAGAGTAGGTTACCTTCAGTACAGTTTAACCACTGGAAGGAATATCCTATGCATAAATGGAAGACAACATTCCAAATGGGATTCCACCATTTGATGGAAGCAATTTTGAATACTGGAAAAATAGAATGGAAACTTACTTGAAAGATCTTGGGGCAGATGTTTGGTTCTCAATTGCTTCAGGATATAATTCTTTGAAGAAACCAAAGACTACAGCTCAAAAGGAAGCAAAAAGGAACAACAAACTGGCAATAGATACCATCCTGGATGGATTGACAGATTCAATGAAATCCAAGGTGGGATCATGTGCATCAAAAAAAGATCTTTGGGACAAGATACAAGACCTTTATGCAAGGGAAGATGCAGAAGAAGAAGAATAAGTTGAAGAAGATTACAACATCTTAGATTTCAAGGAAGAAAATAGAGGTCAGTTCTTTTTCTTTAATTGTGAAGGAGTAGGACTTGTTGAATTTGAATGTCCTCATCCAAGGATTGAAAGAGATGACAATGAGGAAGAATAAAATCATAAAGTAGAAATGATTCAACAAGAAGATGAGAATCTTAAAAAATTGAAGCATGTTGAGATTGAAAATAGCAAGCTCAAAGACACACGTAGAAAACTAAGAAGTGAATCGGTTAGTTGTGAAAAGACAGTTGTAATTTTGAAGAAACAATTAGAAGACTTTAAGAAACTAAGAGAAGAAACTATTTCCTTGAAAACTCCACTCGAAGAAGAAAGAAGAATAGGAGAAGTAAGGAATGTCCAAATGAAGAAGAAAGAAGAAGATTGTGAGAAACTTGAACAAGAATTTGTCTCATTGAGGAAGAGCTTAAGAAACTCTCAAGTGCCAAAAGACTTAACACATCTTGGATGCATGGGTGAAAATTCATACAAATAAGATGCAAATACCAACAAGAAGGTTGAAGAAAGAGCTACACAGACAATTGATGAGAAGTGGACCAGGATACCAGAAAGAAGGAATGATTACAAAATAGATGAATATCCAGGAAGACCTCCTACCTTCAGGAATCAAAGAAGCTTCAATCAGTATGAAGGAAACTACATAAGAACAGATCACGAACCTAGATGGATTACATCACAAAGAAGCCCACTTACTCCAAGGTATCAAAATTTCTTTCTTGGTCATTGTTATACTTGCAAAAATTTTGGACATAAGGCAATTAATTGCAGAATCAATGATAGGAACAAATACGCAAGAAACATGAATGGTGTAAACAGAAGATATGGAAATAATCATGGATTTGTCAATAGAAGTTATAATTCATTTTACCCATTGATGGACAAAAATATTGTATGATACAAATGAAATTATCTTGGTTACAAAGCACGAGATTGTAGATATATGAATGAAGATGTCCCTATGCCAACCACAGTATAGAGAAGGAAAGAGATTCCAAACAATGAAGATTGTCGAATAGCATTGACCGCTGAAGAATGTAAAGAAGAATATGAATGGTACATAGATAGTGGATGTTATTCACACATGAATGGGGATCAAGACAAATTCATCAGCTTGAAGAGAAAGGGTGGCAATGTTGCATTTGGAGATGACTCATTTGCCAAAATACTTGGAGAAGGTGTAGTAGATCTTGGAAGAAAAAATGTAAAAGAAAAGAATGTTCTATTGGTTGA
>ML777759.1:1543411-1561441 GCA_009831015.1 Picea engelmannii | reverse complement strand
AAAAACAAGAGACTAGCATTTTCATCAAACTTTTCTTTAGTCTCACATGCCTAGTTTTGGATTAGTCAACAACCCTAACTTGAAGTAATCATAACTTTGAACCTGTAATGTATAAATATATGAAAATGATACAAAATTTTCTTTAGTGTGGTTTATGCAATTCCTTCAAGTTTCACTACTTGGAACCTCTCATAAAATGAGTTATAGCAAAAATGGCATACCTTGCTGAATTCTGGCTTATTTTAGAGAGCAACCTTGTAGAGCGTGCCCCACAAAAAATGTTTGATGAATTAATCAGAAACAATTAAACATAATACTATAGACTGTAGCCTAACCGACACATTTGATCGCACTAAATTTGGATGTGTTATGAAGAAGTTATGACGTTGTTACCTGAAACACCTGATTTTGACTAGTTTTAGGTCTAGCCACAAACCCTATTTTCCATGGAGTGTAACTCCCAAAATTCAACGACCCACAAGGTGAATTTTTTACCATAGATACTTGGATATGTTTTCTCACTTTCATAGCAATATCAGGATATGAATAATTATAGAAAAAAAGTTATAGTGAAAATGGTGAGATGACCTGTAAATAACATACCTTAGAAAACACCATCAAAAGAATTTATCCTTCCTTGCATTTCGTCCTTCTTTTCTTCACTTTCCTCAGAATTTCAGCTTAGATATCATTTTTTTACCTCAGACACCTATAGATATTCAATATGCTCAAGTTTTATTAAAATGAGAGATCCTTGCGTCTTATTTATACTCTCCAAGCAGCTTCCTTAAAAACATCTTCTAGGTCACTTGGCCCACTTTCCTTATTTTAGGGTTGGGTCCACTTCTATTTTCTCCATTAAATTTATTAAGGAAATTTTTTATTTTGTATTCACTTTGAATTATAATACACTCATCACTTCAATTTATTATTTACCTTTTAAAATCTCTTAAACCACTTTGATTACTTTGACCTTTTGGGGCTTCTAGATGACATATGAGGGTCCTCCAACTTCGTAAGGCCATAACTCTCAAACTGTGAGGAGTTATGTGACGTTCTACATACCACTAGAAATGGCATGACATGTACTATCCATATAGAATTATCTGAAATATATCATAAATCATACCGTTACCCATCAAACAAACTTGGGTCCATTACCCAAACATGGGGTCTCCAACTTCTCATGGCCATAACTCTCTAACCGTGAGGAATTATGTGACGTTCCACATACCACCATAAATGACATGAAAAGCACTATCCATCTAGGATATTTTCCTTGACAAGTTCACTTCCTTCATCTCATTATTCTACAAGTAAGCATGTGTTCTCTTACTCCACAAAGCGTCTTCCCATGAGGGCTTTCACCATAAGGGGACCACTTTGGAGTTCATCGATATTTACTTCTTATCAACCATGACAAAAAAATAACGAGTCATATTTACATCAAACAATATTGGGTCCATTACCCAAACCTTTGTGCTATGGGGCTTTCTTCAAGGGTTGACATCAATGACAACCAACCTTAATCAATAGTATCATGGTAATGTTTTAATTTTATTTAACATGAAAATGTTATATTTTGTTTTTAGAGGATTTTGTTGAACGACTTTCACATATGTTAGTGGGGATTTAATCTACAAAGAATAATATCATGGATGTCATCAACGCTTTTCATATTGAAAAGATACAAGAAAGAAGGAAAAAGAAACATAAAGTAATGGAGGTTGAACCTGCAAGAGTAGACAGAGAAGAACATGAAAGAGGAAAGAAAAATACTCATTCTACAAATCCTAAAAGGGTTACATTTAAAAATGAGGAAACTCCAAATGAATATTTTTTTGATATTGGTCCCGATGAAGTTATCACTCCTTGCAAAAAAAATAAACAAGATAAACGCAAAAGAGAAATGGATGATGATGCGTCTATTCCTATTGATTATAAATAAATCGTTGATTTAGATGAAACACATTTAAATCATAAGAGGAAGAAAACAAATGTTGATAATGTTCAATAATCTATTGTTAGCTCAGAGTATTATAGTGAAAGTCCTAAAGGTAGTAGAGAAATAATAACACTAGGTGTTGATCTAGAGGATGGTATTATGAAAACAACACAAAATGTCATTTGAAATAGAATGAGGATGATGAACTTAGTTGATGATGGCCACACATTTTAGTTGAATGTGAAACAAATTTATAAACCCACAAAAGGGCAAGAAAAATATCAAATTAGAAAACTGCATCACTTGCATATTCACAATTTGAAAGCATTGATTGGGTACAATCCATATGCACATGTGGTTGACTACCTAGTTCTTGTTGACCCAATGGCAGTTCCTATGAGGGAATAATTTGATATATCAAAATGTTTTGACTACAAATATGATGTGATTGGAGGAAATCATTCTGCAGAGGCTAGATGAGAATTGATGCAAGAATATCTCAATAATCCTCTTTTTGAGAAAGTCAAATGCATAATTTATGTCGGTTTAACAGATTCATAAGCAAATTTATTGGCATGGGATCATAACAAAGACAATGAATATACAATGTCTATGACTTTCATTCGAAGGGTAATATTTATCCATAATGAATTTTATGAAATATGTCATGGGGAGAGATCAAATGTTGATGTCAAGTTTCAGAAGTAATGTTGTATGGAAATAGGATTCCCACTTGATGATGAAAATACAAAAGAAACAAATCACAAAGGAAGTTATATATTTAGAGCTTTGGATAGCTATTTTCAATTGGGATTTAGAACTGGAAATGTATGGGACTTGATAGATGATATCTTCACTGTATGGGAAAATATTAGTATAAAAAACCAAAGAGTTAAGAAGGCTAAGCCATTGATATGTGGCACAAGTAAGACAGGTCCTGACATAAAAAATCTTCCAGATGATATGACTATAACACCTTGGAGATCAATATAAGGAGTGAAGGATGATGAACTTATCATAACTATATTATCACGTGTCAGGTCAGGATAATTGTCAATGGAATAAATGTGTGATGAATTTAAAAAGTAAGTTTGTTGACTTATTTTTATTTATGTTAGGACAATATTTTTTTATTTTTATTTTTTCAGTTTAACATATCAATGTTCTATGTATTTTGTTATATGTATCATTATAACATTATTTTTGTTTTATTTAGTCACAATGTGTATATGAGAATACAATATTAAATGGTCAAGATGTTGAATGAAGAAAGTTGGGATGATGTTAAACTCAACTATCCAGATTCAAGCTCTTTAATAGTATTGAAACAATTTTTTGTTGCATTCAAAAAGGTATGTTGATTTATTACACTCATATTATTTGTTTGTAAGTTAATTTATTTCTATTTTAATAGTTATAGATATATAACTATATTTTTGTTTGTTTCATTAAAGATGCCAAAGAAGAATGCAGGTGTAGTACCTGAAACTTTCAAAATTTTTATTCAAAAAGCCAAGTTTGAAAGAGAAAGAAGGAGACGTGTTCAAAATGTTCAAATTGATGATACCCTTGATCACTACATTTACAATGGGCTCAAAATTTTTCAATATAAAGTGATATTAGGTTATTTTGAACAACTTGCAAATATTGTTCCTAAAAAAGAATACTCCCTAGTTATTGTGGATATCCCTCATGGTTATAATATACAAAACATTGGATATGATATTGAGCCTTATACTTACCAAGATTTCACTAAAGTGGTTATGGGATTTACGAAAGTTACAACATCACCATTTTGGAGATTTCTTTTATTTCATTCAGACACACAACAATGATTAGTGCAATACATATTCAAGGGGAAATACAAGACAATGATGCAGTTTATTTGGTAAGATATTGAAAGTGTATGTTTAACAATTAAGATTAGAATATTTTTTTTATTAATTCACAAGTTAATTGAATTTGCACTTATTTATGTTACATGCACAAGACTAATATTCAGAGCTCCAACAAAGAATCATTTTAATGTGATTTTGAGAGTATACATCTTGCAATCTGGACAAAAGATGATTCTTATAATTCTATTATTGTCAATGCAAAGGATGGAGAGACTCCTAGTAGTATATTGGTATACAATGTTGTGGTTAGAAAGCTAACATATGAGGAAAAATATTTGAAAGGAGAGATGGTTAACATTTATCAAAAACCACAAACATTAATTAATAATCTTATAGATACATTTTCAAATGAAGGAGATTGGGTTTTGGATTTTTTCTCGGGTTCAGGTAAGAATTATGATCTAATATTTATGAAATCATACTTCAATATTATATTATTTTTAATTTGTGTCTTTTTACAGTATCTAACTTCATTATTTATTTTGTATTTGGTGATTAGGTACAACATTAGCGTGTTTCCTACAGAAAGGAAGGAATTGCATAGCCATTGAAAGTGATCAAATGTAGTGTAGTTTTATTCAACAAAGAATTAATGTTATTCTAACTCTTCCAGATGAAATGCAAGAAGTTGGATTGAGGAAAGGAGATTTTAGCGAATCAAAGGTTGAAAATTTTTCAAAGGAACCTCAAGTACCATTAGGAGGAATGATTGGGAAGATCACTTTGGAGAACTTATGGATATCAAAGAGCCAATGGAAGAACAAAATGACATTGAAGAAGATGATAATGTGTCTATTGAGAACGATGAATTTGGGATATATGATATTGTTGATTAGTTTTAAGATTCGCTTGAAGACGATGCTCAATTTTGCAAATTTTTGATGAGCTATAACTGTAATGTTTTGACTTTCAAATTTTAAAATAAGATAAAGATGTATCTATTGTTGTTTTGTGATGAATCTTTTTATTGTTTTTTTTTTCATTTTATTTTTATGTGAATCACTATACATTGGAAAATTTTATTAAATGTTGTCATTTTTTACTTCAAATGTATAAAAATATGAAAGAAAATGATAATTTTTTTATAAAATTTTGACTTTTTTCGTTCAATTATGTCCATAAAAATGCTTTATTTGACATGTTATTTTAAGGAATATGTACCAAAATGTATAGGTTTTTTTATTATATATGGCTATAAAAGTTTTTTTTTTGCTAAATATTCAAAAATAATGTTATTTAACTACAATTGTTTTCGATGTATTGAAGTAAAGGTAAGCAATGTGTTAAAAATTATGTTTTCCACTATATTTAAAAAGTATGGAACAATAAATTAATTAAGGAGACAAAATTATATGAAAAATTGTAACTTCAAAAAAGTAAATGATAAAAAATATTTTTAAGATTGAAGGAAGCATGAAAAAAATGATTAAAAACACCGTTGAATAATAAAAAAGAAATAGAAAAAATAGAAAATAGATGAAAAATAAGCATTTAAAAGTATAATGTGGAAACATTGTGGATCGAAAAATCTAAAATATCGAAAAACCACCTAAAAAGGGAGGGGGGGGTGCTACCAGTAGCACCATTTTTAAAAACAAGGTAAAAAATTGGACCCCCCCCCAAAACGAGAACTCTATAGAGTTCTCGTTAAGTTGGTAACTATGTTTGTTGGGGGGAAGATTTTGCAAGTGGTTGTTGTTATTTCATGAATTTGATTTTGAAGTTGTTGTGAAACCTGGACAACTGAATGCAGGGCTAGATCATGTGTCAAGGATAACTAATGGAGATGAACCGATAAATTTGGAGGGTGATTTCCCTAATGCACGACTCTTCTCAATACATATTGCTGATGAATATTTTGTTGACATTATTACATTTTTGAGTACAATATTTTCCCCAAAGGAATTTAATAATGTGCAGAAGAAGAACTTGGTGGTTAGAGTTGCAGACTACCAACTGATTGCAAGTCACTTGTACAAACTTGGTATAGATAACATTTTGAGGAGATGCGTCATGGAGCATGACCGTCCTATTATTTTGGTAGAAGCACATAAAGGAATAGTTGGAGGATGTTATGCAGGGAAGGCTACTGCGCATAAGATATTGCGCACAAGATTATGGTGGTCAACAATTCATAAGGATGCAAAGGAATATGGATAGTATTGTGATGTCTATTAGAGGGTTGGAAAACCATTTAGGAGGGGTGAGATGCCATTAAGACCTCAGGTAACTTTGAAAGTGTTTGACAAGTGGGAAGTAGACTTTGTAGGACCAATCAACCAACCAACAAGAAGATCAGGAGCCATGTATATAATTATAGCGACATAATATTTAATGAGATGGGATGAAGCAACAACAGTGAAATATTGCAGCACAGAGACTGCACCGCACTTCTTGTTTGAGCAAGTAGTCACAAGATTTGGATGCCCTAGAATTCTGATGAGTGATCAGGGGATACATTTTATTAATAGTAAAATCCAGGAAATGACTAAAGAATTTGAGATACATAATAAGAAGAGTACTCCTTACCATCCTTAGGCCAATGGAATAGTGAAAGCATTTAATAATATTTTGGAGAATGCCTTAACCAATATTTCTAATGTGAAGAGGGATGATTGGGACTTGAAGATACCCACAGTGTTATGGGCTTATAGAACTACATGCAAGAAGCTAACCGTGCATAAACCATTTATATTGGTGTATAGATAGGAAGTAGTGGTTCCCTTGGAGTATTTGATACCTAGTCTACACATTGCAACTATTACAAACATGACAGAAAGAGGCACAATGCAGGAAAGATTGGCTCAACTTATGGAACTGGAAGAAGACATGATTATAGTTGGTTTCCATCAGGAAGTACATAAATCAAAGGAAAAAACTTGGAATGAAAGACATATTAAGAAGAATAACTTTAAGGAAGGAGATTTGGTTCTCCTCTATGACAGTAAATATTTATAGCTCCCAGGCAAGTTCAAAATGTATTAGCTAGGGCCATATGAGATAAATTTTGTCACAGATGGAGGTGTTGTGGAGTTGCATGATTTAGCAACAGAGGAGATTCAAGGTTTGGTGAATGGTAGTTGACTGAAACTGTATAGGGACAAACGACCTACTAACTCTCAGTAATTGCAGCGCATAAATTAGACTTGTACATATTGCATATAGTAGGAATTAAAAGAAAAAAAGTGGAAAAATGAGAAAAATCCAAAAAGAAGTAGGTAGATGGATATTTGGTAGACAGACAGTTAAAGGATACAATGCATAGTAGACGTTAGAAAGAGGTATGACATAACCTGAAGACGTTTTGTGACAGAAAAAGAGAACACAACACATCGGGATAGAAAATGATTGAAAAAGAAAAACCGATGACTGGTAAAGTAAGGCATATTTATGATAGAGTTTATAAAAGGGGAAAAGTGAAAAAAATCAAACACTTATTGTGATTTTGAGAAACTAGGAGAAAAGGAGTGAACAAGGTGTGATTGTGCAAGAAGTTGTGAAGAGTCTAGCTGATTTACAACGAATCTTTTCCCGAGCGAGAGAAATGACACCACTGAAGTTTAGAGCACCTAGCTAGTTCTCAAGAAAGACAAGAAGTGCCAAAAAAATGACAGAGGAGGAGACCAGAGTGGTATATGTGGATGAGATCCCATTGACAAAGAGTGAATCTATTAGTCCAAAGTTGGTTGAGGAGAAGAACCCATAAGAAGAAGTAGTAGAGGTAAACTAGGCGGATGAAGGCAGAAACCCTAGTGCAGAAGGAAAACCTAACGCAACAAAACTAGGAGTGGCACACACATAAGGAGAACAAAATGAAGAAGATGAAGAACACAAAGAATTAGATGAACCTAAAAACCACATGGTAGAAGAACCCCCAAATATATTTGAAGAGCTTACATATCAATGTAGCATAGAAAAAGGGCATAGTGCAGCAAGAGAAAACCCATGAAGAAGACGATACAATACAGACAAAAACAATGGGAAATGAGACTTTCCAAATAAACCAAGGTATGCTAAGACATTGGTGAGGAAAAAACACATAAAACCTTGAAGGATATAGAGTATTTAGACTTGGCATTGTCCAAGATTCCAACCAAGGCCTTATACAAGCTACAGACTAGTGTTGGACATGAAGTTCAATAAAGGGCCATGACAGATGTGATGAATTTAGACACAACAAAGGAGGTAAAGGAGATACTAGAGATATCCCTCAACCAAGTGCAACATGAGAGGGACGAAGAAAAATAGCACATAGAGAAACTAGAACATAGGATTGAGGAAGTCTTTCAAACTATCCCAGACAATGTACTAGCAGAGGAGTTAATCACGGAAGTGAAGATACAAAAGATAGTGCAAGCGATGGAAAGTTCAAATAGGAAATCAAAGACCTGGCAGAGAATGTGATCCCTAGAACTCCTCCATAGATAAAATAACAAAGGGAAGAACATGATTTGGAATGCACAAACAATATTTAAGGGGAGATTAAAAGAATGGAAGAACTATATAGCAATACAATGCAAATGTGGACAAAATTGCAGGAAGATGTGAAGATTCAAGAATTAGACTAGAAAGTGGGAAAATAAACATTGTAGTCCAGGATTTGAAGAACAAACAGAAGAATATGGCTATATTGTACATGATAAAGAGCACGCGGGCGATGAAGAACCTACAAGAGGAACTGAATTTAATCTAGTTGGAGAAGAAACTAAGGCAGGCTCAGTTGGAGCCATTGTAGGAAGGGACAAAAATGATGATTACATAGTTGGAAGAAGCAAAGGGAATAGTAGAGAAATGACACCTAGAGAGTGTAGAAGTGTTGAAGGAGTACATGACAACATAGTTGGTATAAATTATTGCATAAAGGAGTGCACAAGAGAAA
The DNA here is from genome assembly GCA_009831015.1 of Picea engelmannii. Classification (NCBI taxonomy): domain Eukaryota; kingdom Viridiplantae; phylum Streptophyta; class Pinopsida; order Pinales; family Pinaceae; genus Picea; species Picea engelmannii. The sequence continues at coordinate 1,552,719 of ML777759.1, read as the reverse complement.
GCACAAGTACAAGAGATGACAGGAATATCTGAGGAGTTGAAGAAGTCAGTGCAAGAGCTAAACATTTCCTGAGTGGCTCAGGAAAAGCCACATGTAACTATTGGGGGCCTGTTGGAGTAGGATATTTTTGGAGAAAAGTTTGAAGAATAAGGAAGAGCGTAGAAAATGAGGCAGAAAACTAAGGAATGGACCAAAGAAGTAGCGCGCATTGGAGAGTAAGGAAAAATAGTGCAATGTCAAAGGTAGAATAAGGACAATGCGATAAGAAAATGGTTGGATCAAATACCAATGGTGCGCATGAGGTTGATATGTGGACAAACTTAATCCACTAGGGTTAGGGTGTTGGGTTATGATGTAATGGGTTTTTACCCACTTTTGGTAGTATAATTATATGATGTATGAGGTAGATATGGTATCACTTTTGGTATGGAAGAGAAGTACCTTGGAGAGCCTTTTTGAGTTTTGAGTTTGTATTTGAGGAGTGTTTTGGTTGAGAGCTATGGAGATCATACTGAGTTAGATGGATTGTAATTGAGGGTCGGGTCGCAAGATTTGGAGCTTGGTGTGACACTGGTCAACCTCACCACACCAACTTATTATGTAATGTGTGCAACATAGAGATTTGATGAAGAATAATAAGAAGTAGAATATATTTGTGGACATAGCCCAGGGGGGTGAACCACGGTAAAACATGGTTTCTCTATAAAATATGTGTGTGTTTCTATTATGTGTCTCTTTTATATGATCTATGATGAATGAATGAATATGTTAAGGTTAATTTACAATGTACACTAGAGAAATAATGTTAATGCAGATTGGATGTTTATGAATGTATATGATGGTAGAATGGTAGATCTGATATATATGAAATAGAAAGGAATGTCTAACATCCCCATGAGCACCATCCCTTCCATGACTGCAGACATCTCGGTTATGTAGTCAACCATAAGCCATGTCGTGTGAGACTGTGCTATGCACTCTGTGCGCAGTGTTGCCTTTTGGTATCCAGAAGGGCCGATGGTTTCTAGGGTTTTGTTAGAAACCTAAGGTAGAACCCGGGTTTCGTTTCCTGCTGGAAATCAGAAGAACAATATGGAATGGATTTGATGAGAAGGATAGTGAAGATAATGCAGTGGTAGAAGGGGATGTTCATACCATGGAACCATACTAAGAAGAAGATTGAAATATGGTTGGAGACAAAGAACCTTGAGTTTGCACATAAAGATAATAGAAGTTCCAGTTATACACCATGCTAGTATTTGGACATGTATGTGTTTACTACTGAGAATATTGCGTGGTTGGAAAGAATCAATAATAAATTCACGCGTGCAGTGGATTTTTGGTTAGATAATATTATTGAAGGGTTTATTATTGAGTTTGCAGTTGATACTGTAAATTCATATACTGTTGCGGAGTAATAATTATTGAAGGGACCAAGAGGGAGGTACATTAGGTCACTTTACATGTCCATCAAGATTCTATTGCATGATAAAGGCATGATGACAATGGAGTCAGACAACTATATTACTCTGCATGCATGGGGAGACTGGGGGAAGAACTAAGGATGATCTAAGATATGGAGACGACTCTAGAGAGAGGCTAGAAGAAGGAATAAATGGACCCCATTATGATGAATGAGGAACAAATCAAGGAGATATTGAGTAGATCAGGAGTGGTGCGCAACGAACGACTACCAATATACGATCAATAGTAAGAAGAGGGCAGTAGTCAAGCGAGAGGGCTTGGAGAATGATTAGGAAGAGGTAGAGGATCTCTGTGCTATGGGGAAGATTGAGGATATCCTACATGCCACATATGAGAGGAAAACCATAGGTCAAGGGTTCGACGTAGAATAAGGCTCTCCATTCCAGATCAAAATTAGTGTGGAACCCACAACCCCATGTGTGACTAAGACATCTGAAGAAAAAGAATTGGTTATCCAACAAGTGATTAGTGGTACAAGAATTTTGGGACGAGGGTCCAATTCAAGTGGAATTATTTCAACTAGTATTAGTCAAGTATTATACCACGCGGAGGTGGTACTACAACAAACTTCATAATGGCAGGACATAATCCAACTATTAGGTTACCCAAGTTTCATGGAGAAGGGTCAGAGGACCCAAAGAAGCATTTGTCTATTTGTAAGAAGATATGGGAAGCTAAGAAGATTATAGAAGAAGATATAAAAGTTGCGTAGATAGAAATCACATTTAGAGACCTCTCACTAGACTTGTATATGGGCCTCACAATAAATAATCCAACGAGAGTGACTATAACCGTTGTAGATGTAAAGAAGCAATTAATCAATGAATTTCAGCGATCGAGCTCAGAGGATCAGTTCATGAATGAGATAAAAGAGAGAAAGCATGAGAAGATGTGAGATTTAGTATGGGAGATTGATCATAAGTTCAAAAGGTTGAAAGGTAAGTTGAAGTACTCTATCACAGATATGCAACATAGGCTCTTATTTGTTAATTCATTATTTCCAAATATTAAGTATCCATTGAGGAAGTATAAATTCCAGAGTCAGGCCAAGGCTCTGCAAGTAGCCTTGTAGTTAGAGGAGAATCAATATAAACCTATAGATCCAGTTGTGGAAGAGCTGAGAGAAGATCTGAAGAATCTAACATTTCAATTGAACCAGAATAAAGGAAAGGAGAAGAGAGAAGCAATTTGGTTTACATTATGCAGAACAGAAGGACATCATAATAATGAGTTCCCAACCTATGCACACTACATGGGAGTAGGAATGAAAAATATGTTACCCATATGAGGACCATGGTGTGAGATATGCAAAACACATGGACATGATCCTTATCATTATACCATGACACAAAAGTATCAAACAATTCCCAACACTACATTTTGTAATTTTTGCAATTTAGTTGGACATGAAGACAAGGACTGTAGAACCCTAAAGATGATGAAGGAGAGGGATTCAAATGCATATAGGGTGTAGTTTGAATCGATGACAGGACAACTTGCATAGAATTTTACAATGCCACCATAGTATAATAACGCACAACAATTTGGACCACCACCACAATACAATAATGCATAGCCGTAGTATAATTAGATGCCACAGTATAATACACTGCGCACAGATAATCAAGGTAACAGAGGAGGATGTAGAGGAAGAATATTTACAAGAGGGAGAGGACCCATGACATGTCATAATTATCAAAAACCTGGACACTATGCAAGATATTGTCCACAACCACCTGCAAATTGTATGTATTTTCGCACAACAGACCATGATACAAAAGATTGTCCAACACTTTTGATAAATATACAGGAAAAGAGGAACCAAAATAATGAGAATGTGCAATGGATTGTTGTGGAAACCAGAGAAGATAATGGCAAGAAGATAAACATAGTGACTAGAGGAGGAACCAATGGAGGAGCTGATGTAGCAAAGTAGAACCAGGATCCACACCAGTGGTTAAGAAATAATGCAACACTTGAACACCATTTTGATGCACGCAAGGAAAAGGAAAACTTCAAGTAGGATAAACATGATATTTTGAAGGAAAATATTGCATCCACTTTAGGAAAAAAATCCAGTAGATGATGTACCAGTCTATTACATGCCCCAATTATTTGATCAGACTAGTAGAAAGAAGACTTCATAACAAGTAATTAATCTTAGAAACTTTTTGTGGTCATGTTTGAAGTTGTTGAATGATAAGACATATTTACAAGTGTTACAGAGTATGTTAGAAAAGTGCAATTCTGGAGAAGAATTGAAATTAGAATAGAAGAGAGTCAATCAGGTTCGTAAGAAGATAAGGACAAGTATGGAGTTCAAGTTGAATGAAAATATTGGAGATTTCAATATGGGGGATATCATACTAGACTTAGGGTCTGTAGTTAATGTTATGCCTAAGAAGACATGGGAAACTATGGGGTAGCCTACACTAGGATATTCACCTATTCAGTTGAAGATATCAAATAATCATAGAGTGGTTCCAATTGGTAGATTGAAGGGGATACCAGTAGATCTAGATGGTGTGCACACCATGACAAACTTTGAAGTGGTTGGCATAGTAGATAACACTCAACCTTATCCAACACTTTTGGGACTGGATTGGGCATTTGATAATCAAGTTATTATCAATTTGAATACCAAGAAGATGATCTTTGAATCAAGAGAGTATAGAGTTATATCACCTTTGGATCCCTCAGAAGGTGGAATGTACATTGAAACTGTGACATAAAACTTCATTTCAAACGAGGTAAATCAGTTTTATAGAACTATTACACACACATAATATTATATTAACCCCACTGTAGATGGAATGTTAAGTTTGAGGAGCATTGGTTTTTGTGCTTCAGACTCTGACACAGGAATGGAGAATTGGCAACAACATTTACATGATTTATCTACTAGAAGATGCACCAGGATGATCCACACACTGAGGTGGATTGGATTAGAGGTAAGAGAACCTCCTACTTTTCATGGTAAGAATGATTTGGAATAATTTTTAAGGAATTTTGAGCTAGAATTATGGAAAATTAGAGATTATTAGTCTTAGATATGGAATTTAAAGCAACACCTACATGTTGGTGGGGTGCTCATAAAGAGAATATTAACAACTGGTATCAATGTAAGAGGTTATTGAACATTAGATACGATGCAACATAGGAGAATATATATTTGGAGAAGTATGATGGGATTGGAAAACCCATAGAACATATAGACATGTGCATGGTCCAATGGATATTGGTACCACCAAAAGAATGGCCACATCATTTTATTCATACACTGGAAGGAATCCCAAGAAATTGGTACAAAAAGATAGAACTGCGCAGAGGAGTTGCCAATTGGGAGGAAATGCAAAAAAAATTTGTCATTGCATTTGCATTTGAGCATGAGAACCCAATGGTGGATACAACACTGAAAGTGGTAAGAGATAGGATATTTGAAGAGCCAGAATTTTTAAATTTTCACAGCATATCAAAATTAGAATAGACAGACATTTAGACAGTTGTTGCACTGTTATCACATCACATAAGAGGATCCAACATAAGATAACCCGCACGACATAAACATCACAAAAGCAGAAGGATAAATATAAGTAGAAGGAACACAACTAGATTCAGAAGAATATGATACACCGTTGAATATTAAGAAGGTTAATATTGGAACATAGGAGAGTCTGAGGATTGCAAGCATTGGTGATTATTGGGAAAACCAGACAGTAGAAATCATAACAGAGTTACTGCACGAGTATAGTGATTTATTTCCAACAACATTTTCAGAGATGAAAGGAGTAGCAGGAGAACTTGGAGAGATGAAGATTCCTCTAAGACCATATTCCAGACCAATCAAATAGAGACCTTGTAGGCTAAATCTAGTATACAAATAGAAAGTGAAGGAATAAATTGACAATATGTTAGAGGCTGGTGTCATAGAATATGTTGAAGAATCAGAAAGGATTAGCCCTATGTTAGTGTAGGAAAATAAACGAGGTGGAATCAGGATCTATGTTGACTTGAGGAAGTTGAATGATGCATGTCTACATGATCCCTTCCCTACTCCATTCATAGATGAATTATTGGAGAATATAGGAGGTCAAGAAACATATTCCTTTACCGATGGGTTTTTTGGGTATCACCAGACTAGGATAGCACCAGAGGATCGACATAAGACTACATTTGATACAAAATTGGGGTCATATTAGTACACAGTGATGCCTTTTGGATTGAAGAATGCACCTGCAATTTTATGTAAGTTTTTGGAGGTTTACTTGGATGATTGGACAATATTTATCTTATTGAAGGATCATGTTGAGGTGTTAAGATTGATGCTAAACAGGTGTAGACAATGTCATATTTCATTGAACATTAATAAATGCATTTTCAATGCACCATTTTGGATTTTGCTAGGGCATGTGGTGTGTAAACAAGGGCTGCTAGTTGATCTTGCAAAAATTGTTGTCATTGTTAACTCACAACCACCTAAGTCAATGTGCCAGTTAAAATCTACACTTGGTCATACAGGTTATTGTAGGAATTTTATAAGGGGATATCCACAGATTACTAAGTTGATTGAGAAATTGTTGAACAAGGATACTAAATTTCAATGGAATGATGAGTGCGAACAAAGATTAGATATCTTGAAGGAGAAGATGGTGACTGCACCAATTTTAGTGTTTCTAGACTGGTCCAAAGAGTTTCATGTGCATGTGGATGCATCTTCAATAATACTTTGAGCAGTATTGACATAGTCAGGAGAAGGTGATATAGATCACTCTATAGGATTTGCAAGTTGGAAGCTATCAGATTTAGAGAAGAACTACAATACAATAGAAACAAAAGGTTTGGCTATGGTGTATGCATTGCAAAAGTTTAGACATTATTTTCCAGGTCAACATTTTAAGATGTTTACAAATCACTCTACTCTTAGATATTTGGTCAATAAGCTAGTGATGGGGGAAAGAATATGCAGATGGTTTTTGTTATTTTAGATTTGATTTTGAAGTTGTTGTGAAAACTAGAAGACTGAATGTAGGGCCATATCATCTGTCAATGATAACTAACAGAGAGGAACCAAGTAGTTTGGAGGATAATTTTCCTGATGCACAACTCTTCTTAGTACATATTGCAGATGAATAGTTTGATGACAATATTGATTTTTTGAGTACAGGATTTTCCCCAAAAGAATTTAATACTATGCAGAAGAATAGCTTGGTGGTTAGAGATGCAAACTACCAACTAATTATAGGTCACTTGTACAAACTTGGTGCATATAACATTTCAAGGAGATGTGTCATGGAGAATGAACGTCCTATTATTTTGGTAGAAGCATATGAAGGAATAGATGGAGGACATTATGCAGGGAAGGATTCTGCACAAAAGATATTGTGCATAGGATTATGGTGGCCAACAGTTCATAAGGATGCAAAGAAATATGGCCAGAATTGTGATGTCTATCAGAGGGTTAGAAAACCATCCAGGAGGGATGAGATGCCATTAAGACCTCAACTAACTTTGAAAGTGTTTGACAAGTGGGAAGTAGATTTTGTAGGACCAATCAATCCACTAGTAAGAAGATCTGGATCTAGGTATATAATCACAATGATATAATATTTAACCAGATGGGATGAAGCAAAAGTAGTGAACTATTGCAGCACAGAGACTGCAACGCACTTCCTGTTTGAGCAAGTAGTCACAAGATTTGGATGCCCTAGAATTCTGATGAGTGATCAGGGGACAAATTTTATTAATACTACAATCCAGGAAATGACTGAATAATTTGAGATACATCATCATAAGAGCACTCCTTACCATCCTCATGCTAATGGAATAGTGGAATAATTTAATAAGATTTTGGAGAATGTCGTAACCAACATTTTTAATGTGAAGAGGGATGATTGGGACTTGAAGATACCAGAAGTGTTATGGGATTATAAAACTACATGAAAGAAGTTAACAGGGAAGACACCCTTCATATTGATGTATGGACATGAAGCAGTGGTTCCCTTGGAGTATTTGATACCTAGTCTGCGCATTGCAACTATTACAAACATGACAAAAAGAGGAACAATGTAGAAAATATTGGCTCAAGTTATGGAATTGGAAGAAGACCAGATTATAGATGTGTTGGCAGCCAACTCATTTTTTTTCGTATTGTCTATTAAGCTGCCTACACTAATGTTTTACAAACATCATTTTTTTCGTCGCAATTTTCAATAAATGACATTTTCATTTATTGCGACATTTGCACATTTGTCTTCATTGAGTTTTCATGACTGTAAGCGTGAAAAATTCTCCTTTCGAAGTCATATTTCGATCATTATCTTAACTGACAATATCTCTTTTGTCATCATGCCTATTGCGCTCTTCTTTTATTGATCATTATACAATTGGCAAGATCCTCTAATTGGTTCTCATACTTCGATTGATTGTATAACTTGGTTTTATTGAGTTTGTAAGGCATTTGGATTTGCACTTTATATGACTTGCCTGATCATTGATTCTATGAAAATGCATAGGGGTTATGATTAAATTTTATATATATATATATATATATATGATATAATCCTTATGTTAATCTTTTCATAACTTTTGGCTTGACAACTATATGAATACCGTTTGGCACATTGATTAAACTATTGATATCGGTTGATACATTGGCACATAGTTGAGTTTGGTATGGATTTCAATTTGACTGTTGGTGGATTAATAAAACCTCGGTATAACATTGATCGTGCATGCACTTAACATTGTTCATTAGTCGGCCAAGTGATATGACTGTTCACTATGCTATAATGGGTTGAATTACTATGTAAATCGGCGGTTGTACTTTGACCATAATTGTTTTGCATGGCAGTGAATAACTCCACCACCTTCGCATGCTTTCATTTATGCATATCCCTTTTGCTCAGCTCGGGTAGCTCTGCTCCTATGTGTGTTGGTGAATCCAAACCCTTCCCTTACCATGCGTTCGGCTCCATGGCACCAGTCGTGCGAGTCGAGCCCAATGGCAATCAAGCCCTGTTAATGTTTGACAATGCCCACCAAGATTTGGAGGACAGTGAATGGCTTACCTTCGTGAAATGTTTTGAGGGTTTTAACCTTTGTGTAGCATGACAATTTTCCATGAATTTCGATGGCTGTCGAGCCAAGGTGGGCAATATACAGTTAGAGATCGATGAACAGTTTATCAGCTCAGCTACGGGGTTACCTACCTTGGGACAACGTTGGTTTAAGAATTGCAAGGTCGATGAAGTGCCATGGACATTGCTATTTCAATCGCGCAAAGTCACCTCTTGTGATAGAGGTATGCCCATATCTATGCTCACACCACGATGGCACAAATTGTTAATGATACTTAAGCAGTTCGTGACCTGTGAAGGTCGATACAAACTTGTGTTCCTCTACCACCTGCGTCTACTGATGATTTTTATAGGGTATCCTCTAAACATGCCTTTCTACTTTCATCGTAGCCTGTATAAGATGTCGAAAAGATATAAAAGGAAGCAGGCTGACAGCAGCCTATTCCACCATGGGCTTATTAAGCTCATCGTTGTTTATTATTTGAGTTTGCATGGTGATAGTTGGAAGGATTTCATCGCCTGTAATGGCTTTGAAGACACCGACCCTGTACAGGTTGATAAACCTGTGGTAATTGAAACAAAGGCCGAACCGCCTGTACCCTTACATGTTAAGAACCAAACATCAATATAGCATAGAAAAACCTCAAGAAAAGTACTCAACGCCTTGAAAAAGAGATAATATCAGATAATAAGCCTCTTCGAGGGGGAAACCTCCTTTTACCCCACTTAAATGTTCAAGTACAAGAT
>ML777759.1:1523733-1537966 GCA_009831015.1 Picea engelmannii | reverse complement strand
GCCGACATAAATAAAATAACATTACTAATCTAAATCACAACTAATGGCCTAAAGCCGACATAAATAAAATAACATTACTAATCTAATATGCCCCAATTAAGTGGTAATGAGCCAATATTAGGGCTATATTAGGGCTTAACATTACACCTCCTACTACCTAAACCCTCGACCGACCCTCCTGTTGACCTACTCGACACTGTAACTAAGAGTGCAGAGGCCATTAAAAAGACTATGAGCAAAAATCCCAAGGAAAACCTTACTACTAATGCCAAAGGGAAAAGTAATGCCCGACTCATTTCGAGAATGGCCAGAAAAAAACCAAAACCCTTTGCCAAGTCTAACCCTATCATCCTAAGTGAAGACTCCGATTATGATATTGAGCGTTTTCTGGCCAGCGAGTATCCCTACTCACAAGGTTTATGTGTTGAGCCCCTTTATTATTTTGTGTCAAACCTTCCTCCCTGCCTAAAGAACGACCCTGACTATCCAGGTATTAAATTGCCTCGTGAAACCCTCGGTCATTTGGCCGAACCCTCACCTGCTCTTTATAAATCCACACAGTCACCTTGTGACCAATGCAATTCATGGTTAGAATGATATTATATTGATGTTCGCATACTCCAGTCAAAGATTCAATCACTGGAAGACCAGATTGCAGTGCTAACCAGTCAAAAAGCCAAGCTACAAACAACAGATAAAAAGCAAAAGACAACCGACTCCATCCTATTCAAAAACATGGAATCAGCCATGGCTGTTGTAAATTCCAAGATGGCATAATCAAGTAGCCTCGTCGCTACATAGGTATGGTTTTGACATCGTTTTGTTTTGTAAATAATCTAGGTTGATGTAATGATTTGAATTCAATTTTTAATAGCTTTGTTTACATCTTGAATGGCTCTGTTATAATTGTGTGCATTCTATATATAGCTTTGCTTTGAATAAAAAGAAATTTTGATTCGATATGTGATCTCATCATTCCCAGTATAGCAATCGATATATTTTGATTGGATTTGAGTGGTATGTGTTTAGATTTGATTGATTGGTTTGCCTTATTAAGCTGATAGAATTAATAGTTTGTCTTCGAATGAATTGGCTTGGTATCTACTATGAACTGTAAGTTTTCATGATTACGATCATGTTGGATTTGATCTCGTTATGGTTCGGATGCTCTGATTGGTAAACTACTTCAAAGAGTCTGTTGGTTACGATATGCTCTATCATGTGATTTTCAAAAATCGTGAATATTGCTCTGCTCGGTTTTAATTTGGGAAATAAAGACTCTGTTTTTATAAAAACGATATGCTCATGTAAGCCGATGCTAGTAATATTCGTACCCGAATTGTGAGACAGTTTCGATTCATGATGATTATGTTAAGACTCCTTGCTGTTTGATTCGCTTAAATCGAATTCAGTTGATTCGATTACTCTCATGAGTTAGATTCACATCGTAAAGTGCCACTCTGTCTGTTTTTAACTTGCAAACAAATTGGTCAATATTTGTTGTCTCTATCGAATCTGGTAATAATGTGTTTTAAACAAATAATTTCGATCAAAGGAAATCGATATTGTCTACCCAGTTTACTAAAAACCAATGATCATATAATTCTTGTGAACCTTGTTGCTAGCTGAGTGATTTCATCATGATTTCGTTATGCACCAGTGTTGATTTAATTCGTTTATGGTATGAATCTTTTTTCTATATCGTTACAACTATAACGATTGGAAATGATTTTGTTGTATTGGATCGTATCTCTTGTTTAAAAATCGCATATGATATGTTTGATTATCGGTTTCAATTGGATATGAAACAATCTTATGACTGTCCGATTATGACTCCGTGGACCCGATTTTTTGGTAACAAAAGAACAGAGTATTCTTATATCTGTATTCGGTTGAATCATTTTTGATCCTGTTTAATTTTGAATGATAGAACCATTCCAATCTCAATGATTCATTTTCAAATGGTTATTGGAAGATAATTGGATTTAATTCTTTTAAAAGATTTTGAATCGATTCTGGTGCTGATTATGTATCTTATTTAGACCAGCTACAAAATTAGAGGATTCTGTAGCTAGTCTATAGAATTTAATTTTTATCATTTATTAATAAAAGAGTCTTCTAACTTGTCTATTTTGGACCCTTTTCAGGTGAATTCGAATTGCATGGGATTTGATGGACAATCTAGAGGATATTTAGATGCTTTAGTTTTATTTTGGTTTCCTAGTTTAGTTGAACTTGGGAATATCTTCCCAAATTATGTAAACAGTTTGATAACTTCCACAGGAAATTTTTACCCTGTGGAAAAACTTATAAATACTTATTATTTTTTGTAATAAGGATCATCCTCATTCGTGGGAGAACAAGGATATCGAATTTTAATACAAACTGAGACAGAAGTTGATGTTCTGCTACAACTTTAGCTTTTCATAATATCAATCTTTTGTTTCATGTTTATGTTTATCAATTTGCATTTGGTTATTGACTACTTTAGCTATCTTAGTCTTTTTCAAATGATATGATTTAATTAATATAATCCAGATCTGATTTCTTCCAGTACCTAAAAAAAAACATAGCAATTACTTGATTTAGTTTATGAATGACATATTTCTCTTCTTCATCAATTGAATTATTCTGTATAAGTCTTTGCATAACAGGTTTACCTAATTGTAGAGATTTATAAATCATATAATTGTTATGATTTTTATGTCTTGTTTGTCCTATAAATAAACTCAAAGAGCATTGTAGCTATTGTTTACGAGAAGCTTCTAGATTATCCGGTGCGAGTTTCCTTCCTTCGACCAGCTTCGAAGATCATCATACACAGGACAAATCTGGAGCGTTTCCAGGTCAGTTTGTCATTTGTTTGTTTAGTGTATTTATTAGTAGTTTAGTTTAGATATAAGTTTAGTTAGATTTGTAGGTAGAATTAGTATATTAGTGTTTAGTTTAGTTAGTTTTTGTTTTATTTCTTGTTTATAAAATTATAAAATCAACAAAAAATACCTTTCTCTGTCTTAGGGCAGATTGCAAATGAATTTTTTCAGGTTTTACTTAAATCTGTAAATCATAAACATTGTACATTTTGTAAATAAGTTATATTTCAGATAGCAGTTAGTATAGTATTAGATAGTAGTTTGTATATATAGAGATATTAGATTAGTTAGTTTGTTTAGTAGTTAGTTTTAATTAGATTAGTTGTGTTTATTGTTAGTTAGTTTAGTTTGTTTTATTTAGTTTTAGTTAGATTAGTTTAGTTTAGATTAGTTTTCTTTTGTTTTCTTAGGACCTTAGATCGGCTAACGGAGCCGCTAAACCCGTCAGGGTGGTTCATTCCAAACGGCTTGGGTTATTAGACAACCCCGGACTGGTTCCACTCTCTCAGTTGACAGACGATCGATTTCGCCCTTCAACAAGATGGTTTCCATCGAGAAGTACATAAATAAGAGGACAAAGCTTGGCATGACAAACATATTAAGAAGAAGAAATTTAAGGAAGAAGATCTTGTTCTCCTCTATGATAGTAAATATTTTCATCACTCAGGAAAGTTCTTAATGCATTGGCTAGGGCCATATGAGATAAAATATGTTACAGATGGAGGTGTTGTGTAGTTGTAGGATTTAGCAAGAAAGGAGATTCAATTTTTGGTGAATGGTAGTCAACTGAAACTGTATAGTGACAATCGACCTACCAAATCTTAGTAATTGTAGTGCATAAATTACACTTGTACATATTGTATATAGTAGGAATTAAAAGAGAAAAAGAGAATAAAAAAAGTGGAAAAATGAGAAAAATCCAAAAAGAAGTAGGTAGATCGATATGTGATATACATATAGTTAAAGGATACAATGCGCACCAGAAGCTAGAAAGAGGTATGATATAACCTGAAGACATTGCAAGACAAAAAAAGTGAACAAAGCGCGTTGTGATAGAAAATGATCGGAAAAGAAAATCGGTGACTAACAAAGTAAGGTGCATTTATGACAGAGTTTATAAAAGGGGAAAGCATGAAAAAGAAAACACTTATTGTGATTTTGAGAAAACATGAGAAAATGAGTGAACAAGGTGCGATTGTTGGAGAAGTTGTGAAGAGTCCAACTGATTTACAATGAATTTTTTCTTGAGAGAGAAGAATGACACCACCTAAGTTCAGAGAACCCAACTAGTTCTCAAGAAGGACAAGAAGCACCAACAAATCGACAGAGGAAGCGACTTGAGTGGCAGATGTGGATGAAATCTCGTCGAAAGAGAGTGAATCAATTAGTTCATTGTTGGTCGAGGAGAAGAACCTAGAGGAAGAAGAAACATAGGTAAACTGGGTGTAAGAAGGCCAACACCCTAATGCATAAAGAAACCCTAAAGCAGAAAAACCAAGAGTGACACACACACAGGGAGAAAAAAATGAAGAAGATGATGAACATATAAAATTGGATGAACCTAAGAACCATACGACAGAAGAACCCTCAAAGAGATTTGGAGAGATTATAGATCAATGTAGCATAGAAAAAGGGCATAACATAGAAGGAGAAAGCCCATGAAGAAGAGGATATAGTATAGACGACAACAATGGGAAGTGAGACTTTCCAAATAAACCAAGGCATGCTACAAATAGATGAGGACATAGTGCATAAAAATTTGAAGGATATAGAGTAGTTGGACTTGGTGTTGTCCAAGATTCAAACCGAGGCCTTATACAACCTACATATTAGTGGAAAAACCTAATCCACTAGGGTTAGGGTTTTGGGTTATGATGTAAATGATTTTTACTCACTTTTGGTAGTATAAATATATGGTGTATGAGGTAGATAGGGTATCACTTTTGGTATGGAAGAGAAGTACCTTGGAGAACCTTTTTGAGTTTTAAGTTTGTCTTTGAGGAGTGTTTTGGTTGAGAGCTGTGGAGCTCATATTGATTCAGATAGATTGTGACTTAGGGTCAGGTCGCAAGCTATGGAGCTTGATGTGACACTGGTCATTCTCACCACACCAAATTATTATGTAATGTGTGCAACACAAAGATTTGATGAAGAATAACAAGAAGCATAATATCTTTGTGGATGTATCCCAGGGGGGTGAATGATGGTAAAACATAGTGTCTCTCTAAAACATGTGTGTGTTTCTCTTGTGTGTTTATTTTATATGATCTATGATGAATGAATGAATGAATGAATAAATTTGTTAAGGTTAATTTACAGTGCGCACTAGAGAAGTAATGTTAATGTAAAATAGATGTTTATGAATGAATATGTTGGTAGAATTGTAGATTAGATATATATGAAGTATAAAGGAATGCATAAAGTCCACATGACCACCATCCCTTCCATGAATGCAGACATCTGGGTCCTGCAATCACCCATAATCCATCTCGGGTGAGACTGCGTTGTGCACATTGTTTCCTTCTGGTATCCTGAAGGGTCGATGGTTTCTAGGGTTTTGTTGGAAACCTAAGGTATAACCTGGGTCATCCTAAAAATTCCAACAAAATTCCACCAAATGCTTTCAATATGGTCATAGATGTATCGAAATTCAGAGATCCAATGCATTTCTAACATGAAATATACATGAAAAAATTCAAGGTGCCTTCATCAACCACAGTGTGAAGGGTGTTTTTTCCCATTGTTCTCACTTTAATTTGAAAATAAATTTTGTTGGGAAAGCATATGTTGAACGTAGTATGAATAAAATGTGATGAGACACAACTCCAAGGGATTAAACCTACCTATGGCAGACAACAAATCTTTCCATTGCATGAGGCATATTTGGAGGACTTCAAGTGTAGACATGGAACATGGTTCCTAGTCCAAGTCTTCAAAAATACTATAGTTGTGGGTGGCCCATGCATTTGTATTATGAATCATACATTGAAGAACACCCTTTTGGGGGAAAAGCAATGTGTCAAGTAATGAATTCTCAATCTGAAGAGGGCCACTGGACTGGGAAAATGAATCATACTCTTACACTGCAGGAATAGTCTTAGAATTGTCATATTTTATTGCTTGAGTTTGGAGGGAAACCATTTGATCACACATAAAAATTGTAGCATTCAAGGAGGACCCCTTGTACTGAGTGGTGCCTTCCAAGATCCCTTGCAAAAGGGTAGGATTTGGTGCAATCGTTTTTTGAGGTTGAGGGGGGAAAGGATGAGTTAATACAACATGTTGTTGGGAGGTCTTTTGTTTTACCAAGAAATGATGGGCCTCATCTTTTCAAGGACACTGATGAGTAGGATGGTCCTCCCCACAAATTGTGTAGGGGAACTGACTCTTATTGTTTTATTTTGTGCTCCCCCTAGTTGTTTTGGGTTGGAGCAGTCCCTCACTCACTATTGGAGTTTTTATTCTTGTTCCACTTCTTCCCTCTAGGTTGTTGAGGAGTCTTCGGTTTTGTTGATTGCACTGAATGCACATAAGAGGTCCGAGTAGGAATTGGGGAAGTTTGAAAAATAGGTGCAACAACTGACAGTTGGAAGAAAATGGTCATGTCACTCATCTGTTCAACAAGCTGGTCCATAGAGGAATGGTATAGAGAACCAACCATGCCATCGACATGAGGTCATGGGTTCATTTATCATGGATCTGTCGATGGTCGAGGATCATATAAGATGATATCATAAAGAGTTCCTAAGTAAGAATAAATCAAATCCATGTGTTAGGAATGCATGATGGCCTACTCTTTTATAGTCTCCCATGCCATAGTAGCATCCTTGGAAATGGGTGGTAATAAAGATTTTGTGAACCAATCCATTATGGAATCTAGGTCTTAACCATCCCGCGTCTTCGTCTCCACTCATGTATGTGATTGGGAATGTGGGTGGAAGTATCTTGATGTAGTGATGTCAATATCTCTATTCCTATCTCATATTGGATGGGTAATTGATAATGCATTAGAAACACCATCTCCAAGCCATTAAAAATATTGAAGGAAGTTCCCTTTAATTCAATGTACCATTTGGAGGAATTTATGGTAATGGATCTTTGGAAAATATGAAACCTTATACCTTCATCCATCAAGGAGTTGGATGAACACCATAAATGATATGTCATTATATGTATAAATGGTTTTTATCCTAGATTTCCATCAAATTTAGACATGTTTGATGGGACCTTAGCAGGTATAATTGGACATGAAGGGTCATGGGATATGGGGTCATTTTCCAGACGCAAAATATCTAGAAAGTATAACATTTCTAATAAGGGAAATAACATATGAGAAAATGAATACTAGGAGGAGGAGGAAGCTATTTGAGACCTAGATGAACTTTGTGGTCCCCACACATTTATGTTTCTAGAAGGATTGGATGTTCCAAAAGGGTAATTTCCCCTAGGAATGTAAGCATTCCCAGGAGAAATGATGCTCCTAGAACTAGACATTCCCCAGAGGGTATTTACCACTAGGGTAGGCATAGAACCTAAAGGACAAATATTCCCAAAACTATCCCCAAGGAAGAACACCCCAAGCCTGGATGTATGGATGAAGGGATAACCATGCCATTGTGTAATTTTTCCCCTAGGAGATGTGCCCCCAATGAGAGGTTTTCTAACCCATGGGAAATTAACTCCTACAGACACATTACTACCCTCCAACTAGCTAGGGATAGTCCCAAAAACACTAGGAATGTTCCACCTAAATGGAAAACCAACACTCGACACCACCAGGATGCTCATAGAAATGGTGAAGGTGGAAGGAATGCCACCCCCTATGCTAAAACCAAGCCTCGACACCCCCACTGGAAGAATATCTAGGTGTGGGAATCATAACGAAAGAAATTGGTGTGGGAAGGATAGGTATACCGACATAAGGAAAATATGAAATGATCAACATACCCCAAATGCAGGGACCTAATAACATAAGAAAAGATGGTGTAGGTCCAATAGTACTCAAGAATGTCAAGGTGGAAATCACTTAAATGCCCCTAGTGACACTTGTATATTGGCTTGATGGATCAACCACACAAGACAAAACTCTTGGGCCTGACATAGTGCGAGGGTCACTGAAGAAAGAAAAAGGTTCACTAAAGAAATCCCTAACCTGGACTAGTATGGAGGTATGTGCTTGTATGACTTAGGTGGGATGTGCTTTTAATACATGGTGCATAAGTTAAGTCATGATACCAATTCCCCTGAAGGTTTCCCTCCTTAATAAAGGGTACTTGCACCGGTTAAGGTTGTTTCTCATGGATCATCGTAACTTCTCTTCATACCTTAGCTAACCAATATTATAAAGACTTCATATCCCCTAGAGGGTTGGTTTTTGAAAGCCCCCTTGAGCCATTTGTTAGGGGTATGATATTTGGTTCTAGACCAATGGATCAAGGGGCCTTCTGAAAACCAACCCTCTAGGGGAGATGAAGTCCCAACAATATTGGTTAGCTAAGGTATGAAGAGAAGTTACGATGATCTATGTGAAACAACCCTGACCGGTGCAAGTACCCTTTATTAAGGTAGGCACCCTTCAGTGGAATTGGGACTATGATTGAATGTCCACACCTTGTACAACAAACACATCCCACCTAAATTCACCTTTGTAGCTACGTAGGAATGGTCACTAAGGATACCATCTTACAATCAATGAGCAAGCGAATAGTCAGTGGTTTGACCACACATAAGGGTAGGGTAACTATTATTACTCTGTAATTTCTATAGGTTGTAGAAGAAAGGACATAGGTAACCACAAAACCACTTTGGAAGCTGGGATCTATCCCTGCCAACTTTAGAGAGGGATCTCTTTGTAAGATTTAGATTTTTTTGAGTTAAAATATTAGGCTAGTTATGGCAGTTCAGGATTTGTTTGTTTGTTTGAAATATTTGGCTGATTGAATGCTTAAATTACCATAGGGCTATGGGGTTTGTCTCTTAAAATAAGGATATGTTTCATCTTTTTATAAAGTTTCTTCACAAGGAAAGATAATTAAACAGTTTGGATCTGGTAAATTTATATGAAATGAATAGGAAGAAGTGAGAGGAATTCCATCAAGTAAAGAGAGCAATTAAGAATTCCTTTTACTTAATTTCAGTTGAAAACATAAAGATCATTCAAAGTCAGAAACATAGTATATTGAAATAAATTATGTTCTTTAACCTTCTTTTGAACAATTAGAGTTAGAAACACATAAGAATGAAAACAGAGAAATAAAATATGAACTTAGAAAGATGCACTTCACCAACAATATGACACAAGAATCCTATGAAAGAGCCTTTTTTTTTAATTACTAGTTGATCCTCTTGAATAATAGAAAGTAGCTTTCTTGGATGCAAAAATCAACCCTCAATACTTCTAAAGGAGAAGTATTTATACATTTATTTACAAAGGATCTTGTCATAAATGATAAGGATATATTTGAGGGATATCTAAACTAAATGTATCTCTAATTACAAAAATATAGGAATCTTTAGATCTGCTTGGATTTCTGGTGTTGATTTGATGGAAATTTTTGATGATCTATCCCTTTGACTTCTGCTTAGATGTGATCTTTTCTGGTTGAAGAATCAAACTCATCTTTACTCAAATAATTCACATAGTTTATCCCACCTCTTTTTACTTGGGATTGATATTTTGAGTAATTTTCTGTAAATTTCATCCATCTCTGTATATTTAGCAAAAGTGGGTTTGGTGATGAAAATATGTTTGATTTCATCCTGAATGTTCAAATCAAACTGCAGTGTTTCCAGGAATGCCTTCCCAGTGATGCTTCCTTGTATTCCTACAAATTTTGAATTGTATTTTGCCACTGTCTTTAATTTCTGGTTGTAATCGGGAAAGGTGATTAACTTGTCATTTAACACTAACAAACTAGGAAGTCCTTTCTTTTTTAGCACCTCAAACTTGCTGAAGAACCTTTGCACACCTATGTCCATAACCTAAGATTTTTCTTCCAATTGAAACATGAGGCCTTTCTTAGTTAGAACCTTTTTAATTTCCAGGATAGTTTCAGTTCTTTCCTCTATCTCCAACTCCTCTAACTCATGTTTGTTTTTAAAATTTAGAAACCTGATTAGATTGGTGGCTTCTGTTGGCTTTTCTCCCAATTATTCCTTAATGATTTCAATATCTCCTCTAGCTTTCTGAATTAATTCATGCTGCTCAAAGATGATTTTTATAGAGGGACAAATCTCTATCATGGATTTATTGATGTCTATCCATATATTTTCCTTAGCTTGGGCTAAGGTATTTTCCATGGTTGTTTCTTTCCCTAATTGTTGCAATCATTGGCTTAGACTCTAAGATTTATGAATTTCTACCTAATGACAAGCCTGGAACCTTTATTTCTCTTCTTGTAATGACTTTACTTTTTCCTGTAACTTTATGATTTCTGCTCCTTGTATGGACATGTCCTCCATAGATTTCACCAGTTTATCAAAGGCATCTGAAGTTTGTGCTAGGGTTGATGTTGATGAAGAAATTTTTTTTGTTCTTAACCCTGTCAGGGGCACTACATCTAGTGGAATCATGGCCAACTGTGCATTCTTCTCTTTTTCCTTAATCAACTTGTCCATCTCTTCTTCCATTTCCCTAATCTGTGCATTTTGCTCCATAATCAATTTGAGCATCTCTTATTCTTGTCTTTCTGTCTCAGCTACTTCTTTAGTTTGTGAATCCTCTTTTGTTGGAAGTTTCAACTGTTTACAGAGTGATGCTATATCAAGATTCTTCTTATTTATCAACTCTTCTACTTCTTTGACATTAGTTGGGTCATATCCAATCTTGAGAACTAATTCTTCTAATGATTTTATCTTATTATCCTTGGCCAAAGAAGAGATCTTCTCAATCTTTAATTGGGATTGGATATTGGTCAGTGATACCTGTAATTTGGAAGTTGTCATTGAGGTGTTTTCTAGGGTTGAAAAGATCATCTCCCTTGTCTATCTGTGCATATCCATCTTGTCAATAGGATGAGCATATTTTATATCAAACTCAAATGAAGTCTTCTTGTAATTAGTTGTTGTATTTGGATAGGGGACTTGTTCTTGTAAGAATTCCATTTGCATTCTACCCTTCTCTGCGTCAAAGGATGACAAAACTTTGTGTTGAGCAGTAGAGGTCTGTTTCCAAAATTGAGTATAAGTATTGTTGTTCCAAAATTTACTTATACTTGTCAAAAATATTTGACTCCTTTTCTCCCTGAATTGATTCAAATGTTAGAGTTGTGTCTAGATTTCTTTGTGAAGATGATGATGATGGGGATCCTGAAAACAAACTATATGACGGTGCTAAAGAGTGTGGTCCTTCCAAGATTATTGTAGATTGCATTTCTCCTTCTTTATGAAAACCTATTGTATGAATGGTTTTAGTCCTCTTCCTATATACTTTAAAATCATTTGTTGAGACCTATGTGACTAAAGGAGAGTCTTCATTTATTGATATTTTCTCTACTTGTATCTGAGATGTGATGATCTATGAAGTGGTCATAGACACAGGCTAGTCTTCTACTTCTTGCAAAGTGTTCACTTCCCACTCAACCTGGTTCATATATCTTTCAATTTATGGCCTTTGTGTATGCACATAGGGAGTGGTCTTTTGTTTGTTCCTTAGCTCAGAAATGATGACAAATGGGTCATATGGCCAAGTGAAGCTTAGATGAAACTTCACCTGTCTCAAGAGGATGTCTGCTTCTTCACCTATTGCTCTATTGTTGCAAATAAATGGTCCAATCTGAGTTTTGATTCTGAATTCAGATTTCTTCTTGGTTGTTGTTGGCCCTTGACCAAGTTTTGGGAAATACTCGGTCATGTTTGACAGTTTTTGGGACTTTGACAACCTGTCGAAGATGGAGCGCAAAGCGAAGCGAAGATTGCAGAATCTCGAACCTTTTTGGGAATTGGGAATATGTAACGGGTTTTGGGATGTCGGCCCATGAGCTTTGCCCATGTTTAGGCCTATTTTGTATGTATAAATAAGTAAGCTAGGCGATGTAAGTAGAGTAGTACATCTATGTGATGGTAAATATTACTATGTGAAAGTGATCTATGTGATTGAGCAGGCTTTGTGCATACTTTTGAACTTGTAGTGTTAAGTGCAAGTGTTTGTAAGAGGTTGGGTGCTCAGATACTCGGGGAAGGAGGATCTAGAGAGCTGCACAGATCTCCTATCCTAGGCAGAGTAGTGTTTTGGAGGATTTGTGCTGTAACTGATTGACTGAAGATAATAAAGAAGAAGATTTGGTGGACGTAGCCCTGATGTGGGGGTGAACCACGTAAATACTATGTGTTATGCTTTGTGCTTTGTCTGGATGTGTTTATGTCCCTTTTGCTAAGTGCTTAAAGATGATTAGATAATTATGCTCATGCTTTGTGCTAATGATGTATATGAATGTTAGATATGGTATATATGAATATTCTTGGTTCTTGATCTATCATATCTGATCTGTCTTATTGTTGCTAAGTGCTTAAATACATTATATCTGGATATATACTGCGATGCTCTATTGTGTCGGCGAAGTAGATCTAAGTGGAATATTAATGAACTATCTCTGCTAAGTGCTTGTTGAGTGTTGTAATCATAGATCTGTGTCCTAGCTAAGGTTGTAGACACTTGCGCTTTGAAACCACCCCTACCTCTACCTCGGGTGAGACTTCATCTTCTTCGCAGGTGTTGCCAAAAGGGTCGATAGTTAGGGATTTTTTGGTGCGCTCTTGAGCGTTGAACCCTGGGTCTACCCCTGTGCCAACAACTACTACAAAATGAATTTCATCTGAATTTATCATCTGTCTTATGTACTCCAATGCAAAAATCCTCATTGGGAGGTATTTAGGAAACCCATATGGTGGCATCTCACATCCATACACCCTTATTTCTATATAATTCTGGTATAAATACCAATCACCTGTCCTGGCTTGGTCAATTAGATGTAAAAATTTCTAAATTTCTTGACTAACCCTGGGTTCTGTGCTGCTGCTCAACAAACAAATAGTTGGATAGATGAACTGATCAATGAAATATTTGAAACTTTACTTTGTTGAGTTCTTTCTCACCAATGAAGTCCAAAATATGACTGATTGTGGGCTTCCTTGTTCATTTATCTTCTGGAGTGTGAAAGGAAACCTGTTTTCTTGATAAAATATGAACATATAAACCATAATTGAAGAACATTTGAACATCCCTACAATTGGAAACTTAAGGAATTGTTCATGAATGCTGTCAACCAAGAATTGACTGAAATTGAACTTCACAAAAACCTATTCTTCTGTAGATAAAATGGAAAGAAAACCTAAAATAGGTTCATCTACCCATTCATCATAATAATAAGCTAATAGACATGCAAGAATGGAGATAATTTGGTTAGCTTTCTCTATGAAAATAGAAGAGGGGTATTGTTAAGAACCAAATATCAATATAGCATAGAAAAACCTCAAAAAAAGTACTCAACACGTTGAAAAAGAGATAATTTCAAATAATAAGCCTCTTCAAGGGGGAAACCTCCTTTTACCCCACTTAAATGTTCAAGTACAAGATGATTCCAAATGAAAATGTCTCCTTGGTATATATAGGAGACTAGGAGGTATAATTACAACTAATGGCCTAAAGTCGACATCAATAAAATAACATTACTAATATAATATGCCCCAATTAAGGGGTAATGAGCCAATATTAGGGCTTAACATGCCCCTCCCCTTGAGACAAGTGTTGTCCACAATGCTTGAGTAACTCTGGATGCTTCTATATAAAAGACTCATCTTCCCAAGTGGAATCTTCAGCCGGTAGTTTCCTACATTTTATGAGATACTCTGAAATGGATCTATTCCTCAGCTGGCAAATTCTTGTGTAAGTGATGGCTTCAGGCTCCAATATGATTTTTCCTTCCTCGTAAAGTTCTGGAAATATAGTTTGAACTGGGATCCTGTCACCTATAACCTTCTTTAAGCTTGAAACATGGAAAACTGGGTGTACTCGTGAAGATGCAGGAAACTCCAATTTGTATGCCATAGTACCAATCTTTTGCAACACCTTATAAGGGCCATAGTACTGTGGTGATAATTTATTATCCTTCTTGGCTTGCTTGAGGGACATCTTTTTGTATGGTTGTAGTGTTAAAAACACCCAATCCCTCAACACTTCTTTCACTACGATGTTGATCTTCTTGCTGTTTCATGTGATTATGTGCCATGGTCAGGTTATCCTTTAAGATTTGGAGAACTTGTTGTTGATTCTCAATGTGATCTTCCACTTCTTGAACCTTAGATTTTTATTTTAGAGAAGAAGTGATGGAAGGAGGGTGGTATCCATAAAGTTCCATAAATGG
>ML777759.1:1484825-1507990 GCA_009831015.1 Picea engelmannii | reverse complement strand
ATGACCTCTTCTATGCACAGTCAGTGTACTTATACATGGTACTTCCTAATCTTCCAAAACCTATGCCATTTGGCCAAGACAAACCTGGGATGTCTCACTCAGCAGACAGACTAATCGGTGCCACCACACACCATGGTCCACAACCCCAACCACCACTGATGTATGGAACACCTCAATACCCACCGACTTACGGGGGAAATTCTTATTACCCCCCACCCCCTTATCAACAGCCATACCCTATTGCTATACCTCCACCCATCAGTGGACCACCACCGGCACCTCCCATACATCCACCTATTCCCACAAATAGTGGTACTCCGTCAACATCAGCTTATAGTACTAGTGAAAGAACTACGCCTTCCTATGTACCTTATGGATCGGTACCACCACAAAATCCATACTTCCCATTCCCTGGTCCTCCACAACCCATGGCTCCCCCACATCCACATGCGGGGGTAAATTTTGTTCAACCTTCTACTGCTCAACAATACCAAAATTTTGAACAGTTGAATACAGCCAACCCAACTCATCCATCAAACAATGCTAAGAAGAAAGGATAGAACAGGAATAAAAACAACCCTGGTCAAGGCGGGAATCAACCCCCACAACACCAACCCACTGGGGGCAACCAGAACCAAGGGAACCAAAAACCCCAAGGGGGCAATAATAACAAATGCCAAAGGCGAAATAATATTAAAACCATCTTCCCTTTTTCCCTTTGTGGTGAATTCGGTCATTATACTCACCATTGCCCCCAGATCGCTGATTTCAAATGGTTAAAAGATTCTGGTAGTCTTCCCCATTCTCCTGCACAAACTGCCCCTCAGCAGGCACCACAACAATACGTGCAACAACCCCCTCCCGCCGTGCTGCAAAATCCTATTCCGCACCAAGGTGTGATAAACAACCAATAGGACACACAACATCCCCCACCTCAGATAGGACAATACCACAACCCCAACAATCTCACAAAGAGTACAATTCGCCTCACCAGTGAGGAAGAAATTCTTCTGCAAACGCGTAATCGTCAGTATCATACACCCACTGAGTCTACTCCCATCTCTCCAGAAACAAACCCTACACCAACGGGACCCTCATTGGTGATCCCTCGCCCTTCAGCCGAACCACCACTACGCATCCCTCGCATCCCCTTGTGCAGGAATGTCCACAACCCACAAGCTAGGGAAGCTCATAACTATAGCTTGGTAGACGACTTAGCACAATCCCCGGCTGCCATGTCAGTCCTAGAAGTCCTCCAGACTTGTCCCACTCAGCAGAAATCATTACTTTTCACCTTGGGGGAAGTTGACCCTGCAGATACTCGACTCATCACCTTTGATCTTGACAGCGGAGAACCTCGTCTTCCCGCCTTGATCGCTTTTCAAATACCAGTAAAAATACGAAACATCACAGTTCATCGATGTATCATCGATGAAGGTGCATCCACATGAATTATATCCAAAACAGTATGGCAGAAACTTGGTTCCCTGGAACTCATACCCTCTACCATCACATTATGATCTTATGATGGACGACCATCCTCTCCTGAAGGGCTCTTTCAAAATGTCCCCATCGAACTCGGGGGCAAGACTATTCTCATAGACATTGAAGTTATCGACGCCCCGCTCGATTATAATATCTTGTTCGGTCGTAGCTACATGTACGCTATGAAGGCAGTGGCATCTTCCGTCTTTCGGACAATGATGTTCCCCCACAATGGGAAGATCGTTACCATTGACCAAGTCTCACATTATGAGCCTAACCCATCTGCCAACCTCGATAACATTCTTCCTCTCATTCACACAAACCAAGACGCGTATTCACTAGTCAAGATGGGTCCTGGGATTTTTAAAGATCCATTCTTGTTAGGGACGTACCACGAGGCACCACCACTCCTTCATCCGGCTAATCAAGTGTGCGTCATATCATCTAATGGAACTCACACAGAGGACGATCATCCTCCTCAGGAGGCTTCAGTCATTCCTGATGTCCCAATAGTCGCAGAACCACTCTAGTTGGAGCCTCCTGCGCACTCGTCGACCTCAATAGTCCATGAATCCAGATATCCTCAGGGGCATAGTCCCATTTGGGAGACAATTCCCCAACCCCTCACCCAAATTCCCTTCTTTTACCCTCCACCAGGTATCGAAGCTTTTCAGGTAGATGCCACGCTCACACTACCCAATATGGTGTTAGCAATCCCAGTTTGGTACTTACACCCACCAGAGATGGTCCCTCGACCATCCCTTCCCCCACAGGAAGGAATCCCCATGACGATTCCCATCCTCACCCCCACTACCCCCCCACTCACTAACCTCCCGGCTATAGCTGGGGGTAGGATAAAGAAGAAAGAGCCCACCGCTCCACTTCCTCCATGCATACCACCACCTTACGCACTATGTGAGAAAGAGGACCACCAAACCAACAATTGCCCATCCCTACCTGAATTACGGAATTTGATCCCCCTCAATCAAACTCCCACAACACCCGCCACTACTGCTAGTCCCCCCACTACCACCAACCCTTCCAGTAGTAAAGGGTTGAGGACCAAATATGCTTTTGCTATATGTTCAGAATATGGCCATTACACCCATCATTGCCCAGCCCTGCCACGCTTTTGGCAGACTTTGGCCGCTGTGTGCCAGAACTTCCAGAACAACCCACGCCCTGCTACGTCCTCGTCAAATATCACTGACATTCACTACGTCACCACTTCATTCAATGAACATATGAGATGCCCTTGCTCTCTCTATGATTTATTAGCTCATTTTACATACCAGTGTCCTATGATCCTTGCATATAGGCAACGTCAATTGGCCCTGCTTCACCGACCTGCAGAGGTGATAAATGACATTACTTCGTCACTCGAAGATATTCATGTCATTTCTCCTGAACCCGAGGCACTCCCAACACCTCCATGGTTCTTTAATGATGTCTCTGAGGATTTACCCCGCAACCCCCCCAACTCTCCTACTCATTCCCCTACAGACACTCTCCACCCAACCACCATGGGTACCCCTCAGTACTTCAATATATGGTTTATGTCGAGTGAACCCTCACCATCTCCTGGCATTGCTCCCTCTGCTTCTCCATCAGGGGGCAACCACACTGTCACCAAGATCACTCCTCATGACCCCTTGTATTCCCGGTGTTTCCAATGCGACGAGGAAATACTCAAAGAGCTAAACCGCCCAGACTCTCCCTGGGATGCGCTACACCACCGCGCACTCTTCTCTCCACATGAAGCCCTCATGCCTCCTAACCAAAACCCCATTCACACAATCAAAACCAAAGATTTTATCCCATCCGGGCCTATCGATTGGTTCAATAATCCTATTCCTGCCCCTGATGCGTTTGAAGAAGGCAACATGGCCAACATTTCCCCCACCATCAAAATCGACATTTCCATTAAAAATGGCATCGTTGAAGAAATCATCATTGGAGCTACTTGCACTCCTCAGGAAATCACCGCATATACAGCCCTCTTCCAGGAATATAGGGATATTTTCGCCTGGTCATACATGAAAATGCCTGGCCTCGATCCCTCTATTGTCGAGCATCGCATCGACACCTGGCCTGACATCACACCAGTTCGCCAGAAACAGTGACCGCTACACCCATCCAAAGCCACGGCTATCAAATCCCAAATTGACAAATTATGCGCGGCCGGATTTATTTACCCCATCGCTTACACTTCATGGGTTTCCAACCCTGTACCCGTCGACAAAAAACAGGGCACTATCCGCATTTGCACAGACTTTCGCGATCTCAATAACGCATGTCCTAAAGACAACTTTCCAACGCCTTTGATCGATCAAATTATCGACGACTGCACCGGCCACGAGGCTCTCTCCTTTATGGACGGATTCTCTAGCTATAACCAAATTCAAATCCACCCAACCGATCAGTATAAAACCGCATTCATTACCCCGTGGGGTAATTTTGCATATCGTGTCATGCCTTTCGGCTTAAAAAATGTTGGCGCAACTTTCCAGCGGGTGATGACATACATCTTTCACGATCTGGCTGAAATCATCCTCGCCTACTTGGACGACCTCACAGCTCAATCCAAGAAACACACCCAGCATCTTGATGATTTATGAATCATATTTCAATGGTGTTGTCAGTACAACATCCTCTTGAATCCTCTCAAGTGTGTGTTCTGTGTCACCGCAGGGTGCCTCCTCAGTTTTATTGTTTCCCAAAGTGGTATTACCGTGGACCCCCTTAAAGTCCAAGCTATCATCGAAATTCCACCTCCATGGAATTTATGACAACTTCAGATTCTATAGGGCAAAGCTAACTTTCTTAGACACTTTGTTCCCAATTATGCCATACGCGCACACGGTTTCCTCCGCTTACTACGTCACGACATCCCTTTTCACTGGGACGACTATGCTAAGAGTTGATCTAGTGTAGCTTAGTTTGTTGAGGATAGTGCTCCATTTCCATCTTTGTTAGGCAAGACCTAGATTGAGAAAGACCAGATTTGAAGAAAAGAAGAAGAAGAAGCCCTAGACCAGAAGAAGCAAGACCTAATGGAATTTACGACCAGAAGAATCGCCTACTTGATGAAAGAACAGGAGAACAGATCAAAGCTATTTGACACCAGGGACTTGGATGTCAAAGTTGTAAGAGCACTTGAGGAACCATAGGAGATTGAAATATCTAATCCAGATGTTAAAGGAGTATTACCCTTGGATCTTAAGAAAGAATTTCAGTAGCGCGAAGTGACTATGTCGAAAGAAGATAAGAATAAGAATGGAAAAAGGATGAACGAGACGAAGCTTACTGGGAAAAAGGCCAGAAAGCTAAGTAAGAAGAGAGCCAATATCGAAAAATTATAGAAGGTTCTAGAGGGAGCCTCGCAGAAGGAGAAATCACAAGAATTGAGCTTCGCCGAGATATCAGAGAAACAACACATGCCACTTTGCCATGGTGAAGTGATATAACCATTGGAGGCTTATTATAACCATTTGACCGAAGCTCGAACGGGCAGAAAGACATTGATGGCTCATCACAAGACCGTTAGACCATGCCATAATGGACATAACAAGAGTTAATGAAATCCTATATCCATTGAAAATGATCTGTTACAGAGTTACTTACTTATTTCACCGTGCCATGCATGGAAGACACTTTTTCTAATTGTGAATTTGAGCCCGCAGACTACAAGAATTGTGAACAATGATCACCCTGCTCTTACTTGCTACCCTATTTTTGTGCCTACATTCCCTTGAGAACCCGAGATATTGACCCTAAGTGTATATGTCCGATGAATTTAGCACAGCTGAAGAATATTTGAGAGAGGTACTCGCTAACCTCAGAGCCGAAAGAGTCATGAAAGAAAGAGGATTGTCTACAGGTTTACAGGAATCATCAATGAGAGGAGTGTCAACCTCCCCGTTGACTGCTCGAGCAGGAACATCCCGAGCCGGTGCATAAAGGAGAACCAAGCATAAAGATGATATAGCCAACACGAAGTTGGTTCCATCCATCCTACCTTCTTACATACCACCTCTGAGCGGTGCGATCAACATAGATAGTGTGCCTAGAGACTTTGAGTACACTCTAGTCACTGCATACTTACCGAAAGGAGTACACACCTACCGTGCAGATCAAGACAAGATTGCTGCATTGAAGTTTTGTGACTTCAATTTGGGTGACCGTAAATTTTACAGCATGCTCACCCCGTTCAAGTACCTGACCAGAAGCAAAGTAAATAATTCAAATATCATCCCTTAACAATAGACGATGAACCTCGTGTAGTCCACTCTGCTCAATGTTATGAAGATACCGCACTTCAGCAGACACCAGGGGGTGAATTCTTGCATGAAGTTGCTGCTAGAAAGTTACCACGCAGGATACCTATGGTTGAACCGTCGCATAACCGTTGATCCAACACTCATCAATCAGATCACTGGGCTTATCATGCAGGGCCCTGATCCTCATGATTATTATCTTGGAAAGACCACAGACCATGGTCTTTCCCAGAATATTAAAGAAGCCTATGGAAATGTTGAGAAGGGCATACGAGTATACAAGGTAGCTTCTATTGAAAGTGGTGCAGTGCGCCTCGCATGTCAATTGATCGCATGAAAGTTGGTATGCAAGAACCAACCCACGTAGGTATCTGAATTTGTAGTTGACCTCGCAGGGAAGTGCATAGAGGGACTACAAATGAACTGGGCGAAGTGCCTAGTGAATCAACTAGAGATTGATTGCAGAGAATCCCAATATTAAGGGCATGAAATCCACTTTAGCTGGATATTGATACTAATCGCTTTTGTTGCATGGGAGCTACCAGAAAGTGCAACCTTCCAGGACATCAACCCATTTGAGCCACTAGCCATGAAGTTCAATACACTGTGGTACTCAAATGACATGAGCAAGCAATGGCAGTCGAATTCCGTATTTCACACGTACTACAACCAGTTTAAAGCAGACATAGGAGGTGAACCTCTCATAACCCCAAACACTTTACAAAGGTTCCAATCTCTGATGAAGTTTAGCGTGGACCACCACTTTATATACTTGACTCCGTGTGTTGATGAGCACCAGGAACAACTTCAATCATATTATAAGCTGACAAAAGAAAACCTAGAAGAAATCACCAAGGAATATTCAACAGACCTCCTTGTTCCAATAGATCTGATGGATATCTCAGACATCGACAGCCCAGAAGCTGTGCAGGATACACCTAGGCCCAACAAGAAAAATAAAACATAGAAGCCGAAGAAGGATGAGGAAGTCAGGATGTAGACATCATATCTATAAAGACAGCTTCCATTACACCAGATCGAGGAGGTGATGGCGAAGACTTGGAAGAAGGCGAACAACGACTAGGAGATGAAGAAGAAAATAAGAAGAGGAAAGGGTCACCTCCAAAATCTCCTTCCTGGAAGAAATCGAAAGCACCAGTAACCAAGCTATAGACCACACTCAATCCAGACGACTTCACCTTCCTCATCACCGCCCTGTACGAATCTATAGAAGAGATAGTAGAAAAGAAGGAAACTAAGCAAGAGACAATGTATAATAGGATTGAATTTGAGCTCCAAGGAGTGCGGCAGGCACTTCAGTCTAACCACGCAGTCTCCATTGCACCTCTGCCAGAAGAAACAACTGAAGTGGGAGATGAACCAGTTCAACTCTGTCGCATTGCTGATACAATTGAAGCTAGAATTCGAAGAGAAGAAGAGAAAGCAGAGAAAACCACCCAGGCTTTCACACAAGTACAGGGAGTACTTATCGAACAGTGAAGTTATACAGAAAAAGAGAAGCTTTCTCTCCAAGCTACGTTCGAGGAAGAAAAAGCACAGCTCCAATAAGGAAAAGAATAGTTGCTTGCAGAGAAAATTGAAGTAAAAGAAGCAGTCAATATAGAGATTCACTCTATGACAGTCATTGAAGTACAAACTATAGAACTAGTCCCACAGTAGATGGTACAGCTGGAAGAAGTTATCCAGAAGCTCCAACATCGTATTGCAGATTTAGAGCTTTGCATGGTACCCAAGATCCCTCAAGAGATCAGAGATCAATGAGAAGCAATTGCTCGTAGCGTTGTTGAATAAATTGGAGTTGCAGCAGAGAGCCCATAATTGAATAAATTGGAGTTGCAGCTCTAGGAAGCGAAGTTTGAAGCTGAAAAACTATAGGTGCAGTTGAAGGCCCTATCCCATGTAGAAAGAATGAAGTGATCACATGAGCAGCGCACTGCCCAACAAAAGACCCATATGATTCAGAGTAAGGTAATGAAATTTACCCAACACCTTCAACTTGTGCAAGATAAAGCATGTCAGCTATTTACAAAGGTTGAGAGCTAAGGAAAAGAACTGAAGAAGCTCGTGAACTCAACAGAACAATGCCCAGAAGGGCCAGTGAATGACGCACTCATCCAAGAGTTCGTTGAGCAAGAGGCCATGGCCTAGAAGCAGGTTGAAGTAGCTCAAGCCAAGCTCGAGGCATTTGAAGCCAAATTGGTTAGACCTGAGTGACTCAGGACAAGTCACAGGTGAGTGTTGGGGGCATGTTGTCCCTTGACCAAGTTTCGAGGAACACTTGGTCATATTTGACCATTTTTGGGACTTCAACAATTGTCGAAGAGGAAGTGAAAGGTGAAGAAAAGATTGTGGAAGCTAGACCCCCCTTTGGGTCCTTTTTGGTTTTTTGGGGATAATGTAATGGGATTGGGATGTCGGCCTGTGTGTTCACCCATGTTTAGGAACACTTTTGTAAATGTATAAGTAGAAGTCTAGGCTATGTAAGAAGAATCTCTTAAGCAAGGTTAGAAATGGCTTAGTGCTAAGAGTTGATCTATGTGATAAACTTGCAGAGCTAAGTGCAAGTATTGGAAGTGCTGAGTGCACATATTGTAAGAGGGATTTGTGCTTAGAGCTGCTCGGGGAAGGAGGATCTAGCAAGCTGCACAGATTTCTTGTCCTATGCGGAGTAGGGTTTTGATAGCTCTGTGTTGTGACCGATTGAAGAAGATAATAAAGAAGAAGAGTTGGTGGACATAGCCCCAGGGTGGGGGTGAACCACGTAAATATTGTGTGTTGTTCTTTGTGCTTATTCTAATATGTTCGTATTGCTAAGTGCTTAGATATAGATTTTCTTATGCTTAGTTCTAGTAATATGTATGAATGCTAGATTTGATGTGTATGAATATGCTAAGTGCTTGGTCTACCAGATCTGATCTGTCTTATATTGCTAAGTGTTGAATTACCTTAGATCTAAGTAAATGTTGCGATGCTCTGTGCCTTTTGTGAAGTAAGATAAGGGTTAAATATAGATGAACTGTGGATGATAAGTGCCTTGCTAAGTGTTGTAATCACAGATCTGTGTCCCAGCTAAGGTTGCAGACACTTGAGTCTTGCAACCACCCCTGCCTCTACCTCGGGTGAGACTTCATCTGCTTCGCAGGTGTTGCTGAAAGGGCTGGTAGTTAGGATTTGTTGGTGCGCTCTTGAGTGTTGAACTCTGGGTCTGCCCCTGTGCCAACAATCCCCATCCGATTCTTTCAAGATGAACACATTTCATTTTCCATATGTTATAAACTCTTTTTAAACATTTGTATATTTAAATATCCCAGAGAACTATTCAGGGCACATACCTAGTGTTATCTTAGACTTTGAGTTTTAAGCATGAGCTTTCAAGTATTTGTTTATCAAATCCCTTATGAGTTTTAATTGAAAGATCGTGTTAAGTTCTTTACATATGCGGTCCTTTACTTTTATATTTCCAAATGATATGTCCTACTTTACTTTATGATATGATGGAAATCATGTGTTGTGAAATCCCTCATTTTACTCTTTTATAGTCTTTTATAATAGTTACCATTATGAATATTTATTTTTGAACAAACTTGGTCCTTTCTTAGGCATCGCATGTATTTTTGTACTATATTCATAAAGGAGGACTATCACCTCTCTAAAAACAAAGAAGGATTTATCCTTGTAATTTTATATTCAAGACTTTAAATAGTCTTAGAGATCAACACCTTAGTTTACATTAGACCAAGTGACCTTTCACCTAACAGTGATCAAATGATTATTTTTAATGAAATTTATCTATTATATTATGTTCAAGAAGTAGTTATGTTTTTTCATCTACCATTGTAGCCTCTATAAAAGGAGGAGAAGGAGACATGAATACAGGCAGATAAAAGAGCAACTTTCCGTGAGTCTTGCAAATGAAATTGGATTTTATGTTTTTTCAATATCTCAAGTAGCATGATAAATGCTTATAGCAACATGATGTCTTACGATGATGTCAAGCATTAGGCTAAAAGTAAAAACACCTTCTTTTTTAAGATATATTTGTTTATATGAATTTACATTTATACATTTATATTCAATTCTATAAGGTTGGTCATTCCATGTTCATACATTCCTTCTAAACTATATAGGTGTATATTATTCTAAAGTGTTCCTTGTTTGAGTCTTCTCCTTCTTGATTATATCTTATTGTGAGTAACACATGGTTTTATAAACATCCTACTTATTGGGAGCCTAACCAATATCGACCCTAGCAATTGGGTTATGGCATTTAGCTATCAAACATTTTAATAAATTTGTCTTTCTAGGCATATTTGTTATTTTCTTTGTACTTTATGATCTGAATATTTCCCTTACTTTTATTTTCAAATTGTTGATTAGTTTTCTTCATTAAAGTTTTACAATTGTTTCTTATAAAATTGTTTATTTACATGCTTTCAAAACTGCATTATATTTTTGTATATACTACTTTGCATCACTTTTTGTTTTTGCAACTTATCATCTAAATAATCCTAACAACTATTAACTTGAATGCTTAAGGAAGTTATCACTAATCCAAGGGACATATAAAATTATTTCATAAAGAGAAATTCACTAATTATCGTAACATATAATTTTTCTCTTCGAATATTCATTTTAGTGATTAAACATCCTTAGTTCCATTCCCCTTTTCCTCTTAACCAACACTACAAAAATAGTTTACATGTTGATCCTTCAATGTCAATTTCAAGCATCATCAATATGAGGTAGTCAGTGAATTTCCATCATTGATCCATGCTTTCATGGTTCCTTTTGGTGTTTGATTTCAAAACATTCATTCATGCCACATTTAGTTCATAATAGTACCTTGGTACCCATTATTAGTATGGCTAGGCTACTTTTCATTTCATAGTTATTCCCATCATCGATTATTAACCATATCACTTATTCCATGCTCAACCACAACTCTAATCACATCATGGAGATCCATACTCAATGGTAGCAATGTTGCATATCTAGTTGAAGACTAGGGATATGTATGGCTCTTTTTCAACATTTTTTTTAAGCCTCTAGTTTGAGCTTGCATCTATTAAACTTTCAACATGTTTTGGTCCCTCTTATAGTGAGCCTCCTTTGTTGTCATTAAACACCCATGAGGGAAACATTGTTTTATCACCCATTTTATATGGAAGAAAAATTCATTTTATGATGTATTATAACTTGAATCATGTTGTAGTTAGGGGCGAAGTACGAGAAGGTTGCCAATAGATCTGTACATAGAGAAATACAAGTTATAACATCATATATAGAAGCACACAAGCATACAAATAGACATACACAATAGTGGGAGAACCATAAAAGATTTTTATTAGATGTATCCAAAACAACCTATGTCTTTCCATTACATGATAATGTATATACATATGTGATATACAGTTACTACTCAGTTACATTCCTTAACTGTCATGTCGGTCGAATCTAACTTCCTATTCAACCGACTTCCCTAACCGAATATTGCAGTCGACCTGACTGGGTGGTATAGTCAAAAAATACGAATATCCCCTACAACATCTCCCCCCCCCACCCTCTCAATTCCTTGCTCGTCCCGATAAAGAGGGGAATGTGACAAAATTACAAAAAGAATCGGATATGTCCTTCTTCTGATGTTATTACAAAATGAGAATAAGAGAGAGAGAGAGAGAGAGAGAGAGAAGAGAGAATGTTGGTGTCAAGTTATAGTGAATTTTCTTTTCTTTCTTAATCATAGATGTGCTTATTTGTAGGTAGTTCACTCCTTTAGTAATGAATTTTTGGAAGTTTCAGGATTAATATACAACTTTCCAACTTTTTTCTTAGTCGAGTTCCAAAGTTTGGCAACATCCATGGTTTTTGTTCATGTCCACAATCAACTTTTCTTCCCACAAAAAATTGTTACTTGAAACGATATTTTGACATTTTCTCTTTTCCTCCAACGACTAATGGAGTAATCATTGGTTGTGATTTGTGCACTTTGTTCAAGTAACCTGAGATAGAATGTGACTTCCATATCCTATCTTAGGGATGACTCTCATATGTCCCTCTATCCTTGGGATTGCAAAAATGGTGTTGAGGAGGAACATTCCTTTTTTTTGCATGATGAAGAGTATCTTATTCTAATGTCTATATCCAAGATGGTTGGCCAAATTCTTCCTTTTGAAGATATGGATCAGATGAGTCATCATCTGCAGCATTCATCATCAACATAGTCTATTTTTAGAAACTTAACTACTTGCACGATGGTTTCTCTTTGTTCCTTTAGCTTTGATATATAGGGGATGGCTTCGTGATTCTAAAGGAAGTTTATAGGATATCCATACTCTTTGCATGCAACTTAATCTTCAAGGATCTCATATTTGCATGGATATCCATGTGTGATGATGGTTCCTATCCTTTTATTGATGGAGAAAATGTTGGTGGTATGAAATCAATTTCTTTGTTGTATGCTTACACAATCTTTGTTGTCTTGATGAGAAATATTCCCACATACCATTGTTTGTCATAGCCAACCATTTGTAGATTATGCAAAATATTGTGCGTTGTTATGGTGCTATAGTAGCCAGTTGTTTCTCGGTAATGGTGTCGCCATTGATTATTGGTTCTTGTGAAGATACCTTTCTGTCATCAGTGATGGTCGAAGTATCCTCCCATGTCTGCTTCTAGTTTCCTAATGATTTGATTAATGTCTGGTCTTTTGATTCCATGCTTTTATTGTTGATGGTTTGATTGAGATATTGTTTATTCACTTGAAATTCAAATTTATGCATTTTCTTTGACCGACATTTCTTTGGGGGTATTTTATGAAATCAAGTCCTACTAGTGTCCCCACTTTTGTTGATATTTCACCAACAGGGTTGTAGCTTATTATGTATGATGTTTATTTAGTTGGGCCCTATTGACTAATTTCTTAAAGAGTTTCCCTTGGAGTGTTTTTAGTTATACTTCTCTTGAAGGTCAGATGTCTTTGACCACATATGGCCCTAGCCATGCAATTTCCAACTTTCTCGTCTTTCCTTTTACTTGACTTTCATATAGGAGTACCAACTCCCCGTAGTTAATATCCTTTTTCTTGAGATGTTGATCATGCCAGGAGTTTTGATGGTTATTTTGGGTTTCTTGGTGTTGTTGTGCCAACATTATTTCTTCTTCTAATTTATTTGGTTGGTATAAATGTTTCCTTGTATTACGTATATGGTCGAATTCCAACACTAATGATATCTAACCTACATTAGCATAGAAATGAAGTGGTATGACATATTCTTGACCATAGACTAACTTGAAAGGTGTATTTCTTGTTGATATTTCATATGTTGTTCTGTAGGCCCATATTAATGCTGGATTTTTTTCATTTTGGTCGTCTCTGTCGAGTCCACATATTTTTTATAATCCTTTGTGTAAGGTCTTGTTAAAATATTCGATGGCTTCGTTGGCCTATGGATGATATGTGACGCAGCATGCGCCACCCGCGCGCCCCTGCTTCCACCAGGACCTTCCTTTTCACTGGCCCGAAGAGCTAAAATGCTCTTCAACCCCCTTATCGGGAGTTTCCTGTACCCATAGAATGCCCGTGTTGACCTCCCTTTATCCTATCGGGAAATCGGACCTCGCGTGATCGCGAGTCCTGCGCTCGGGTCTCACAATCCCCGAAACCCGATGAATGTTCGCCCGTACTCCTTTCCTCTTGTCGGCGATTGCTCCATCGGGAAATCGGTCTTCATGAGGTTATAGACCTTTTACCTTGCAAATACCCGATTCCCGATTTCCGATTCCACTTGGCATCCACTACATGGCAAGGCTTAGTTTCTGACACCTGTCCTCCGCTACAGGCTTCAATCCCGTCGGGAAATCGCGTATCAGGGTATCGCGATTCCCGTGGTCGAAGTTCACGGGACTTACAAATGCCCGAACCCCAATCTATCAACACCTATCCTGCTTCACCATCACGTTTCAGAGTTTTGAGACTCCTCCGGCAGCAGAACTCACAACACCGAGAATCTCGAATTGCCGAACCCTGATGCCCGTGTGACCTCTGTCCCCGCGTCACCGTCTCCTCACCGCTCTATCGGGTATCGCGGGATTGCGATTTCTGTTGCAATGGTTTCCTTGCCTCTGAAAGTCTCGAAACACCAAATGTCGACTCTTCTAGATCCTTGGACACGCGTCCGGTGGATCAACGGCTCCGATCACGTCGGGAAATCACTAGTCGTGATTTCAAGCACGAGACTTTTAACAGTGAAATCTCCGATCTTCCGATGAGCCGAGTCTCGATGACTCTCGAGCTCCTCCTCCACACGCTAAGAAGTAACTCCTGCACAACTTTGCCAGATCGGATGGTGGACAGGACTTCGCTGGTTTCTACTGCGAATCCTGACCGTCGACTCTTCCTCTTTGAGGATTTCTTGGAAATGACTAAGTGCTTCTACCGAGACTTGTTCTCCAAGCCTGCGCTTGCAGCTCTTGCTCGAAACCTTCCTTGAACCAACTCCCTGGGCTCTCTTTCACGATATAACAAAGGCACTAAACCTTCTGAGCTTTCTCCCACTCTGACTCCTCCAGATGGATTTGTGCGCTCTCCTCGCACTTGGCATTCAACAACTTCTCAAGTGTTGAATCCTTCAGACTCTGCGCACTTCCTGCAGCAGCAGTCCTTGGCTCCTCGCTCAGATTCATGACTGAGACTTCTTCTTCTTCGGCCTGTGCCTTTCTTTCACGGCTTCAACAAACCAAATCGACTTCTGGGCGAATGAGAACAACAGTTAAACTACTGAGCCTTCATCGACGCACTCCTTGCGGATGAATTCACTACACTTTATGCAGGAATCTCCTGGCTCAGATAGAGAAACAATTGAAACTTATTCTCTTCCTTCTCAGACTCCAGTTTCAAACCCTGAAATCACATGCACGACATATACAAATAAAATGCATAACAATAAAACATACATTCAAGAGCACATAACAACATACACAGAGAGACAACACCAGACATGAGTTTGAATCAAAGACTCTATTCTATTAATTCAAATCTATACATGGGCATTCTTCACAAAGTTCTCTGCTTTCTCTTCTCTTCCCTGAATGCTCGATTACGCTCAGGCTAATGTTACAATGATACAATTGAGGGTGTCTATATCCGTTTTCCCTCTCAGACTCTAAAACTGTCTAATCTGGAAATAAAATCCTATCTACCTGCATTAACTAGATTAAATGCCTCCTTATATACTTTAGACATGAGCATATGGCTCGAGGTCTGATACAATACATCAGGCGCTCCTTCATAAATGTTTCCTTGAAGGATATGGTGCTTGATCTTTAATGAAAATTCAAAAAGTCATCAAGCTTATATGTCATGTGTTTAAAAACACATGCGCTAGCTCCACGCTGGCTTTGGTAGTCGTGATGCTCCTGCATCATACTCCTCGGCTTGAAAACTTTCATGGGCTCCTATCCATGAGCTCCTACACGGTCAGTCCATGCTTCAGAATCACTGCTTTTGTTTCCCAACTGGCATCCTCCACTGGATGGTTCTTCCATTTCACCAGATCCTCGAAGTACTGCTTTTGTCTGGTTCTTTTACTCACCCTTTTATCATGTATACTCTCCATCTGTGGCTTTTCTGCAGCCGACATCTGCTTCTTCCACTGAACCTCTTGTTGTTCATCACTTCCAGCTCATGCTTCCTTAGCCTTATATGGATATAAGTCTGAGACATTGAATGTCGGAGATATTCCGATGTCATCTGGCAATTCAATCTCATAAGCATTTTCTCCCAATTTCTTTATGACTCTGCATGGCCCAATTTTCTTCATCTTCAACTTATTGTATGTTCCCCTTGGGAACCTTTCTTTCCTTAGATGTGCCAAAACCAGATCACCAACCTCAAATTGAAGTTGTCTCCTATGCTGATCAGCTCTGCGTTTATATTCCTGGTTCGACTCTGTCAATCGCTGCTTCACCCTGTTGTGAAGATCCTGCATCGCCTCTGTGAATTCTTCAATGCTTGCGCTCTTTGTCATGATTTTTTCCAAATCCCTCAGCTCCGAAACACCTTTTGGTTGTCTGCCGTATACTATCTCAAACGAACTTCTCCCTGTGCTTCTATTCACTGAATCGTTGTAAGCGAACTATGCTTGTGGTAACACACTATCCCAACTGCTGTGGTGTTCCATCACTAAACTCCTCAGCAGGTCTCCCAGACTTCTATTGACCACTTCTGTCTGCCCATCTATCTGTGGATGATAGGCTGAACTGAACATTAAATCAGTTCCCATCTTCTTCCAGAGTGTCCTCCAGAAATGTTCGATACATTTTGTATCCCTGTCCGATACAATGCTTCTGGGTAAACCATGAAGTCTAACAATCTCCTTGAAAAACAAGTTTGCAATGTGAGTCGCATCACTGGTCTTCTGACACGGTATGAAATGTGCCATCTTCGAAAACCTGTCAACCACCACAAATATGGAATCATGTCCTCTTTGCGTCCTTGGCAAACCCAATACAAAATCCATGCTAATTGCCTCCCATGGCCTCTCCGGTATGGGTAACGATTGATAAAGACCTGCGTTCTTCTTTCTGCCCTTCGAATGCTGACAAATTCTTCACCTGTCAACAAACTTCCTGACATCGGTTTGCATCTTCGGCCAAAAATATGCTTCGCTCAGCTTTGCGAATGTCTTATCGTGGCCAAAATGCCCTGCTAACCCACCACTATGCTTTTCTTTTAGCAGGTTCTCCCTCATGGAGCAATTCGGAATGCATAATTGATTGCCTCTGAACAACAATCCATTCTGGATCATGTAATCCATCCACGGGCTTCTATCTCTGAGAAATGGATTCTCAGCTACCTCGTATGCCTCTGCAAAATCTGCATCACCTGCGTACATATCTTTGAGATTTTCAAAACCCAATGTTTTGACTCGGAACTCCTGCAGAAACAAACACTTCCTGCTCAAAGCATCAACCACTTTGTTAGCAGTCCCTGAAATGTGTTTAATTACAAACGTGAAATTTTTCATATACTCTACCCATTTTGCATGTTTCTGATTCAGCTTCTCCTGCTGAGTTACAAACTGTAATGCATGATTATCACTATACAATACAAATTCTTTTGGGATCAAGTAATGCCTCCACTTTTTCAATGCCTATATGATGGCATAAAATTCTTTATCATATGTGGAGTATTTCACCTTTGCCTCATCCAGCTTCTCACTGAAATATGCAATTGGTCTATCCTCCTGGCTCAAGACAACTCCTATGGCAAAGCCACTTGCATCACATTTCACCTGGAAAACTTTCGAAAAATCCGGAAACATCAAAACTGGCTGCTTGGTGATCTTTCGCTTCAACAGATTGAAGCTCTTCTCTATTGCTTTAGTCCAATGAAAAGATTTATGTCTTTTCTTGACTGTGTCCATCATTGCTGCACTGATTCCACTGAAATTCCTGATGAATTTCCTATAGAAACTCGCCAGTCCATGAAAACTTCTCACCTCAAAAACATTTCTCGATGATGGCCAATCTTTAATCACATCCACCTTACTCAGATCCATCTTCAACTCATTCGCCGATATGACGAAACCCAAATAAATGAGCTCTGTCTTCATAAATGAAGATTTCTTCATGTTGATCAACAACTTCTCTTGCTGTAGTTTTCTCATTACAATGGACAAATGTTTCAGATGTTCTTCTCTTGATTTGCTAAAAATCAATATGTCATCTAAATAAACAATGACAAACTTACCAATGAACTCCTTCAGCACTTCATTCATCAGCCTCATGAATGTACTTGGTGCATTCGTCAAACCAAATGGCATGACTAGCCATTCATACAACCCTTCATTGGTTTTGAACGCTGTCTTCCATTCATCGCCTCTCCTCATGCGAATTTGATGGTATCTGCTTTTCAAATCAACTTTTGAAAAGAAATTGGCTCCACTTAAATAGTCCATCAAGTCATCCATTCTCGGCAATGGGAACCTATACCTGATGGTGATCTTGTTAATGGCTCTGGAATCTGTACACATTCTCCAGCCTCCATCTTTCTTTGGGCTGAGTACCGTTGGAATGGCACACGGACTCAAACTTTCCCTAACCAGTCCTTTATCCAGTAGTTCATGTACCTGACTTTTGACCTCCTCATTTTCCTGAGGCGTTAACCTGTACGCTGCTTTGTTTGGTAAACTTGCTCCTGGTACAAGGTCTATGTGATGACTTATGCTCTTTATTGGCGGCAACGAATGGGGTAATTCGTCTACCACAATTTCAACAAACTCTTCCAACAGTTCTTGAATTTCCATCGGCAGATCATCCACTCTTGTGCTAGTCAAAATGATCTTAGGTTTTGTGACCACAAAGAATTGTGGATCTTCCTTCTTTTTTACTTCTGCCAGAAGTTCCTTCCCACTCATGAGAAGTATCCTGTTGTTCACT
Source organism: Picea engelmannii (assembly GCA_009831015.1). Lineage (NCBI taxonomy): Eukaryota > Viridiplantae > Streptophyta > Pinopsida > Pinales > Pinaceae > Picea > Picea engelmannii. The sequence goes on along the minus strand of ML777759.1, from coordinate 1,489,769 downwards.
TCCGGTTTCACCTCCTTGTCTTTTATTGGAAGCAATATATGGTTTCTCCCATTTTTCTCTAAAGTGTACGTATTCATCTTCCCATCATGAATAACGTTTCTGTCATATTTCCATGGTCTGCCTAGCAATAAATGACATACATCCATAGGAATAACATCACAAAGAATTTTATCATTATATCCTCCTATCTTAATGTCCACTAAGCACTGTTTAGTGACACTCACCTGATGTCCCTTCTGTAGCCATGATACTTTATATGGACTCGAGTGATCAGTCATTTCCAGCTCTAATTTCTCCACCATCTCGGTTGAAACGCGATTGTCGGTGCTTCCGCTGTCCATAATAACCTTGCATTTCCTGTCCTTGGTCTTGCATGCAGTTCTGAACAGTCTGCTTCTCTGAGCTATGTCCTCCACCTCCTTCTCGGGTGTTAAGAGAACTTTACGCATCATCAATGACCTTCCGTCTTCTGCATCTTCTGCATCAGCAGCTCGCCTCTATGCCTCGGCGATGTGTGCTTCTCCTCCATCCTTCTTTCTATCCAGACAATCAACTGCTTTGTGCCCGTTCTTCCCACATGTGTAGCATGTGATGATTCCTCCTCCTCCTCTACCTTGACCTCTAGTATGAGGAAGAGTGTTTGCATCAGCATAATCTCCTCACTGATCGGTTTGCTGCCTTCTTTGTTCAGCATGTGGCCCTCGCTGTGAGGTTCCACCTCTTTCCATTCAGGTCTGAGGTTTCTTCCAGTCATCCTTAGATTTCTGGAACCTGTCTTGGGCAACTGATTTTCCTCTTGGCTGGCTCCTACCTCGGCCTCGCTGTGTAGGCTTACGGCTTAGATTTTCTTCTGCCTTCAACGCCATCTGATATGCATCCTCAACTATTCTGATGGTTGTCATACTCATTTCATCTTGGATATCGTATCTTAATCCATTCATGTATATGGCAACTTTTTCATCATCGCTCTCCCGATGACCTGCTCTGATATTGAGCTTGTAAAATTCTTTGGTATATTCCTTCACCGTCATCAACTTCTGTCTTAGGTTCTGCATTCTCCTGAACAGTGTGATCTGATAATCCCTTGGGATGAATTTTGCCTTCATCTTCGCAATCATTCGATCCCAGCTTTTAATCTTTTGTTTTCCTTTGGAACGTCTATCTGCCTGAAGCTTGTCCCACCATAATGTTGCATGTCCTTTCAACTTCGTGACAGCATGCCTTACCTTTTTATCCTCTTCGATATCTTCATAATCGAAGTAGGTGTCAAGAGATCTAATCCAATCCAACAACTCTTCTGCATCCAAACTTCCTTCATAAGTTGGAATGTCCATTTTTGTCTTTGAACTCATCCTGGCAATGGCTTTAATTAACCTCTCATTGGCTGCATCCTCGGTTGCAACTTCTCCTTGTTGTTCAACTTCAGCTTCGCCTTCGGAGTCACTTAAGTCTCCAACATTGGCTGTGTGTCTCTGCGTTGCTTCCATGTCTTCCAATCTCGCTCTGAGATCACGTATCTGTCTCTCCATCTCTGGATTCCCTGTCGGCCTACCTCTTCTTCGCACATCCCTGTCCTCTGGATCAGGCGACTGCCTTTCTCTTCTTGGCAGAATGGTGAAATTTTCCCTCCTCTCTATCACATAAAACAAAGAGAAAAATCTGGCTTTGATACCACTTGACGCAGCACGCGCCACCCGCGCGCCCTCGCTTCCACCAGGACCTTTCTTTTCTCTGGCCCGAAGAGCTAAAATTCTCTTCAACCCCCTTATCAGGAGTTTCCTATACCCACAGAATGCCCGTGTTGACCTCCCTTTATCCTATCGGGAAATCGGACCTCGTGTGATCGCGAGTCCTGCGCTCGGGTCTCACAATCCCTGAAACCCGATGAATGTTCGCCCGTACTCCTTTCCTCTTGTCGGCGATTGCTCCATCAGGAAATCGGTCTTCATGAGGTTGTAGACCTCTTACCTTGCAAATCCCCGATTCCTGGTTTCCGATGCCACTTGGCGTCCACTACACGGCAAGGCTTAGTTTCCGACACTTGTCCTCCGCTACAGGCTTCAATCCCATCGGGAAATCGCGTATCGGGGTATCGCGATTCCCGTGGTCAAAAATCACGGGACTTACAAATGCCTGAACCTCGATCTATCAACACCTGTCCTGCTTGACCATCGCGTTTCAGAGTTTCACAACTCCTCCGGTAGCAGAACTCACAACACCGAGAATCCCGAATTGTCGAACCCCGATGCCCATGTGACCTTTGTCCCCACATCACCGTCTCCTCACCGCTCGATCGGGTATCGCGGGATGGCGATTTCTGTTGCAATGGTTTCCTTGCCTCCGGAAGTCCTGAAACACCGAACGTCGACTCTTCCAGATCCTTGGACACGCGTCTGGCAGATCAACGGATCCGATCACGTCGGGAAATCGCTAGTCGCGATTTCAAACACGAGACTTTTAACACTGAAATCTATGATCTTCCGATGAGCCGAGTCCCAATGACTCTCGGGCTCCTCCTTCACACGCTAAGAAGTAACTCCTGCGCAACTTTGCCAGATCGGATGGTGGACGAGACTTCGCTGGTTTCTACTGCGAATCCTGACCGTCGACTCTTCCTCTTTGAGGATTTCTTGGAAATGACTAAGTGCTTCTACCAAGACTTGTTCTCCAACCCTGTTCTTGCAGCTCCTGTTCGAAACCTTCCTCGACCCAACTCCCTGGGCTCTCTTTCACGATATTACAAAGGCGCTAAACCTTCTGAGCTTTCTCCCACTCTGACTCCTCCAGATGGATTCGTGCGCTCTCCTCGCACTTGGCATTCAACAACTTCTCAAGTGTTGAATCCTTCAGACTCTGCGCACTTCCTGCAGCAACAGTCCTTGGCTCCTCACTCAAATTCACGACTGAGACTTCTTCTTCTTCGGCCTGTGCCTTTCTTTCATGGCTTCAACAAACCAAATCGACTTCTGGGCGAATGAGAACAACAGTTAAACTACTGAGCCTTCATCGACGCACTCCTTGCGGATGAATTCACTACACTCTATGCAGGAATCTCCTGGCTCAGATAGAGAAACAATTGAAACTCATTCTCTTCCTTCTCAGACTCCAGTTTCAAACCCTGAAATCACATGCACGGCATATACAAAGCAAATGCATAACCATAAAACATACATTCAAGAGCACATAACAACATACATAGAGAGACAACACCAGACATGAGTTTGAATCAAAGACTCTCTTCTATTAATTCAAATCTGTACATGGGCGTTCTTCACAAAGTTATCTGCTTGCTCTTCTCTTCCTTGAATGCTCAATTACACTCAGGCTAATGTTACAATGATACAATTGAGGGTGTCTATATCCGTTTTCCCTCTCAGACTCTAAAACTGTCTAATCTGGAAATAAAATCCTATCTACCTGCATTAACTAGATTAAATGCCTCCTTATCTACTTCAGACATGAGCATATGGCTCGAGGTCTGATACAATACATCAGGTGCTCCTTCATAAATGTTTCCTTGAAGGATATGGTGCTTCATCTTTAATGAAAATTCAAAAAGTCATCAAGCTTATATGTCATGTGTTTAAAAACACATGCGCTGGCTCCACGCTGGCTTTGGTAGTCGCGATGCTCCTACATCAATTTGTAGTTTTCATTTTATGGTCAATCATAAATTTCTTGAGCAGTACTTCAATTGTACTATCTATAAACTATGTGCCTTGGTCACTGTTTATTGTCACAGGGTAGCCAAAACAGGTTACTAAATTTTCATAGATAAATTTTGCGGTTTCTTCCTTTCTACAATTATCAATTGTTTCCGCTTTATCCCATTTAGTTAAGTATTCAACAATTGTAAAGATATATTTTTCCCCATCCTTTTAGATATTTTTGGGAAAGGTCCGAAAAAATCAATAGCCTAGATTTCAAACAGTAAATTGGGATTTATGGAGTGTAAGGGCATCTCATTTTTCCATATTGGTCAGCCTATCCTTTGGAACTTATCATATTTATTTATTTTCTCCCAACAATATTTATGTAACTTCATCCACCAAAGAGCCTCTTGTAAAAATTTCTTGGTTGTCCTATCAGCCTAGAAGTGACCTCTTGTTGGGCCTGCATGAGCCTCTGTAATGATATCTTCCCTTTCATGCTTTAGTGCACATATCCTCAAAATATTGTTGAGTCCTATATTTTAGAGATAACCATTCATTAGGGTGAATGGTACAACTTTCATTGCTAGAATTTTTCATTTATTAGTTGGAAGATCATCAGTTGCTTTCCTGTCTTCTAAGAAGTTTGCAATTTATTCTAGTTCTTTAGGGACTGCTTCTACTTTGAATAAGTTTGCATCTGGGAAATCATCTTCTATTCCATTCATATCTTCCCCTGTCTCCAGTTGGGACATGTAATCCATCCCGACGTTTTTCTTCCCTAATCAAGCTATTACTTCAAAGTCAAATTCTTGAAATAGTAGTATCCATCAACACATTTTCCCTCGGTGCTATGGTTTGTTTACTAGATATTTCAATGCCTGGTAATCTATGAAGAACATAAATGGGTTTGATAATAAGTAGTGCCTGAATTTTTGTAGGGAAAAATTCATTGCTAGGGCTTCGTGTTCCATTGTTGAATAATTTATTTCTACCTTGTTCAACTTCCGACTAGCATATGCATTCGGGTGGTCAACCAAGTCATCATATGGTTGGGATAAAATGTAATGTCCCCACTTTGGGACATCATCACAGGGTAGAGATTTATGATGACCAGAATAGCCAGATGGATGCTATAGTGAGTACAGGGTTATTTGAGAGGCATTGTGGGGTCTAGCTTGCATTGATGATCATATTCCATCATTATGATCCATTCCACACAGGTTGGCTTTGGTTTCGTTGCATTCCGACGATTTCCATGATTTTGACTATTTTGAGCTATAAGTCAATGGAA
>ML777759.1:1445295-1469369 GCA_009831015.1 Picea engelmannii | reverse complement strand
TTAAATATTAATAAAATGAAAGTCACTTTGGAGGGACAAGGTGAGCCAAAAGTATAAAGGAAAGTCAAGGGCCTCTTCTCATTCATTCATGTATGATCTTATTTTGATTTCTGGCTTCTAGCTAGTGAGCCCAATATTGGGGGTTTCGAGGGTTTTGACATAACAAACCCTAGAGGAAGATTCGGTGGTGAAAGATTCCACCTATCTTGTCCCAACATTGGTCTCAGAGATGCAATACTCTTCCACACCATTCTAGTTCCATATATACTTAGTTGCAGGAGGATTCTACATCAGTTTCATGTGCAGATAGAGAGAGGGCGCACCAATTGAGGGATTCCAGCAAGAGGGGGGCACCATCTTTGGAGAGAGATTCGTTGTAGGATATTGGCAGGGCCGTTGAGGATTCTATCACTTGGGTTTTCATTGCAGGGACTTGGACATTAGATCTAGGTATTTCTGAGACAGTTTTATGGCTCAGATTATTTCTTGAGCAGTGGGGCGAATTGAAGAGAAGGAGGGCATTTTTGAGTTCCAGATCTAGTCCGTTTGGAGGGGTTACACTTCATATCTGACCCTGAGACTTTACCTAGTGACTTGTAGTGTCCTGATCTATATTTCTGGAGAGTTTCAGAGCAATTGGAGGCCTCCTTCAGCAGGGCCGAATTATCTAGGGTTTTAGTCATCTAGTGGGGTGCACCATTCAGTGGGGGATTTCAAATCTACAGAGATTGAGAGGGATCTTGGAGATTCGATCGCCTGGGTTGTTCTTACCATCACCCGATCTATTAGTTGGCATATTTATTAGGGTGATTGGACACATTTGGAAGTAGGGCCGAGTTATAGAGGGTTTCAGCCGTCTATTTGAGCATGGCAGTCTTCAGCTGGAGAGTTTGGCATTTAGATCTTCTTGTATTGATCTTCATTTCTTATTCAGTGTTTGGAGGCATCTTTTGTATTAGCAGGAGAATTTTTTAGCCGCTCTTATCTATTGTCTATCTCCTTGGCCATCTGTTGAGCATTCCAGATCAGCATCTTCATTGTAGCAGGTTTCTCTATTTTATGAATAAAGAAGAATTGAGATGTTTTGGCTTGTCTATCTTATTGCATATGGTTGAGGTATGTTCCATGGTTATCTCTTTCTGTTATTTTCTGCATACACACATCTAAACACATCTAAAAGGTAGATCAACAAAGTGTTTGACGAAATACCACAACCAGAAAAAGGTTTTAAAAAGACACCAAAACAGTGATGATCCTTGCATAATGGCTTGGGATCATTACATAAAACCGTGCCAAAAATGACATTGGATGTGTTGAAATGAACGTGTAATTTCTTTGATCAGTCTGAGAATCTTAAGATAGGTGCTTCTACCAACTTTCTTTTTAACAGTTCAAAATATTTGTTGCATTCCCAGCTCCAATAAAATTCAGTGTCTTTCTTTACTAACTTGTCGATTGGAAAATTAATGTCAGAATAGTGACGAATAAAATTTCGATAGTATCCTGTGTGCCCAAGAAAGATTTTAATTTTCTTTTGATTCACTGGTGGTTTCAAGTCAAGAATGAATTTGATCTTAGTCATGTGGAATTTAATCCCGTCTTTGCATACAATATGGCCCAACAATATACCAATTGGCGTGGTAAAGATGAATTTTTTAATATTTAAAGATAAATGGATTTTCCTACATATTTCAAGCAACATTCGTAGCCATTGTATATGATATTTTAGGAGGCTATAGATGATCTAGTCATCAAAGTATACTACCATGTTTTTATAGATATACTCCTGAAATGCCTTAACCACTATTCTAGAAAAGACTGTTGGGGTATTTTTTAAATCGAAGGGAATTACTCTGTATGAAAAAGAGATGAACTTGGAGACGAATGTAGTTTTTTCTTGATCCTCTTTTTCTATCGGTACCTAATTGTATCCATAGAATTCATCAGTGAATGAGTATCATTCATGACCTACAACTTGATTGATAATTTTGTCGGCAAAAGGTGTTGGAAATGGGTCACTCACTGTGACTTTGCTTAATCCTCGGAAGTTGACACAGATTCTAATATTTTTTAGGTTGTGTTTCTTAGGTTGTTTTGGATGTATGGGCTTACCCGAGTTCTACCTTAGTTCTCCAACAAAACCCTTTTCACCATCGACCCTTATGGTAAACCAAAAGGATACACCGCGCACAGAGTGAACAATGTAGTCTTACCCGAGATGGTTTATGGGTGACTACAGGACACATGTGTCTGCAGTCATGGAAGGGATTGGGGGTTTTCTTATTACTTCTATTTCTACTTAAACATGCATTCTATCATACTATTCATTAGATCCGTTATTTTAATCATTCATAGTATTCATTCCGCATACATATTTCTAGTGTGCACTGTAATTTAAACCATTCATTCATATAACCATTTAACCATAAGTGTAGAAATAAAAAAAACACTCAGACACATTGCAACACAAGGATTTACCGTGGTTCACCCCCCCAGGGATACGTCCACAAATATATATATTTTTTATTTCTTCTCCCTTGAACTACCACATGCATCCAAAAATGGCTCCCTCGAACTACCTCATACATTTTATTTATACTACAAAATGGGTTAAAACCCTTAAAATATGAATCCAAAAACCTAACCCTAACATGGCTAGGTTTTTCCACATATGCATCAGATTTCCACAAATCCTATCGTGTTCTACTTCCTTTTCCCTTTGTCACACTAGTCTTCCTTATTTTCCATCATGCATTGTTCCCTTTGGCTCACTCTTCCTTGCTTGCTACACTTACTCCCAAAAATTCATGCTCCAATAGGCCTCCAACACTAACTTGTGGCTTGTCCTGAGCCACACAGATTTAGTTCACTTGTTGCAATGCTATATCCAGTGCATGAAACTTTTGTTCCATATTTGTTGTTGTTTCTTTTGCCTATGCATTCTTCTCTGCCAATGTCTCCACATCCTATGATTTCATGTGCTCTTTCAACACTTCCTTTTGTTTTTGCATGTGTATGTGCTAGTCTTCCTTTCTCTGTTTGCAGTTCTTATATGATTCTTTCAACATCTTGCTATAATGGCTCCAATTGGGTCTATGTTGGTCCTTTACCAAGTTTTGAGAGAACATTGGTCGTGTTTGACCATTTTTGGGACTTTGATAGGCTGGTCGAAGATGGAGCACCCAGGCAAAGAGGACATCGCGGTATCTCACCTATTTTGCAGAATTTTTGGGATTTAGGGTTTATGTAACGGGTATGGGATGTCTGACCATGTTTAGGCCCTTATGTAAATGTATAAATAAGTAACTAGGAAATGAAATAAGTAGACCTAGTGGGCTATGTGCGAAGTCTAAGTTGGCTTTGTGATAGAATATGTAAAGGTTGCTAAGTGCAAGGAACAATTGTTGGATTTTGTGCATACTGTGTGTTGAGACTTGCAGGGCTAAGTGCAAATGATTGTAAGAGGATTTGTGCAGACAGACTGTGTAAGACTCTATGCCTTGACTTGATTTTGAGGAAGGTGGATCTAGTGCACTGTGCATAGATCACTTTTCCAGTGCAAATTTGGCTCTATGGCTTTGTGCCTGTAAGAAGATTGAAGGAGACTAATAAAGTAGAAGAAGAGATGGTGGATGGAGCCCCACACTAGGGTGAACCATGTATATCATGTGTTGATGTGATTTGTGCAATGATTGTCCATGTTATTTATTTGCTTAGTGAACTGATATTTATATATGTTAGATAGATGTATGAATGCTTAGTGATATATTGATGGTAAATGAATGCTATATCTGAGTTAATGAGATGTGATAAGTGATTGGAAGTGTTTGATCTGATCATTACTGCGTTGTTATGTATTTAGGGTTTAATCTGCGATGTGAATGGGATTTATGAACCAATTCATATAGATAAGTTAAGTGCTTTGTTAAGTGTTGTGATCACAGATTTGTGTCCCAGCTAGGTTGTAGACACCTGAGTACTGCAACCCCCCCTACCTCTACCTTGGGTGAGACTTCATCTGCTTCGCAGGTTTTGCTGAAAGGGCCGGTAGTTAGGGTTTTGTTGGTGCATTGTTGAAGCGTTGAACCATGGGTTTTCCCCTCTGCCAACAAATGGTTCCATTGTCGAGACATGAAATCGTGATTGTTGGGAATTGAATAAAAGAGAAAGCATTGTGCGTATATTTGTTGTTGTAGTGCGTAGTAGTATACTTGAACTGTGAAGCTCAATGCTAATAAAGGAACTAGATCTGAAGAAAAGAGGTAAGATATTAAAGCTTTTTGCTATGATAAAGGTAAGATAAATGGAGATTTTTTCTTCAAAAGTATGAATCTAGGTATGTTTGATGGATGTTTTCCTAGTCTGAAAACTAGGGCACAGTTAGAAAAAAGAGTCGATCTGAATAGATTTGATAGATATAGTGAAATATATGTTATTCCTATGAATAGAAATAATTTTTGGACTAACAAGTGTATTCAAGAACCTATAAAGAAGTTTTGCAGATTGCAGGTCCATCACTGTGATCCCAGTGCACAGTACAAGAAAAGTTGGGGATCATTTAAAAGAAAGAGAGGATTGACACTGTGTTATAAATGTAGAAGATTGGGACATCTTGCTAAGGAATGCCCTGTTATAAACCCTAGTTGTCTCTGTTGTAAAGCTATTGGTCACGAAGTTGAGGATTTCCCTATAATGATTGCCAAAGTTGAAAAGATGAACATGAGACAAGAAAACTATGAGGAAGGTCAAGGGACTACGGATATGTTAGAAAACTAGAAAGAATTAGAGACTATGTTATTATAGATGAAAGAAACACTGAATGATCACAAAAACATCAGTTTACCAGAGATCTTAAAAGGGAAGCAGTGCATAGAAATAAGAATAGGAGACTTCGACATAGACTGTGTCATGGATGAATAAACACATGTGAATATTATGCCAGAAAGCACTTGGGAAATTTTGGGAAAGCCTGTTATGGTTCCTTCATTGGGAAGGATAGGATTGTTTAAGGGAAAGATGATAACCCTATGTGGAAGAGTTACTAATGTACCTATGATTTCTCATGAAACATCGACCGAAGAATAATTTGAAGTCATTAAGTTTGTTGAGAACAATGCCCCTTTTCCACTTTTGTTAGGAAAGACTTGGATTGAGAAAGATCATATCCGAAGGAAAACACAGGAGGAAGCTACAGAACAGAAAAAGCAAGAATTAAGGGACTTCATAGCCAGAAAAATAGCGCGACTGACAGAATAAAAAGAGGATAAGTTGAAGCAACGAAGGACCAGATAATTAACTGCTAAAGTTGAAATAACACAAGAAGGCTTAAAGAACCTATCCATGCAGGAAATAAGTGCATCAACCCAAGAAATAGTAAGAGAAGTGGTATTACCTTTGAACCCTTTGAAATACCCTCAGCAATGTGAAGTTACTACATTAAGAGAAGATAAGAATAAAAATGGAAAGAGGAATACAGAGACTCAAATCATATGAAAGAAGGCTAGAAATCTCAGCAAGAAGAAAGCAAAATTAGAAAAATTGTAAGAAGTTCCAGAGAAGACTTCGCAGAAGGCAGGCTTGCAGAACTTGAACCTCGTCGGAATAGCAGAACCACGCAGAATGGGACTTCTCCATGACAAATATATATGACCATTGAGAGTTGTCCCAACCATTAGACTGACATTCTGGAATAGCTATAAACTATTGGCACAGGGGCAGACCTAGGTTTCAACGCTCAAGAGCACACTAACAAAGCCCTAACTACCAACCCTTTCAGCAACACTTGCAAAGCAGATGAAGTCTCACCTGAGTTAGAGGCATGGGTGGTTGCAAGACTCATGTGTCTACAACCTTAGCTGGGACATAGATCTATGATTACAACACTTAGAAAGGCACATAACATCAACAGTTCATCTAGATTTAACCCTTATATTACTTCGCAAAAGGCATAGAGCATCGCAACATTTACTTAGATATAAGGTAATTCAACACTTAGCAACATAAGACAGATCAGATCTGGTAGACCAAGCACTTAGCATATTCATACACATCATATCTAGCATTCATACATATTACTAGCACAAAGCATAAGCAAATCTATATCACAAAGCACAAAGCACAACACACAGTATTTACGTGGTTCATCCCCACCCTGGAGCTAGATCCACCAATGCTTCTTCTTTATTATCTTCTTCAATTAGTTACAACACAGAGCTATCAAAACCCTACTCCGCATAGGACAAGATATCTGTGCGCACCTCCCCAGATCCTCCTTCCCCAGGTAGATCTAAGCACAAAACCTCCTTTCAATCCGTCCACTCAACACTTACAATACTTGCACTTAGCTCTGCAAGTTTATCACATTGATCAACTCTTAGCACTAATCCATTACTAACTTAACTTACGAGCTTCTTCTTACATAGCCTAGACTTCTACTTATACATTAAAAAAGTGGGCCTAAGCATGGGCAAACCCACGGGCCGACATCCCAATCCCATTACATTATCCCCAAAAACCCAAAAAGGACCCAAAAGAGGGTCTAGCTTTCGTAATCTCTGCTTCACCTTGTGCTTCCTCTTCGACAGGTTATCGAAGTCCCAAAAATGGTCAAATACGACCAAGTGTTCCTCAAAACTTGGTCAAGGGCCAACAGGCCCCCAACACTCACCTACGACTCATCCTGAGTCACTCAGGTCTGACCAATTCAACTTCAAATGCCTCGATCTTAGCTCAAGCTGCTTCGACCTGCTGCTGGGCCATGACCTCTTGATCAACGAACTCCTGGATGAGTGCATCATTCACCGGCCCTTCTAGGCATTGTTCTATTGCATTCACAACCTTCTCCAGTTCTATTCCTCGACTCTCAACCTCTGTAAATAGTTGAAATGACTTATCCTGCACAGGTTGAAGGTGGTTGGTAACTTCCATTACCTTACTCTGGATCATATGGATCTTCTATTGGGAAGTGTGTTGCTTGTGTGATCGCTTCATTCTTTCTACAGGGGATAGGGTCTTCAACTGTGCCTGTAGCTTTTCGGCTTTGAACATTGCTTCTTGGAACTGTGACTCTAGTTTATTCAATTCTATATTCTTTGCTAGATTCTCATAAGTCTGACCACTCTTGTTACTTAGCTCCTTGCATTCCAAGGCAAGAGCTTTTAACCTATCAACAACACTGCGGGCAGTTGCTTCTTGTTGGTCTCTGATCTCTAGAGGGGTATCAGGTACCATGAGAAGCTCTAAATCTGTGATATGCTACTGGATCTTCTGGATAACTTCTTCCAGCTGTGCCACCTACTGTGGGACTTGTTCTTCAGATTGTACTTCAATGAATGTCATAGAGAAAATTTCTTTGTTGATTGCTTCCTTTACTTCTAGTTGCTCTGCAAGCAATTGTTTTTTTCCTTGTTATAGATACACTTTTTATTCCTCAAACTGAGCTTGGAGAGCAAGCTTCTCTTTTTCTACAGAATTGCGATGTTCGATAAGTACTCCCTGAACTTGTGTCAAAGCCTAGGTAGCTTTCTCTGCTTTTTCTTCTGCTCTTCGAAGTCAAGCTTCGATTGTATCAACAATTTGACAGATTTGAACTGGTTCATCTCCTACTTCTGTTATTCCTTCTGGCAGCGGCACAGTGGGGACTGTTATCACTGAAATTTCTTCCACAAATGGTTACAGAAATCCAGCATCTTCAAACACCCATTAGTCCATCCATGGACCCAAAAATGAATTTCCAAAAGGTTCAAAACTATACAACCAGTTATAAAATCATCATGCGTTATGACTACACAGGGAGCATGCGCACAAGCTCCATCCAGAAATGCCAGAAAAGTGCACATGCACCATCCATAAATGCCAGAAAAGTGCACATGTGCACGATGTGCGACTGTGTACGCAATGAACCACACACCTCTCAGAACGACGCATTTATGATATTGGTCAGCCTTCCACCCACTTCTGGTTCAAATTCCAAGTCGTTTGGACACCCAAATCTCGGCTGAATCCGACTGGGTGGCTGTTCAAAGACCTAATGATGCCCTAAAAGGCCCTTGTTCACACTAAAATATGGTTGACTAATACCTCAAGGAAATTCTATAAAAGGAGGACATGGGTGCACTATGTTTTCAAGGAATTCATTTGAACTGTTATGCTATTAAGAACCAAATATCAATATAACATAGAAAAACCTTAGAAAAAGTACACAATGCCTTGAAAAAGAGATAATTTCAGATAATAAGCCTCTTCGAGGGGGAAGCCTCCTTTTACCCCACTTAAATGTTCAAGTACAATATGATTCTGTTGGCAGCCAACTCATTTTTTTTCCTATCGTCTATTAAGATGCCTACACTAATGTTTTACAAACATCATTTTTTTCGTCGCAATTTTCAATAAATGACATTTTCATTTATTGCGACATTTGCACATTTGTCTTCGTTAAGTTTTCACGACTGTAAGCATGAAAACTTCTCCTTTCGAAGTCATATTTCGATCATTATCTGAACTGAAAATATCTCTTTTGTCATCATGCCTATTGCACTCATCTTTTATTTATCATTATACAACTGGCAAGGTCCTCTAATCGGTTCTCATACTTCGATTGATTGTATAACTTGGTTTTATTGAGTTTGTAAGGCATTTGGATTTGCACTTTATATGACTTGCCTGATCATTGATTCTATGAAAATTCATAGGGGTTATGATTAAATTATATATATATATATATATGATATAATCCTTATGTTAATCTTTTCATAACTTTTGGCTTGACAACTATATGAATACTGTTTGGCACGTTGATTAAACTATTGATATCGGTTGATACATTGGAACATAGTTGAGTTTGGTATGGATTTCAATTTGACTATTGGTGGATTAATAAAACCTCGGTATAACATTGATCGCGCATGCACTTAACATTGTTCATTAGTCAGCCAAGTGATATGACTGTTCACTATGCTATAATGGGTTGAATTACTATGTAAATCGGCGGTTGTACTTTGACCATAATTGTTTTGCATGGCGGTGAATAACTCCACCACCTTCGCATGCTTGCACTTATGCATATCCCTTTTGCTCAGCTCGGGTAGCTCTGCTCCTCTGTGTGTTGGTGAATCCAAACCCTTCCCTTACCATGCGTTCAGCTCCATGGCACCAGTCGTGTGAGTCGAGACCAATGGCAATCAAGCCCTGTTAATGTTTGACAATGCCCGCCTAGATTTGGAGGACAGTGAATGGCTTACCTTCGTGAAACGTTTTGAGGGTTTTAATCTTTGTGTAGAACGAAATTTTGCCATGACTTTCGATGGCTGTCGAGCCAAGGTGGGCGATATACAGTTAGAGATCGATGAAAAGTTTATCAGCTCAGCTACGGGGTTACCTACCTCGGGACAGCATTGGTTTAAGAATTGCAAGGTCGATGAAGTGCCATGGACATTGTCGTTTCAATCACGTAAAGTCACCTCTTGTGACAGAGGTATGCCCATATCTATGCTCAAACCACGATGGCACGTCTTGTTAATGATACTTAAGCAGTTCGTGACCTGTGAAGGTCAATACGGACTTGTGTTCCTCTACCACCTGCGTCTACTAATGATTTTTATAGGGTATCCTCTAAACATGCCTTTCTACTTTCATCGTAGCCTGTATAAGATGTCGAAAAGATATAAAAGGCAGCAGGCTGACAGCAACCTGTTCCACCATGGGCTTATTAAGCTCATCGTGGTTTATTATTTGAGTTTGCATGGTGATAGTTGGAAGGCCTTCATCGCCCGTAATGGCTTTGAAGACACCGACCCTATACAGGTTGATAAACTTGTGGTAATTGAAACCAAGGCCAAACCGCCTGTACCCTTACACCTCCTACTGCCTAAACCCTCGGCCGACCCTCCTGTTGACCTACCTGACACTGTAACTAAGAGTGCAGAGGCCATTAAAATGCCTATGAGCAAAAATCCCAAGGAAAACATTACTACTAATGCCAAAGGGAAAAGGAATGCCTGGCTCATTTCGAGAATGGCCAGAAACAAACCAAAACCCTCTGCCGAGTCTAACCCTATCATCCTAAGTGAAGACTCTGATTCTGATATTGAGCGTTTTCTGGCTAGTGAGTATCCCTACTCGCAATGTTTATGTGTCGATCCCCCTTATGATTTTGTGTCAAACCTTCCCCCCTGCCTAAAGAATGACCCTGACTATCCGGGTATTAAATTGCCTCGTGAAACCATCGGTCATTTGGCTGAACCATCGCCTGCTCTTTCTAAATCCACACAGTCACCCTGTGACCAATGCAATTCATGGTTAGAACGATATTATATTGATGTTCCCATACTCCAGTCAAATATTCAATCACTGGAAGACCAGATTGTAGTGCTAACCAGTCAAAAAAGCCAAGCTACAAACAACAGATAAAAAGAAAAAGACAACCAACTCCATCCTGTTCAAAAACGTGGAATCAACCACGGCTGTTGTAAATTCCAAGCTGGCATAATCAAGCAGCCTCATCGCTACATAGGTATGGTTTTGACATCGTTTTGTTTTGTAAATAATCTAGGTTGATGTAATGATTTGAATTCAGTTTTTAATAGCTCTGTTTACATCTTGAATGGCTCTGTTATAATTGTGTGCATTCTATATATAGCTTTGCTTTGAATAAAAAGAAATTTTGATTCGATATGCGATCTCATCATTCCCAGTATAGCAATCGATAGATTTTGATTGTATTTGAGTGGTCTGTGTTTAGATTTGATTGATTGGTTTTCCTTATTAAGTTGACAAAATTAATAGTTTGTCTTCAAATGAATTGGCTTGGTATCTACTCTGAACTATAAGTTTTCATGATTACGATCATGTTGGATTTGATCTCGTTATGGTTCGGATGCTCTGATTGGTAAACTATTTCAAAGAGTCTGTTGGTTACAATATGCTCTATCATGTGATTTTCAAAAATCGTGAATATTGCTCTGCTCGGTTTTAATTTGGGAAATAAAGACTCTGTTTTTATAAAAACAATATGCTCATGTAAGCCGATGCTAGTAATATTCATACCTGAATCGTGAGACAGTTTCGATTCACGATGATTATGTTAAGACTCCTTGCTGTTTGATTCGCTTAAATCAAATTCAGTTGATTCGATTACTCTCATGAGTTAGATTCACATCGTAAAGTGCCGCTCTGTCTGTTTTTAACTTGCAAATGAATTGGTCAATATTTGTTGTCTCTATCGAATCTGGTAATAATGTGTTTTAAACAAATAATTTCGATCAAAGGAAATCGATATTGTCTACCCAGTTTACTAAAACCAATGATCATATAATTCTTGTGAACCCTATTTCCAGCTGAGTGATTTCGTCATGATTTCGTTATGCACTAGTGTTGATTTAATTCATTTATGGTATGAATCATTTTGCTATATCGTTACAGATATAATGATTGGAAAATTATTTTGTTGGATTGGATCGTATCTCTTGTTTAACAATCGCATACGATATGTTTGATTATTGGTTTCAATTGGATATGAAACAATCTTATGACTGTCTGATTATGACTCTGTGGACCCGATTTTGTGGTAACAAAATAACAGAGTATTCTTATCTCTGTATTCGGTTGAATCATTTTTTATCTTGTTTAATTTTGAATGATAGAACCATTCCAATCTCAATGATTCGTTTTCAAATGGTTATTGGAAGATAATTGGATTTAATTCTTTTAAAATATTTTGAATCGATTATGATGCTGATTCTGTATCTTATTTAGACTAGCTACAGAATCAGAGGATTCTGTAGCTAGTCTATAGAATTTAATTTTTATCATTTATTAATAAAAGAGTCTTCTAACTTGTCTATTTTGGACCCTTTTTAGGTGAATTCGAATTGCATGGGATTTGATGGATAGTCTAGAGGATATTTAGATGCTTTAGTTTTATTTTAGTTTCCTAGTTTAGTTGAACTTGGGAATATCTTCCCAGATTATGTAAATAGTTTGATAACTTCCACAGGGAAGTTTTACCCTGTGGAAAAACTTATAAATACTTATTATTTTTTGTAATAAGGATCATCCTCATTCTTGGGAGAACAAGGATATGGAATTTTAATACAAACTGAGACAAAAGTTGATGTTCTGCTACAGCTTTAGCTTTTCATAATATCAATCTTTTGTTTCATGTTTATGTTTATCAATTTGCATTTGGTTAATGACTACTTTAGCTATCTTAGTCTTTTGCAAATGATATGATTTAATTAATATAATCCAGATCTGATTTCTTCTAGTATCTAAAAAAAACATAGCAATTACTTGATTCAGTTTATGAATGACAGATTTCTCTTCTTCGTTAATTGAATTATTCTGTATAAGTCTTTGCATAACAGGTTTACCTAATTGTAGAGATTTATAAATCATATAATTGTTATGATTTTTATGTCTTGTTTTTCCTGTAAACAAACTCAAAGAGCATTGCAGCTATCGTTTACGAGAAGCTTCTGGATTATCAGGTGCGAGTTTCCTTCCTCCGACCAGCTTCGAAGATCATCATACACAGGACAAATCTGGAGCGTTTCCAGATCAGTTTGTCATTTGTTTGTTTAGTGTATTTATTAAGTAGTTTAGTTTAGATATAAGTTTAGTTAGATTTATAGGTAGAATTAGTATATTAGTGTTTAGTTTAGTTAGTTTTTTTTTTTTATTTCTTATTTATAAAATTATAAAATCAACAAAAAATACCTTTCTCTGTCTTAGGGCAGATTGCAAATGAATTTTTTCAGGTTTTACTTAAATCTGTAAATCATAAACATTGTACATTTTGTAAATAAGTTATATTTCAGATAGAAGTTAGTATAGTATTAGTTAGTAGTTTGTATATATAGAGATATTAGATTAGTTAGTTTGTTTAGTAGTTAGTTTTAATTAGATTAGTTTATTAGTTAGTTTTGTTTATTGTTAGTTAGTTTAGTTTGTTTTATTTAGTTTTAGTTAGATTAGTTTAGTTTAGATTTGTTTTATTTTTTTTTCTTAGGACCTTAGATCGGCTAACGGAGCTGCTAAACTCGTCAGGGTAGTTCATTCCAAACAACTTGGGTTATTAGACAACCCCGGACCGGTTCCACTCTCTCATTTGACGGACGGTCGATTTCGCCCGTCAACAAATGGCACTAGAAGGAGGGCCTGAACTTAATTAATGGCACGAGGCGGTCGCAAGACTCCTCCCCCCCCTAATCACTCACCTATAGTGACTAGAAGCCGTTCGCATGATAATATTCCCCTTCAAACAACAACTACTTCAATCGACGATCCACAGATCACAGTTGAGCCAGCAACCCCTAATCCTACAGGTGGTGACATACAAGAGATTGTCCGTCAATCTCTTATTAAAACACATAGTGCCTTAGCTCATCTTAGGCAACCAAACCATTCGTGGGGTCAACCTTTAGACTTATCTGATATCAGAGAACAATTAGGAGATACTAACCTCACTGTGAATCCCACATATCCAATCACAAATCCTACTACAGGAGGATCTGGGATACCTCCTTGACCACCTCCATCATCTCCTTCTTCTTCTAGAGGAGATTCCTCATCAGACGAAGGCAATTCACCTTCTTATCCTTCCACACCCACTACCCCAATGGAAAATCAGAACAACCCTGCTAGACCCTGGCTTGATCAGGATGTTGTAGCTGTACCTGGAGCCCAACACCCTTTACCTAAACACCCAGAGAAATGGCTTCCTAAGTTTTATCCTGATTCGAAACAGATAGCCGAAGATCATATTAAAAAATTTGTGTTGGCCATTAGACTCCGTAATGTTGAACATGAAGACGTTGTCTGTAGGTTGTTCCCTTATAATTTTGAGGGTAATGCATTGACATGGTACTTTGCCCAGCAACCCCATACCATCGTGTCTTGGGAAAAGTTTGAGTCATGCTTTTTGGAAAAGTTCAGAGACGGTAAGCCTCCAGAAGTCTTAGTCATGGACCTTTCTAGCTTAAAAATGAACCCAAAAGAAAAAGTTAAAGATTTTAATCAAAGATTATTAACACTTAAAAATCGAATCCCTACAGATTCCATGCCTGCTGAGAGTCTTATAATAGCTTACTACACTAAAGATTTGCATCAAAGCATAGCTATTTGGGTCAAACGATCTAAAAAGGCCACATTGTTAGACGCCTTCGAAGAGGCCAGTCAGATTGAAAAAGACATACTTAGTCTTAAGGACTCTTCTAGCAATGAAACTGAAACTAGTTCTTCTTCCAAAAAGAAGATTGAAATTCTCCCCAGACCTACTCAAAGTAAAATACAACCTGAAAACTCTGATTTGGAAAATTTAACTAAAGTTGTTCAAAAACTGTCGAATCAAGTTATAGACTTAAAAAGGTCGACTAAAGAATCTTCCTCGAGTAAAGGACCCTACAAACCCCCTTTTTGAAAGCCTTTTCCTACCAACCGACCTATTCCAAACCCCGAAGGTTTATATCTAGAAAGTTTGCAATGTGCCCTTCAAACAATTCTAGAGGCCCTAGATAACTTTCGAGATTTTCAACAGAAATGTGCATAATTGTATGGTGGACTCAGGAGCATCATCCAATGTGATGCCTTGGTCCGTCTGCCAAAATATTAACGCTGAAGTGGAACCATCTACTTTAAAAATCATACAACTTGATCGGACAAATGTTAAATTTATAGGCGAACTAAAAAATGTACTTATTAGATTATCGTCTAACCCTAAGGTTCATCAGGTTATTGATATAATCGTTGTGGATATTCCTAAAGTGTATGGTCTATTTTTAAGCAGGGACTGGTCGGAGCAGCTACATGGTTACTTCGCGACAGACTGGTCTCACTTATGGCTCCCAAAGAACGGTAAGACTAACAAGATCAGAGTGAATCGTGAGCGCTACCTTAAGTTCACGGCAACAGATTTGAACGATCCCAACGAACCATATACACCTTCTACTGATTCACCCGAAGTCCAAGGGATGGACACCTTCTTCGACAATTTCATGGTCGAAGCTTCACCTATCATCAATCCAGATTAACAGTCCAAGATCATAGCATATATGCAACCAACAACTTCTATACAACAGTCCCATGTGCCCGATGGAAACCAAATTTGGTCTCTATATTTCGATGATTCTAAGTCTAAAGAAGGAGCTGGAGCAGGCTGCATCATTATCGATCCGGCAGGTAACAAAACATTAATGTCTTGTAGACTAGAATTTGAATGTACTAATAATACTGTAGAATATGAGGCTTTATTGCAAGGTCTCAGAAAAGCTCTGGATAAGAACATTCAAAACCTAGTTGTATTTGGCGACTCTGAAATAGTGGTTAGACAGGTAAGAGATTCTATACACTGTCTTTCCCCGCATCTCAAAAGTTACCAGTCTAAGGTATGGAGTCTTATGAACAAATTTTATGCTTTCAATATAAATTCCATTCCTAGACTAAATAATGATGAAGTGGATCTATTAGCTAATGTAGCCTCTAAACTTCTTCCTGCAAAAGGCTTATCCCCAGACGCATTCTCCATCGAGCTATTGTTTCGACCATCTGTTCCTGACAATATCACAAAATGGAGAGTATTTGACGATGATCAGCAGATCATTAACTTTCTGCACATGGAATAAACCTTTCAAGGCACGGTGATAGATGAACGCACGCACGACGACAATTTTCACGATTTTACGGTAATACCTGATCCGAAATCTCCTGAAGCTCTATCAAACATGGTAAATTCCATACCCAAATCCATAGTTAGATTAGAGAAGTTTTATGATTTTGAAGATAAATTTAAAAATACGGTCAGTTGTAAAACCAATAGTTCCTCGTTGTCTTATGAAAAAGTGAACTTAAGAACTAGTGAAAATCCTCAGTGCATTAATCTAGGCTTGGGATGTTCTAGACAAGAAAAAGTTGCATTTGTTAAATTATTTAAAGAATTTAAGGATGTCTTTGCATGGACGTATGATGATCTCAAAACCTTCGATCCTAATATCATACAACATGTCATCCCGATGAAGCCCCAAACTTTACCCTTCCAACAGAAACTGAGGAAGATGCACCCTAAACTAGAACCGACTATTCAAAAAGAATTGAATAAGATCCTAAGTGCTAAGATAATTTTTCCTGTTAGGCACACTCAATGGGTATCCAACCTTGTCCCAGTTTAGAAGAAAAATGGGGAAATCCGACTTTGCGTCGATTTTCGAAACCTCAATAGAGCATCTGACAAAGACAACTATCCTGTCCCACCCATGGAACAGATCCTTCAGCAGGTATCTGGTTCCGAGAGGCTATATTTATTGGATGGTTTCTCTGGATACAACCAAGTCCTGATGTCTCCACCATACCAACTCAAAACTACCTTCCGTACCCCATGGGGCACTTATGCTTATCGCAAAATGCCCTTTGGATTGATTAATGCTGGTGCTACTTTTCAGAGAGCAATGGACATTGATTTTCGAGGCTTAATCAATCACTCCGTCGTAGTTTACTTAGATGATGTGACTGTTTATTCTAAAAACAAAGACGATCATCTAGCTCACTTACGAGCTGTTCTGCTATGATGTCGTAAATACGACATCTCTTTGAACCCCAAAAATTCCATTTTTGCAGTAGAACAGGGTAAACTCTTAGGTTTCATTGTGTCTAGTGAAGGAATGATTATTGATCCCGAAAGGACTCAAGTCATCGCTAAACTTCCCCCTCATACATCCAAAAAATCCATGCAGTCTTTCTTAGGCTAGATTAACTTCGTGAGAAGATTCGTCCCCAGTTTCTCTAAAATGGTCAGGCCTCTACAGAACCTGATTAAGAAAGACACCCAATATCACTGGGGACCCACAGAAAATCAAGCTTTTAATGCCATAAATAAGGCCATAATAGACGCTCCGTCTCTCATGAGCCCTGACTTCTCTCAAGATTTTACACTCTATACTTTTGCCTCTGACCATTCTTATGCTACCGTCCTAACTCAGAAGAATACTGAGGACAAGGAATTACCCATCGCCTTTATGAGCTCTACTTTCAAAGGTGCTGAACTTAACTATCCAACAGTTGATTGGAAATCCTACACTGTTTTCAAAGCAGTTAAGCATTTTCGGTCCTATCTTTTGAAGTCAAGGACGAAAGTCATTGTCCCCTACCCGGCCGTAAGGAACTTGTTAGTGCAGAAGGAGTTAGGAGAGAAGAGAGCTAACTGGGTCACCTCCTTGCAGGAGTATGACTTAGAAATCACCCCAGCTCAGATTGTGAGAGGCCAAGGGTTGTGTAAGTTGGTCGTTGATTCGGAAACATGACAGCAAGAAGATAGTGATACGTCAAACCTAGGACAAAGCGATCAAAGTTTGATCTGTTGCGCACAAAACCTCGTTAGTCCCTGGTACGATGATATTAGATTCTTCCTTGAACATGGGTCAGCACCCCGTCACCTTGAACCCGCCAAGAGAAGAGCGTTAAGACTAAAGTCTGCCTCCTTTCATCTGGTTAACGATGTACTATTTCGTCAGAATTTTGATGGCGTACTGATGCGTTGTCTCGAGAAAGACGAAGCAAAAAAAGTCTTGCTAGAGTTGCATGCAGGAGAAGCTGGTGGTCACTTTGGTGGTGACACCACTGCTCATAAGGTTTTAATAGCTAGTTACTACTGGTCCACGCTTTTTAGGGGCGCCCATTCTTTGTGTCGTAAATGTATCATCTGTCAGAAATCATCAGGGCGGTTGCAAAAACTAGCCTTTCCCTTGCAACCCGTTTCAGTAGATTCTCCTTTCCAGTAATGGGGACTTGATATCATAGGTCCAATTAACCCTCCGTCCTTGCACAACACAAGTATATTGTGATAGCCACAGATTAATTTACTTGATGGTCTGAAGCTGCTGCGTTAAGAACTGTTAACACCAGTCAGGTGATCGCTTTTCTGAACTCGAATATTATCACCCGTTTCAGTATCCCTGACTGTCTAGTCTTTGACAACGCTTCATACTTTTCTTCTCTTGAGATGAGCGAGTTTTCTTTGGAGAAAGGAATAAAGCTGAAGTATTCTGCTAGTTACTACCCCCAGGGCAACGGATTAGCAGAATCAACAAACAAGAACTTGATCAAAATAATCAAGAGAACAGTGGTTGAAAATCACAAAAATTGGCACAATGCACTACTGAATGCACTGTGGGCTGATAGGGTAACGCCAAAAGCTGCTATAGGTAACTCCCCCTTTTTTCTTGTTTATGGCAGAGAAGCAATTATGCCACCTCACATTCTTCTTCCTTCGCTTCAGTTGTCACAAAAAGTCCAAGAAGAAGATTGTCCCCCTTTAGAAAACCAGATTAACGCTTTGATGAAGTTGGAAGAGGTAAGAGCCCAAGCTAAGCGTAAGCTAGATCAACATCAACAATTGGTTAAAAGATGGTTTGATTCTAATTCTGCTTCTGATAGGAATTTTGAAGTAGGCGATCTCATCTTAAAATGGGACAAACCACACGAAGGAGAGGGTGAGCACACAAAATTTCAAAACTTATGGCTTGGGCCATTTTTAATTGCTGAAAAGTTGGGTCTTAGTTCCTTTCGATTGCAGAATCTTGAAGGGAAGCCTGACACCTACCCGGTGAATGGCCAATCCCTGAAAAGATACTTTGCTTGATAACTACCCTTGTATATTATGTATATATTTTTTCTTTTGTTTTCTTTTTAGTTTGCTTTCTGTTTTTTTTTTGGTTTTGATTTGAATTTATCAGTTTCTGTTTTCTTTGAAATACACATACCTGTACACTAAGCTATTCAGACAAAGATGATAGAAAATTTCTTCTCTGAAATAACTTCTGAAAATTTGTACAAACATCAATGATATATTGCTGAAGTTGATATTTGTGTTGGAAAATTTTGTTGTTTGAAAGAAGTTTACTAATTCCAATCTCTAAGAAAAGTTTGTCATGATCATCTATTATCTTTTTACGCTGTCCCTTTTCTGTAAAGGAATGAATCAGAGGATGTCTCCCTATCTTAGGAAGTTGTTTTGTAAATAAAACATCTCTAGAGCTAAATAAAGGACAGTTCTAAAAAATTCTGATGAGGTCTGAAAAAATATGTTAAAATATCAAGATTTTCAGTGTCACCCCGCTTAGCTATATACCTATGAAAAAAAAAAAAAATTATGAATAAGAGATGTGGAAAGTGCTTGTAAACCCGCTGGGATGTTGAACAGGTCAGTTGGTAGCGAGTAAATGCATGCATGGCACCAAGACAACTTCATCGAGGTACTGAACAGTCCTGCTGGCAGCGAAGCAATGTCGGGTATACGAAAATCTGCAAAAAATAAACCTCTTTAATGTCCTTTATTTCGATCCAGAACTTCTTGGTAGGATACAGATGTCAGAGTGGGTTAAATGGCAACCCTATCGAGGCTATGGATGCTTGCTGGTAGTAGTGGCCATGCCAACAATATTGGAGATTTTATATTTAATATCGTGACTTGCTGGTCTTAAGTTTGTTATCAATTTCCCTCTTTTGAAACACTGTTGGAAAAGATGGTTAATAATGATGTTTATACGATTTTCTGGTTGTTATTTTCAAGTTGAAATTTTCTTTGTCGTCCTAATCTAAACTTGTTTCTTTGACAGAGATAACTGCTTCTACCAGTGTGTCGCCATTGTTGGCAGCCAACTCATTTTTTTTCCTATCATCTATTAAGCTACCTACACTAATGTTTTACAAACGTCATTTTTTTCGTCGCAATTTTCAATAAATGACATTTTCATTTATTGTGACATTTGCACATTTGTCTTCGTTAAGTTTTCACGACAGTAAGCGTGAAAACTTCTCCTTTCGAAGTCATATTTTCATCATTATCTGAACTGACAATATCTCTTTTGTCATCATGCCTATTGCGCTCATCTTTTATTGATCATTATACAACTGGAAAGGTCCTCTAATCGGTACTCATACTTCGATTGATTGTATAACTTGGTTTTATTGAGTTTGTAAGGCATTTAGATTTGCACTTTATATGACTTGCCTGATCATTGATTCTATGAAAATGAATAGGGGTTATGATTAAATTTTATATATATATATGATATAATTTTTATGTTAATCTTTTCATAACTTTTGGCTTGACAACTATATGAATACCATTTGGCACATTGATTAAACTATTGATATCGATTGATACATTGGCACATAGTTGAGTTTGGTATGGATTTCAATTTGACTGTTGGTGGATTAATAAAACCTCGATATAACATTGATCGCGCATGCACTTAACATTGTTCATTAGTCGGCCAAATGATATGACTGTTCACTATGCTATAATGGGTTGAATTACTATGTAAATCGCCGGTTGTACTTTGACCATAATTGTTTTGCATGGCAGTGAATAACTCCACCACCTTTGCATGCTTGCATTTATGCATATCCCTTTTTCTCAGCTCGGGTAGCTCTGCTCTTGTGTGTGTTGGTGAATCCAAACCCTTCCCTTACCATGCGTTCAGCTCCATGGCACCAGTCATGCGAGTCGAGCCCAATGGCAATCAAGCCCTGTTAATGTTTGACAATGCCCGCCAAGATTTGGAGGACAGTGAATGGCTTACCTTTGTGAGACATTTTGAGGGTTTTAACCTTTGTGTAGCATGACAGTTTGCCATGACTTTTGATGGTTGTCGAGCCAAGGTGGGTGATATATAGTTAGAGATCGATGAACAGTTTATCAGCTCAGCTACGGGGTTACCTATCTCGGGACAGCGTTGGTTTAAGAATTGCAAGGTCGATGAAGTGCCATGGACATTGTTGTTTCAATCGCTCAAAGTCACCTCTTTTGACAGAGGTATGCCCATATCTATGCTCAAACCATGATGGCATGACTTTTTAATGATACTTAAGCAGTTCGTGACCTGTGAAGGTCGATACGGACTTGTGTTCCTCTACCACCTGCGTCTACTAATGATTTTTATAGGGTATCCTCTAAACATGCCTTTCTACTTTCATTGTAGCCTATATAAGATGTCGAAAAGATATAAAAGGCAGCAGGATGACAACAGCTTGTTCCACCATGAGCTTATTAAGCTCATCATTGTTTATTATTTGGGTTTTCATGGTGATAGTTGGAATGCTTTCATCGCCCGTAATGGCTTTGAAGACACCAACCCTATACAGGTTGATAAACCTGTGGTAATTGAAACCAAGGCTGAACCGCCTGTACCCTTACACCTCCTACTGCCTAAACCCTCGGCCGACCCTCCTGTTGACCTACCCGACACTGTGACTAAGAGTGCAAAGGCCATTAAAAAGCCTATGAGCAAAAATACCAAGGCAAACATTACTACTAATGCCAAAGGGAAAAGGAATGCCTGGCTCATTTCGAGAATGGCCAGAAACAAACCAAAACCCTCTGCCGAGTCTAACCCTATCATCCTAAGTGAAGACTTTGATTCTGATATTGAGCATTTTCTGGCCAGCGAGTATCCCTACTCACAAGGTTTATGCATTGAGCCCCCTTATGATTTTGTGTCAAACCTTCCCCCCTGCCTAAAGAACGACCCTGACTATCTGGGTATTAAATTGCCTCATGAAACCCTCGGTCATTTGGCCGAACCCTCGCCTGCTCTTTCTAAATCCACACAGTCACCCTGTGAACAATGCAATTCATGGTTAGAATGATATTATATTGATGTTCCCATACTCCAGTCAAAGATTCAATCACTGGAAGACCAGATTGCAGTGCTAACCAGTCAAAAAGCCAAGCTACAAACAACAGATAAAAAGAACAAGACAACTGGCACCATCCTGTTCAAAAACATGGAATCAGCCACGACTGTTGTAAATTCCAAGCTGGCATAATCAAGCAGCCTTGTCGCTACACAGGTATTGTTTTGACATCATTTTGTTTTGTAAATAATCTAGGTTGATGTAATGATTTGAATTCAGTTTTTAATAGCTCCGTTTACATCTTGAATGGCTCTGTTATAATTGTGTGCATTCTATATAGAGCTTTGCTTTGAATAAAAAGAAATTTCGATTCGATATGCGATCTCATCGTTCCCAGTATAGCAATCGATAGATTTTGATTGGATTTGAGTGGTCTGTGTTTAGATTTGATTGATTGGTTTGCCTTATTAAGTTGACAAAATTAATAGTTTGTCTTCGAATGAATTGGCTTGCTATCTACTCTGAACTGTAAGTTTTCATGATTACGATCATGTTGGATTTGATCTCGTTATGGTTCGGATGCTCTGATTGGTAAACTATTTCAAAGAGTCTGTTGGTTACGATATGCTCTATCATGTGATTTTCAAAAATCATGAATATTGCTCTGCTCGGTTTTAATTTGGGAAATAAAGACTCTGTTTTTATAAAAACGATATGCTCATGTAAGTCGATGCTAGTAATATTCATACCCAAATCGTGAGACAGTTTCGATTCATGATGATTAGGTTAAGATTCCTTGCTATTTGATTCGCTTAAATTGAATTCAGTTGATTCGATTACTCTCATGAGTTAGATTCACATCGTAAAGTGCCGCTCTGTCTATTTTTAACTTGCAAATGAATTGATCAATATATGTTGTCTCTATCGAATCTGGTAATAATGTGTTTTAAACAAATAATTTCAATAAAAGGAAATCGATATTGTCTACCCAGTTTACTAAAAACCAATGATCATATAATTCTTGTGAACCCTGTTGCCAGCTGAGTGATTTCATCACAATTTCGTTACGCACCAGTGTCGATTTAATTCGTTTATGGTATGAATCTTTTTTCTATATCGTTACAGCTATAACGATTGGAAAATGATTTTGTTGGATTGGATTGTATCTCTTGTTTAACAATCACATACGATATGTTTGATTATCAGTTTCAATTGGATATGAAACAATCTTATGACTATCCGATTATGACTCTGTGGACCCAATTTTGTGGTAACAAAAGAACAGAGTATTCTTATCTTTGTATTCGGTTGAATCATTTTTTATCCTGTTTAATTTTGAATGATAGAACCATTCCAATCTCAATGATTCGTTTTCAAATGGTTATTGGAAGATAATTGGATTTAATTCTTTTAAAAGATTTTGAATCGATTATGATGTTGATTATGTATCTTATTTAGACCAGCTACAGAATCAGAGGATTCTGTAGCTAGTCTATAGAATTTGATTTTTATCATTTATTAATAAAAGAGTCTTCTAACTTGTCTATTTTGGACCCTTTTCAGGTGAATTCGAATTGCATGGGATTTGATGGACAGTCTAGAGGATATTTAGATGCTTTAGTTTTATTTTAGTTTCCTAGCTTAGTTGAACTTGGGAATATCTTCCTAGATTATGTAAATAGTTTGATAACTTCCACAGGGAAGTTTTACCCTTTGGAAAAACTTATAAATACTTATTATTTTTTGTAATAAGGATCATCCTCATTCGTGGGAGAACAAGGATATGGAATTTTAATACAAACTGAGACAAAAGTTGATGTTCTGCTACAGCGTTAGCTTTTCATAATATCAATCTTTTGTTTCATGTTTATGTTTATCAATTTGCATTTGGTTAATGACTACTTTAGCTATCTTAGTCTTTTGCAAATGATATGATTTAATTAATATAATCCAGATCTGATTTCTTCTAGTATCTAAAAAAAACATAGCAATTACTTGATTCAGTTTATGAATGACAGATTTCTCTTCTTCATCAATTGAATTATTCTGTATAAGTCTTTGCATAACAGGTTTACCTAATTGTAGAGATTTATAAATCATATAATTGTTATGATTTTTATGTCTTGTTTGTCCTGTAAACAAACTCAAAGAGAATTGCAGGTATCATTTACGAGAAGCTTCTGGATTATCCGGTGTGAGTTTCCTTCCTCCAACCAGCTTCGAAGATCATCATACACAGGACAAATCTGGAGCGTTTCCAGGTCAGTTTGTCATTTGTTTGTTTAGAGTATTTATTAAGTAGTTTACTTTAGATATAAGTTTAGTTAGATTTATAGGTAGAATTAGTATATTAGTGTTTAGTTTAGTTAGTTTTCTGTTTTATTTCTTGTTTATAAAATTATAAAATCAACAAAAAATACCTTTCTCTGTCTTAGGGCAGATTGCAAATG
>ML777759.1:1420812-1434822 GCA_009831015.1 Picea engelmannii | reverse complement strand
CTACTTCGAAAACAACCCCAGTCACAACTGGACCCCCATTTTTGATTCCATGCCCTAAAATAGAACAACCCCTTCGTATTCCTTGTATCCCCTTACAACAGAA
Source organism: Picea engelmannii (assembly GCA_009831015.1). NCBI lineage: Eukaryota > Viridiplantae > Streptophyta > Pinopsida > Pinales > Pinaceae > Picea > Picea engelmannii. Next base: position 1,434,719 of record ML777759.1, on the reverse strand, counting down.
TGTCAACAACCCCCAGGCTAGGGCATCACACAACTATAGTCTGGTTGATGACTTGGCACAATCTCTGGCTTCCATGTCAGTCTTAGAAATTCTCCAAACCTTCCCCACTCAATGAAAGTCACTACTTTCTACTCTAGGGGTAGTATACCCTACTAACACTTGGCTGATCACCTTCGACCTTGATAATGGGGAACCTCGTCTCCTCGCACTGGTAGCTTTCCAAATACCAGTTAAAATCCGGAACATAACAGTTCACCGATGCATCATTGACGAAGGTGCATCTACCTGCATCATGTCCAAAACTGTATAGAAAAAACTTGGCTGCCCCGATATCATACCATCTACCATCACCCTGAGAGCCTACGATGGATGACCATCCTCTCCAGAAGGGCTCTTCCAGAACGTCCCCATTGAAGTCGGGGCAAAAACTATTCTTATCAACATAGAGGTTATTGACGCCCCACTCAATTACAGCATTTTATTCGGGCATAGCTACATGTATGCTATGAAATTTGTAGCCTCTTCTGTATTTTGAAAAATGATGTTCCCACACAATGGGAAGATCGTCACCATCGATCAAGTCTCACACTACGAGCCCAACCCTTCTTCCAATATCGAAAACATCTTACCTCTTGTCCATAGTAATTCCGATGCTTACCCACTCATTGCGATGGGCCCTGGCATCTTCAAAGACCCATCCTTGCTTGGAACTTATCATGGAGCACCATTGCTCATACATTCCTCAGCACAGGTATGTGTCATCTCATCCAAAGGAAACTAACACTGGAGATACCCCACCTCCCATGGAGGCTTCTTCACTACCTGATGTCCCACTAGTCATAAAGCTTCCTCCTCAGGAATCCCCTGAGAATTCCTGAGCTCCACCAGTTCCCAGTTACACTCTCCCACAGGGCCACATCCCAGTTTGGGAAACACTCCCCCAAGCCATTACCCAAATCCCCTTCTTCTACCCCCCACCAGGTGTACAAGCTTACCAGGTGGTCGCAACACTCACCCTTCCCAATATGGTGTTGGCTATACCAATATGGTATCTATACCCTCCTACGATGGTCTCTCAACCATCTCTCCCTCCCCAACCCAAGGGAATGTCGATGCAGATTCCAGTGTTAACTCCCATTGCACCACCTGCACCCCCACTGACCAACAACGCCACTCTAGATAGGGGTAGAAGGAATAAGAAGGAGCCCACCACTCCACTTCCCCCACGAATTCAGCCTCCTTGCACACTATGTGAGAAAGAAGGACACCCTACTAATAAATTCATGTCTCTTCCTGAGCTACGCAATTTAATTCAACTCTCTCGAGTAACGACACCACTCGTCAATTCCCCAGTACTACCGCTACATCCCTTACTACAGGTAGCAAAGGGCTACGAACCAAATTCACCTGTGCCATATGTTCATAGTATGGCCATTATACCCACCATTGCCCAATGCTATCGCAGTTTCGACAGACATTAACAGCTGTATGACAGAGTTTTCAATAGAACCCCCCTCCATCCACATAAACAAATAATTAGGCCTCTGAAATCCATTATGTCACAACTTCAGTCAATGAATGGATGTGATGTCCATGCTCTCCTTGTGACTCATTGACTCATTTCACTTACCAGTGCCCCACGATTATTGAATACAGGTGTCGTCAAATGGCCCTTATTCAAAATCCTCCCATTACACCACCAGGGACGCATGTAGTCCCGCCTATTCCCTCCCTAGATATTGTCTATATCTTCTCTCCTGAGTTGGAGGACCTTCCCACTCCTCCATGGTTCATGGATGATCTAGATGAGGATTTACCACCTAATCCCCCAAACTCTCTGGTCTATCTCCCAATAGAGATCTTACGACCAATCACAATTTTTAACCCACAATATCTGGACATTTGGTTCATGTCAAGCGAACCCTCGCAACCTATTTGTGACACTCCCTCTATGTCATCACCACTGTTAGGTGATTTATATGTACTAAAATAAACACTAAACTACCCTTAATTAAATTGTCAACCTGGGGTACGTAAACTTAGAGTTGTAGAAAAATATATGCCAAAGGTAAAAGGTTGGTAGGAGTATAGTCTAACTATGGAAAGAAACTATCTAGGGCTAATCTACTCAAGCAAACCTATATAATGAACAAACCCTACTAGGAAAAATCAAAACTAGGTAACCTAAGCACTTTTGGGCCAAGGACTAATGGATAGTTCTTAAGAAAGCAAGTAAAACCTCTATGTAAGTAAAAACTTACATTCAATGAGAAACTATCCTATGAAAGCAAATAGATAAGCAAGTAAGCCAAAACACCTATCTAACCTATTAAAGAAAATAGACAAGCAAGCAAAAGCACCTAACTAACCTACTAAAGAAAAGGGACAAGTAAGCAAAGACTTCTCATTGAACAACTACCTAGCCTAAGAGGCAAGTGAACTAAATGCCTAATGCAAAATGATTTTTCTTGCGTGAAAGAAAATTTAAATGCTCAATGCAATGCATGAAAGGAAATCTATTCTATTGGAAAAAAGAAAGATTAACAACTAATTTTATGAAAACAAGAAACTATCTAATCTAGGAAAGCAAGAAACTATCTTTATTCTACAAAACACTAAAATGTAATGTTGGTGGTTTTGTGAATGCCTTCGGTGGTGATGGATGATATCTTGATGACACTTGACAATAAAAGACAATTCTAATGGTATAAGCTCAATACTAATTTCAATGGAAAAATGAAAGCTGTGAAGTAAACAATTCAATGAAAACTTAGCCATGATAAAAGTAATGTTAAATACCCTTCATATTTATGTACAAACCATTAACATCATAATGACATCATCATTATCTAACTAAGGAATTTAATTGCATTTTAATCTATGAAAAGAAATTGCATGAAATAAAACTATACTATGTCTATTTTAATCATTCAAGCTATGATAAGAAAATGGATTAAAAACATAAATTAAACTATGCTTATTAAAAAGTAAATTGGCAATTAACCAACAACTAAACAAATGAATTCTATCTAAAGCTAAGATAATCAAACTATGATTAAGAACTAGAATTAAATCTATCCATCCATCAAAGATCCATATCAAATGAAACCCAAATAGAACTCTGTATTATTCTAAAAACAACTCTGTTTTAAACTTGATTGTAAGATCATAAATAAAAGTGTAATCTGATATCTAGATGCATATGGGGTTAGTGAAGAGACTTGAAAGTCTTTTCCTACTCTACAAAATCACTGCATGTTAATATATATCATCATCTAATCTGCAAAAGAATTAAAACAATTAAGCTACAATAAACTAGTTAACAAAATATGCATGTACAGAAAATTCCAGCAAACTAATTAAATTATGAAATGCATAAAAGAACACAAAGATAGTCACCAGACTACTGGTGGACCCCCCAACAAGTCTTGGATACCCTCTACAAGCAAACCACGAACTTCAACAGGCCGAATTCACCATGAAAGTAAAAAACGTAGTTTTGGCAATGTGAAAGATGAAAAACAAAGTACAATGAGTTTATCTCCAATCTGATGGCTATTCTACTTGCTTAAGAATATAATGATCATCCTGGTAGTATTTATAGGTTTACAACCCAGGTGGTTGACCATAGGAGGGTCAAACCACCTCTAAATTCAGTAATTTACAATAAATGCGTCCATAACTAACAACACGGAGGAAACCAATAATCGTCGTCTTTGGAAAACTGAAATTGAGTTGTCTTGAGCTTAGTAGCTGGAGGGGGCGATGAAAAACAAAATCGATGTGCCCAATTTGTCCACCACTGGTTGCCAATACCATAATCGCCAACTCGCCTAGCATTTTTGTGCAATATTGGGTACTAGAACGAGTGTCGGATCAAGTACCAGAACGAGTGTTGGATCAAGTGCCAGACCAAGAAACATGGTGTGTTTTTCCCTATAATAGCAAAAAAACATGAATTAACTCTTGGAAACTATAAAATATGATAAATTAAGCTTGATTGAATCACAAAACATGAATTATACATACCTCATACCTATTTTACCATTTTATCATAAAATTCTTCAAAAATATCCTTTGAAAGATGAAAAACGCATATGTACATATGGCAAAAAGTGTATAATAACATCATGGAAATGATCATATCTTGGGCCCAACATTACTCCCACACTTACAATTTTGCAGGTCCCACTACAAACAAAAAGAAGTCATCCCTTCGAACTAGGCTTGCTGAGGAGGATCAGCTTTGGAAGCCTCTCCTTCTTGTTGTGTAGGCTTGGCCTTGTGCTTCTTGTGTTGCTTTAATTGTGCTCTGAGGCTACGGTTAGATTGGGTCATTTCATTGACCAACCGTTGAAGGGATTTGACCTTTTCCTGAAGGACTGCATTGTCTTGATGGAGATGTACATATATTGTCTTCCTCTCTTCCAATTGTTGGAGAAGATGATGGTTTTCTTTTTCTAGCTGCTCTATGGTTGGGATAGAATCGGTGATCTCTGAGGAAGGCTTAGATTCTTTGAGGGATGTGGACAATTTATCAGTTTTAGAATCAAGAGTAGGCATAGGTGAAGTAGGAGTGATGGGAGATTGGAAAGGTGAGGTAGGTTCTGATTTTTTTTTCCTTAGTGGCTCTAATCCATCCGTAGAGACTTCTCTAGGTTTCTTTTGAGGGCTCTCAAGGTCAGAGGACACTTGGATGGGATTCGAAGCAGGTGGAGGTTTTGCATAAGGCTTGGTTCTAGTTCTCCAGGTACTCTTCTGAAAGGGTCCCTTACCAAATCGGTTGGCTCCCCTCTTGTTTGTGGGAATGATGGGAAATTCTTGCTGCATAACCTCTTGGAGTTTCTTAGGTGTAGGACCAAGAGAAAGTGAAGGCATTGGGGGGTCAACAATAGGCTTCTTTTGGTCTTTGTTCTTGGTCTTTTTCCCCGATGAAGAAGTATGAATATCAACAGGCTTTTGGTATTGTTACGACAAAGAGAGGGTTTGTGCAATGGAGTTTGGAGTTTTTGGAGAGTGAGGCTTGGATGGGGAGATAGTCTTTAGGCTAAGTGGATTTCTGTCGGTCTTAACTGTCAAGTGGGTGTTTGCAAATTGGTAGATAAAGGCATCCCAACTTTTCCCCTGCTTCTCTAGTTTGGTAAAAATGAGGAGTTTGATCAAGCCGTGGTGGAAGATACTATTGTGGGGGTTAGTCACATTTTTCCTCACTTGTGAGGACATCTTCTCCAAGATTTTGAGAAAATAAAAGGGAAAGTTCAAGGGTTTGTTAAACAGAAAATGAGCCAACAATATAAAATGACAAGCTTTGAAGGTGGAGTATCTACCTTCACATGTAATTAACCTTGTGATGAAAATGAGGGGGTTAACCAATTCTGGCTTTATCCACTCCTTAGCATACCCTTTCGCTCCTGAAATGATTTCGAATTCGGGCTTGAACACCCTGTTGTAACTTGAGCACGACAATTGATGATTCTTGAACCACCTATCTCCCATTCTTGGAAGTTTTGTTGCAACAACAATTGACTCTTCTGTGACTGCAAAGTTGAGAGACCCTACATGTGCTATCTTTCCATCAAAACCAACTACAAATTGCATAGAAATACCGTCATCATGGCCTTGCAAACTCGATAGAAATGGCCCCTAGCCAGCACGCAAGAACACTTCCCTACACTGTGCAAATTCTGGAATGGAAAACAATTCTGCATAAGAGGAGGGTTCGTATCGCTTGGGCATTGTGACAAAGTTTGCATTCACCAAGAAAGGGAAAAATTGAGCCACAAAGAGACATGAATTGGGCACAGTCTGAGTGAAATTGGAACATAGGAGAATTTTACCAAGCAAGGGTGCAAACATGCCAAGAAATGGCACGGGTTTAACACAGTCTGAGTGTGATTAGAACAGAGGCAAATTTTACCAAGCAAGGGTGCAAACAGGCCAAGAAATGGCATGAGTTTAACACAATCTGAGTACGATTAGAACAGAGGGTGAATTTGGTAGTGGTTAGGCATGATTCCTTAACGCAGGTTAGAGCAAATGGCAAGGGAAAATGAAACAATAGAGTGCCCAACCTGATTTTGGATTCTCTTATGGTGGAGTACGTTTCCCACATGTGCGCGCGAGCTGCCATGTGTGGGAGATTCGAATTTGATGGCAATCTTGGGAGAAATGGAGTGGTGCATACTTAGATCAATGTCCAAGTCTTTTGACTTGGACATTTGATCATAACCATATGAAGCAACTGTTAATCAATGCTTGCAACCAATGTAATTAAATATAATTGAATTCTAGTTACCTAGAATCTAGGACAGTTACTGGTATGCAATGCAATGGCACTTCAAACGGTATTTCATCTGACACCTCATCCGGATCCTCATCCGGTACCACTATATTAAGTGCATTTTCGCCTCTTATAATGGATAGCCTACAATTTTGAAGTGTTTTTGACAACCATAGTGGTTAATGAGCAGAGGCAGAGTGCTCCATGCTTACTCATTCTTCTTGTATATGAAATATAGTGTCAAAACCTATAATGAACAAGTTATAAAAAATGTCAAAACCTATAATGAACTGGTTGTAATGAATGATAAATCGATAAAGAGTGGTTTGTTAAGCATGAGTTTAGTAATGTATAGCACACAAGAGTGAAGCATTTTAAAAATAACATGACTATCAATGTAATAACCTGTATTATAGTAATAATACAAAAATTCTTACAAAGACTCATTTCTCCAGGCAATAATTATTTGTCAGCTCATGAACCCCTCCCCCACACTTAAGTATTGTGACACCTCATAATCAAAAGTATAGGAAACTAGTCAGTATCCCCCAATAGCCGAAGGTTTACAGTATGTCAAGTGTAAAGATAAAATTTCATAGATTGGTCTAACGAGACAGTTAGGAAATGGCCCCACCTATAGGATAAGAAATTCTATATATAGGTAAGAAGAGGTAGGCAAGAGAGTTTCAAGATAGTCTTAGAGTTATTTCCCAATAACAAGTTGATGGAGTTCATTAACCTTAGCTTAACCACACATAATTCATGTTATCTTTGTCTGCAAGTAATGACGTACATCAGGAAAAGTTTAGATTTATTATTTATTTTTGTCAGATCACCATCCTCACTATGTAGAATGCCCTGCTGCCAGCAAGCCTGTTCAGTACTCCGGTGGGTTTACCTAGTCATACCATAGGCTGGTACCCACTGCCAGCAGACCTATTCAGTATCCCGATGGGTTAGCCTCTTAAACCCTTAGAGACTGGCCCTCCATTTTATAAGATTTTAATATAAGATTGCTTACGCGAAAAGATGGGGGAACAACTCTGAAACAACTTTTTCTTTCTTTTTTATCACTTGGGATGGTATTTATGTTAGAGGATGACTTTCCGTTATATTTTTTATTGGTCCTGATGTAAGGGGTACTTAAGCAAACGTGGCCTATCTAAATATATGATATAATCAAGCTATTTAGTGTGTAGTGGATAGTACCATTGAGAAAGAACATAAAGGTATCTCTAGGCTCAACTTACTTTCTTCCTTTGTAATTATTGTGATGTTTCCATGACTAACCGCTAATTAGACTTCCTTGTTACTCTTTGATAAAAACACTTGACTCACTTACTCAGGTTTCTTGGAAAAACTGTATGAGAGACCTCTAGGCTTGATAGTTATGGTATCACTTCCTTATACAATGGTGAAGAATTTCAAGAGAAACTACTTTAGAATGCCTTAAAAATGATAATTTTGCAAAAACATGGCTAATTACAGTAAGTCACTATTCATTTGATGCTTTAGCAGACACAAAATTCAAGTATAACAATGTTTTGATGAAAGATCCTTGAAATAGTGTAGTCCCAATGAAATAATTACTTACATAAATATCTAGAATTGCCTTATTAACAAAATACAAAAACTATTTACGTATATACAGTAGGAAATCTTTTTTTTTTTTTTTTTTTAACTTTTCAAGAACAGGGGGGGCTTCCCCATCTACTAAGGCCAATGCCTTGTCAATTGACATGACCTGTAGAAAATCCTCTCTAGAAATGGGCTTATGATAAAACTTAAGTCAGTGTCCATTTACCACAAAGGAGACTTGTCCATCATCAATTTTTTTAATTTTTACAGCTCCATTGTCATATACAGTATCTACCTCATAAGGGCCCAACCAACGGGTGGTAAGTTTTCCTTCGAAGGTTTTGAACTGGGAATCGAACAATAGAGCCCAATCACCAGGTTGGAAGTGTTTCTTTTTAATAAACTTGTCATGCCACTTGCTCCTCTGGTTTTGGACCAATATTGTCCATTGGATGGAATCTTGCCTTATTTCATCCAACTCATTCAACTATAGGGCTCGTTGCTTCTGAGCCTCATCCAGGTTCAATCCTAATTCTACAGCAATACGAAAGGTCCTTCCTTGGAATTCTATAGGTAAAAGTACTTGTTTCCCGTACACTAGCTCATAAGGGGTATGCCCAGTGGTATTTCTCCAGGTAGTTTGGTATGCCCACAAAGCCTCTAGGAGCCTATCAGCCCAATATTGATGATGTAACTAAATAGTTTTGGTCAAGATGGCTTCCAGAACTTTGTTTGTGGATTCTACCTAGCCATTGTCTTGTGGGTGGTATGGAGAAGATTTACAATGTTTAATCCCATATTTATTTGTTAGCTCTTTCATTAGCTTGGAAGTGAATTGAGTGCCTTGGTCGGTAACAATTTCACGCGGGACACCGAAGTGGGTAAAGATGTCTTCATAGATGAATTCGACAATAGAATTCTCTGTGGCCCTAAATAAGGCTTTTGCCTCTACCCATTTGGTGACATAGTCCGTACAAGCTAAGATATAGTTCTTCCTATGGGACATGGGTGAAATTGGTCCTACAAAGTCGAGGGCCCATTTTTTGAAGGGTTCTATCATAACTTGGGCCTGTAAAGGAATTTCGTCAACTGACGTAGGTCTACCTATCCTTTGGAAACCATCACAACTTCTCACATACTTGGCAGCATCTTTGAAAATGCTAGGCTAATAGTAACCTAAATTAACACCTTATATGTTGTACGTTTGTCATAGAAATGGCCACCACATGGTCCATCATGAAAACTTCATAGTATTTCAGGTACTTTGTCCTCTCGAACACATATATGAATAATCAAATAAGAAACTATGTGAAAAATACATGACCAACCCAATAGTAATTAGCACTCTGTGTAATAATTTCCTCTTTTCATGAGGTGACAAATGAGACAGTAACTTCCTAGTAGCCAAATAGTTTTCCATATCTGCAAACCATGGGGTATTGATAGAAAGGGAAAAGAGATGCTCATCTGGGAAACTATCATCTACAGGTATATCATCATCCTCATTATTTATGCGAGAAAGAAAGTAAGCTACTACATTATCCTTTCTAGGTTGGTCAAGCACCGTAATATTAAATTCTTGCAATAACTAGAGCCACCTAGTCACTCGGCCATTAGTTATAGGTTTATTCATGACGAACCTAATTGAGGAATGATCTTTGTGTACAAATACTTCATAACCTGTAATGTAATGACAAAACTTGTTAATAGCATGAAAAACTGCCAATAACTCTTTCTCGGTGACTGTGTAGTTCAACTCAGCAGGGGACAAGGTTTTGCATATAAAATAAATGGCATAGGACCGTTGGTCCTCTTTCTGCCCTAATACCCCTCCTATTGTTGTGTCAGAGGTATCAGTGGATATATGAAATGGGAGAGTCCAATTGCGCCCTCTAAGAACTGGTGCCACATACAACTTAGCTTTCAGGGTTTTGAAGGCAGTTTGACATTGCTCAGTCCAAACAAAATCAACATCTTTTATCAATAATACAAACATAGGTGCAACAATCTTTGTAAAATTTTCAATAAACTGTCGGTAATATCTGGCATGTCCGAGAAAGCTTCTCACCTCTTTCTGAGTCTTGGGGGGTGGAAGTCTAACCATGACCTCAATCTTTGCAGTATCGAATTTTATCCCTTTAGATGAAACATGATGTCCTAGAACCACTCCTTCAGTTAACAACATTTTGCATTTTTCATGACTTAGGGATAGGTTCATTACCAAGAATCTGATGAGGAATTTTTCTAAGTTGTCTAAGGCTTCCTCGTAAGTGTTTCCATAAACTGTGAAGTCATCCATGTAGACCTCTACACAATCATGAGTAAGATCGACAAATATCCCTAATACTACTCATTGAAATGTGGCAGGAGCATTACACAATCCAAATGGTAAGACCCTATAGGCATAGGTGCCCCAAGGATAGGTAAAGGTTGTCTTGTCCTGGTCCTCAGGTGCTATAATAATCTGGTTGTACTCGTTGTACCCATCTAGAAATGAGAAATACTTCTTTCCGGACAAGGTATCTAGAACTTGGTCGATAAAAGGAAGAGGAAAGTAGTCTTTCAGAGTGGCCTTATTTAGTTCTTGGAAATCAACACAAATTCTCCATTTCCTGGTCACTTTCTTTGGAACCAGTACAAGTGGGGATACCCACTTATTGTTGAAGATGGGATAGATAAATCTGACATTTAACAAATTTTGGATTTCCTCCTTGACTATGTCTTTGATTACTGGGTTCATCCTTCTCTAGGGTTTCCTAATAGGTGTTACTTCCCCCTGGTTGTATATATGATGGATGCATGTGTCAGGATGTATACCTTTCATGTCAGTGCATTCCCAAGCAAATGCTTCTGATTTTTCTTTAAGTATATCTACTAATTGTTTCTATTGGTCTACATCTATCCTAGAGTTTATATGTAAAAAAATTCCTGGACTAATCTCATAGGGCATAGTATAAGACATGGCAGACTCATCTATCTCGAAAATAAAATATGTCAAAGACAGAATGGATGGATCCAATTGTTCTTAAAATTATTCCCCAAACATGTACTCAAATTGGGGAAAAGACTATGGAAAATCCACACATGTGATAGCAGAAACGAATTGGTTTAGCACATTTTCAGTTGTGTGCTCCTGAAGTGCCCATGCATGGTCACTTGGCAATATGGGTTCTTCCCAGTCCTCGTTTTTGTATGGACATTCAAGCCACCATAGATTCTCCATAATAGGTTGATCTAGAGGGTAAATGGTGAGCTTCTGGATAGAGAGACCATTTGAGATGGTCATCTCTCCTTCTCTACAACCAATAAATGCATTGGATTTAGCTAACCAAGGTCTTCCCAAAATAACGGGATGGACTCAGGCAGGATCCTTTGAATGAATGACAAGAAAATCTACAAGGTACTCCCATGAGGCTAAAGTAACCATGACATCATCTAAAATCCATTTAGGTATAACCCTAGTCTTATATGCTAATTCCAAAATGATTGGGGTAGGCCGAAGAAGAGGTTGTAACTGTAATTGTTCCAAGGTAGTAGCATTCATAACATTGATGGCTGCCCCTAGGTCTATGAGAGTGTTTTCAATGGGGACCACATTAATGGTTATGGTCACTACAGGGTTTCCTAGATTCCCATATTTTGCTAGCTTTGGCTACTCTGATATGTACTCAAAGAGTCCTCCTACCAAATGTATTGTAGGAGGGTCCTTTTTCTTCCTACCTGGATTCTTAATACACAATTATTTGACTACCTTACTATAGATTAGAATGTCTTTAATGGATTGAAGCAGATGAATCTTGACATAAACATTTTTCAATTCATTCAAAATGTCAAATTTCGGTCGGGTGGTAGGTTTCTCAATTACCAATCGGTCTGGATAAGGAGGGACCTTCGTAATTTGTGAAGGTTCATTTTGGGGAAGCTTGTGTTCTTGATTTTTCAGGATAATAACATCTTCCCACCTAGTGTCATCCATGGGTTGTTTGGTGGTTTCTTCTTCTTCTTATTTATGGATGACTACTGAAGGTCTCTGCCTATCTAGAAATTTTCTCGATCTTAGTTGAATTTCCTGTAATGGAACAGGAGTAATAACATATGTCGGGAAGGCCTGCATCTCAACATTGTTAAGAGGTTGAGGGGTCTTATTATTTGGATTCGACACTGGCTGTGCCGGTAGTAGTGTAGGTCTTTGGGAGCTTGCATTTTGATATTGTAGCAGTTGTTGTTGTGGAATATGAGGTAAAGGTGGTGGAACAAAACCTAGCAGAAGTTGCAAAGTGTTCGATGGGAACTGAGGATAAGGATGGTTGGACATAGGAATAGGTGGAGCTTGAGGGTTTCCTAGATTGTGTCGTCCTCTCCATTCTTGAATCCAAGGATGTTGGTACTGAGTTGACTAGTTTTTCCAGCCTGGTGGGTTCCACTGTTGTTGTTGTTGGTAATAGGGTGGAACTTGGGATTGTAGATCTGGGTATGTGGGTTGGTTCCTAGGCTGCCATGGCCTCCTAGGTGCATAAGAAGACTCCCCAGAATCTCCACTTCTATATATGGCTAATAAACCAGGAAAGGATGGACATTTCTCAGTTGAATGGTCTTCTGTGCAGAAGACACAAACTGAAATTTCATCTAATGGGAATTCCCTTGAGGAATGCTTCCTCCTGCACCTTGGGCAATATATGCTCATTGCTACATTTTCCTCCTCCTGTTTCTTTCTGATTTTAAGGGTGTCCAACTAGGAACCTATTGTGCTTAGGATATCTATTTTAAAGATTTCTAGAAGGTTCCCTATCTTTGCTCTTGTGATGCCACCTGAACTAACTGGTTTTAAGATTCTATTGTAATGGTCATGAACATTCTTTCCTGTTTTGGCTCTACTCCTTGAATAGTTTTTACACATTTCACATATCTCAGAAAATGGTTTATGAGAAATATCACCCGATGCCATCAGGTTAATAATCTCTAGATACTCTTCTAAAATTCCCTTAAGGAAAAGATCCCTAGCTGCATCCTCTGGGATGTCATGGTATTTTGACTTCTAGGAGATATAACCAAATCTTTCCATATAGTCTCCAAGGGTCTCATCTTCTAACAGTTGGACTTTAAAGATGTCATTACGAGACTCTTTGGTCTTGCAGTAGTCTTGGTAATTCTTAAGAAAGATTTCTTTCATGGATTTCCAAGACCTAATACTAGATTCTCCCAACCCCATGAACCATCTTAGTGCAGAGTCTTTGAGGGTGGCAGGAAAGAGTTTTAATTTCTAGGCATCTTGCACATAGTTGTATCTTCTGCACAAGATGTCAAATTCAAATAGGAAGGTGTCCTGATCTTCATTGTTTTTACCATAAAAGGTAGGTAGTGCTGAGAGAGGAATATTCTTCATGTTGACATTTGGAGTGGTGTCTAAAATCAGAAACTCGAAGGCAATTTCGGTTTGGTTTCTGGTTTCTTCTTCCTCCCCATGTCTTACATTGTTATGGTCCTCCTGATTACCCATATTAGCTTGTTTTCCAAAAAGAGAGTACCTAAGTGGTCTTATCTTTGAAGAGAATAAATTTTCCCTTTGATGAAAAGGTCTTCCTACTGATTGGATGTCTAGGACTCTACTTGAGCCAGTTGAAATTATCAGCGCCAAAGTTTCTCTGTCAATTTGAGAGATAATTACATTGGTTGAACTACCAAACAAAAGATTCACCTGTTCAGGGTCTATGATGTCCTCAAAGTTAGGATTTCCTGGTGGTGGTGTAAAATCAAAGGTTGTATTGTTTGGTTTTGTGGAAGACTCGAGTGTTCTTGCCTCCTGTCCTAGTATGATTGATGCTTCAATTTCTTGTTCTATAGTGCTCCTTGTGTTAGTCTTCTCAAAGACTATCTTATCTCTTTGGGTTGAGCTAGCTCTCATTTTCTAGTATCGGTCTGCGGATTTTACAAGCGGAATGTTCCTTCCCCCAAAGAGATCGGAAGGGACCTTAGTTGAAAGGTTTGACTTAGATTTAATGTATCTACCCTGTGGATCTCTAGGTCTATTCATGAAAAAAAAAAAAAAAAA
>ML777759.1:1399718-1412654 GCA_009831015.1 Picea engelmannii | reverse complement strand
AAATTTTACACCCTTCAGTTTTGCCTCACAAGTGCAGTTGTTTCCCTGACAGATGTGCACATATGTGTGCCTGTTTATCCCTGAGTCATGCACTCATGCGCACCTATCAGCAATACAGGAGTGCACACATGCGCCACTATCACCCACATAGGTGCGCCTTCCAATGCACCTATTTATTGCACAGTTGCGCATGTATGCACAATTGTTTGCCATACAGTCGCACACACATAAACAACTGTAGTTTGAATAGGCATGCATCCTATGCATGCCTATTTTCTCCTCTATGAGTGCCCACATGCACGCCTGTTTTATTCACAGACTCGCACTCATGCATGGATCGCCCTAGATCACCCATGCACTAGGGGGCCCACATCCATACATTCTCTTATACGACCCTCCATACAATCCCTACCCAAAAAGAAACCCCTAGCTACTGTGTAGGAGGATACAACCACTAAACTAAAACTCGTTGATCTTGAATTGGCCGGCTCGATCTCCCAGAAACTCCAAATCTACTCTCCAACCTCTCGTCCACTCACTATAGAAGCAAGTACAAAAGAGGTGGAAATGTGGGCCCTACAGCTATATATAGTCTCATTTTCCAAACTTCCACACTCAATTACGGGAGCTCCGAGCCTCCTTTTTTCAATCCATCTTCAGCCATGGGACCAGAATCCAGTCCCCTACATAGTCACATTCCCCGGGACACCAACCATCCTCGGCCACCGGGGAGAAATTTTCTCACATCACGCCCAGGTACTCATGCTCATGGTCAAAATTATCAAATAAAATGCTATTCACTTTTATCTTCAGATATCATTTACGTCAGGTATTTGATTGTCATATGTGCAAGTACTTGGTCAACAAAAATTAGCATGGTCCTTTCAGGTATCAATTCGCTACTAGCATGTAATCATTCCCTCTGAATATCAATTGCATTTCCAGTCACACCCTTCGACATTCTCTTGTAGGTCCTTCCATCTGGCTCTGCAGTACTGCCACCTCCACTACCTTTTGGTACTGTCACCTGGTAGAATTCTTCCCCACATGAGTCATCCCATTTATAGTCCCCCTTGACACTTTGACACTCATGCCATTTTCACCCTTTAGGGCTGGGAGTCCTGATAGTCTTACGCATTTTTGAGAATCAGCTACATCCTCCTTCTCTTCATTATTTCTAGCTTACCTAATGGACTCCTCGGTTATCTCATCATGGTTCTATGTTGACTGCATTCCCACAGTATCATTCACCATCCATTTCATCCACAATCAATTTTCCCATCTGCAGATTGTCCTCCGTTTACTTCCCTCATACAGAAACCCACCTATGGGGCCCTCACCCTCCACCTATTTCCCAAGCACTCTGATCCATCATTGGCCAGACCATCTTACACTGTGGCACCCATTTTTTTATATGTACACTCATCCCAAATTATTATTTATTCATTTGGTAATTGTAAAAAGCCTTTATTCCCAGCATTTACATAACTTTTTGTTGTTTCCCTTGAGGACCTTCTTTTCTTGGAAAAGAAACCCATGACGCTCTTGGTTGGGGCATTCATTATCTTTTACTTTTGTTGACATCATCCATAAACCCTGAGTATCCCACAGTCCATGTACCCCTAATCTCTTTGTTTGTCCACTTTGTCACGCCTCTAGCACAATTTAACCCATGTCTAGTCGTACCCCTGACGCTAGATCTAGTTTCACGGTTGTTGCCAATCATCCTTCACATATATCCCCAACCAAGGGTAGTCTTGAGTCTCACTGCATCTTGACTTCGTCCATGTACCTCATCAGTTCCTGATCTCATCGAGTGGATTTCATGAATCCCTTTACTTCTTGGAGTCATGTATCCCTTTCTGTCGACATCAACATTGTTTCCAGAAGGGTGATAGTATCTTGACTCTCATTCCCTTTACAATGAGGAGTCTCGGACAACACAGGGAAAACCACCATTGTTCTCTATTGTCGTTGACCCCCATAACATTTGACTTCAACACTATCTCATGTTACAGTGGGTCTTACTTTGTGACTATTGCAGTTTTTTTTTATTTTGCCGAAGACCTCTGAACATTGTTAGGCCATTAATGCCTGCGACTCAGCGACACTTCTTACAGGTGTCATCGCCTTTTTTTAGAGTTTGTTCACCATCATAATTGTCCTCTTCTATTATCAACATGCCCCCGAGGGTGCTGCAGTCATCTACACCAACACACAACTTTAGTTACTGTATTACACTTGTTTTGAGTTACATGACATGAGCATGGGGCATGCCTGCCTCGTTTGTACACAATTTTATTTTTTACCCCTTGCGAAAGGTTTGGGGCCTATAGGTTCTCCTCTCCCTCCAATGGGTCACTCATTTCACTCTCCTCATTTCTCTTTCTTACAATGGTACTCTCAGTAGAAGAAACATTGATGTATTTCGGCTATACATATGCTCCTAACCTCATACATTAGGGGGCATATGTTATCACTGAAATTTCATCTGCAAATGGTTACAGAAATCCAGCATCTTCAAACACCCATTAGTCCATCCATGGACCCAAAAATTCATTTCCAAAAGGTCAAAACTATACAACCATTTATAAAATCAGCATTCACTATGACTACACAAGGAGCACGCGCACATGCACCATCCAGAAATGCTAGAAAAGTGCACATGTGCATGATGCGTGACTGTGGATGCAAATAACCACGCACCCCTCAGAACAACACATTTATGATATTGGTCAGCCTTCCACCCACTTCTGTTTCAGCTTCCAAGTTGATTTGACACTCAAATATCGACTGAATCCAACTGGGTGGCTGGTCAAAGACCCTTGTTCACACTAAAATCTGGTTGAATAATACCTCAAGGCAATGCCATAAAAGGAGGCCATGGGTGCATTATTTTTTCAACGAATTCATTTTCACTATTATGCTGCTTCTATTCTCTTGGAGGATCCTCTTTCTTCATCAAGAGCATATCAACACCATTTCATTTTAGCCATTCACACCACCTCTTGGGTGAATAGGCTTGGAATTCTTTCACCATTTTCATTCAATTTTCCTAGTTGTAAGAAGAGCTCAAATATTGGGGGTCCAAGGGCCCTCCCTTGGAGGAAGAGGGGACCCATATGTCCCACTTTGTCTTTGGTGTTTTCTTTTCCACTAATATAATCCTTTTCATTGGTGGAAAGGATGTTGTTTATTGTTTCCTTTAATTCGAATTTTCTTATGCACTCTAACTTAGTTTCCCTTATTGTTATTAGATTAGTTTCTTTATTTGTTTTCTATGCTTGAGGTTATCTAACTCTTGCATTCACTGCTATCTTGCCTAGCTACCCAACTGGGCTTGTAAGCATCTTCATTTTTCTCATCTAGGTGACGAAAGTGATGCAACAGGGACTGTGCGGTTAGACTGAAGTGCCTGCTGCACTCCTTGGAGCTCAAATTGAATCCTATTATACATTGTCTCTTGCTTAGCTTCCTGCTTTTCTACTATCTCTTCTATAGATTCATTCAGGGATGCGATGAGGAAACTGAAGTCATCTAGATTGAGCGTGGTCTGCAACTTGGTTATGGGTGCTTTCGATTTCTTTCGGGAGGGAGATTTCGGAAGCGACCCTTTCCTCTTCTTTTTGATTTCTGCTTCATCTCTTGGTCATTGTTCAACTTCTTCCAAGTCTTCACCATCACCTCCTTGATCTAGTGTAATGGAATTCGTCTTTATAGATTTGATGTCTACATCCTGAACCTCTTCAGGATTCTTTTTTATCTGTGTTTTCTTTGTCTTGTTGGGCCGAGGTGTATCCTGTGCAAATTATAGACTGTCGATGTCTTAGATATCCACCAGATCTGTTGGAATAAGGAGGTCCGTCGACCATTCCTTGGTGATTTCTTCTAGGTCTTCTTCTGTCAGCTTATAATATGATTGAAGTTGTTACTGGTGCTCATCAGCACGTGGTGTCAGGTATATAAAGTGGTGGTCCGCGCTGAACTTCATTAGAGGTTGGAACCTTTGTAAAGTGTTTAGTTTTATGCAAGGTTCACCTCCTATGGCTACTTTCAACTAGTTGTAGTACGCGTGAAATACGACATTCGACTGCCATTGATTGCTCATGTCGTTTGAGTACCACAGTGTACTGATCTTCATGGCTAGTGGCTCAAATGAGTCAATGTCCAAGAAGGTTGCACCTTCCGGTAGCTCCCATGCATCAAAAGAGATCAGTATCAATAGCCAATTAAAGTGGAGTTCATGCCCCTTATCTTGGGATTCTCTGCAATCAATCTCTAGTTGATTCACCAGGTACTTCACCCAGTTCATCTATAGACCCTCTGTGCACTTCCCTACGAGGTCAACTACAAATCCAGATACCTATGTGGGTTGATTCTTGCATACCAACTTTCCTGCGATTAGTTGACAAGCAAGGCACACTACGCCACTTTCAATAGAAGCTACCTTGTATCCTCACACACCCTTCTCAACATTTCCATAGGCTTCATTAACTCTTGTTATGTCCGTTATGGCATGGTCTAACGGTATGGTGATGAGCCATCAATGTCTTTCTGCCCATTCGAGCTTTGGTCAAATGGTTATAATACCCTCCAACGGCTATATCACTTTTCCACAGTGAACTGCCATATGTCGTTGTTTTGATATCTCGGTGAAGCTCAATTCCTGTGATTTTTCCTTCTTCGAGGCTCCCTCTAGAACCTTCTGTAGTTTTTCGATCTTAGCTCTCTTCTTACTTAGATTTATAGCCTTTTTCCTAGTGAGATTCGTCTCATTCATCCTTTTTCCATTATGATTCTTATCTTCTTTCAACATATTCACTTCGCGTTGCTGAAATTCTTTCTTAAGATCCAAGGGTAATACTCCTTTAACATATGGATTAGGTATTTCAATCTTATGTGGTTCTTCAAATTCTCTTACAACTTTGACATCCAAGTCCTTGGTGTCAAATACCTTCAATCTGTTCTCTTGTTCTTTCATCAAGTAGGGGATCCTTCTAGTCATAAATTCCATTAGGTCTTGCTTCTTCTGGTCTAGGGCTTCCTCTTCTTCTTTTCTTCAGATCTGTTCTTTCTCAATCCATGTCTTTCCTAATAAAGCTAGAAATGGGGCACTGTCCTCAACAAACTTAATAACTTCGAATTCTTCCTCTGTCGAAGCTCCATGACTACTCATAGCTATCTGGGTAATCCTTCCACATAGGGTTATCATTTTTCCTTTAAACAAGCATATTCCTCCTAGTGAATGAACCATAGCATGCCTTCCTAGGGTTTCCCAAGTGCTTTTTGTCATAATATTCACCCGTGTTTCCTCATCTAGAACACAGTCTATGTCGAAGTCTCATATTCTTACTTCAATTTTCTCTTTGTCTTTGAAGATCTCTGAAAAACTAGCATCTTTATGTACATTCAAGGGTTCTTTCATTTTCAGCAGTACAATCTCCGATTCTTTCTGGGGTGTCCTATAATATTAGTCTCTTGATCTCCCTTAGGGTTTGCTTGTTCCATATTCATCTTTTCAAGTTTAGAAATCATTCTAGGGAAGTCTAATACTTCATGATCCATAGCTTTACAACAAAGATAGCTAGGTTTTCTCCCAGGGAATTCCTTAGCAAGATGTCTCGGTCTTTTGCAACTATAACAAAGAGTTAATCCTCTCTTTCTTTTCAATGATTCTCAGCCTTTCCTGTACTGCGCACTAGAACCATAATGGCTAGCTTGAAAAATTTTCTTTCTAGGGTCCTGCATCCACTTGTTAGTCCAAACATTCTTTCTATGCATAGGTATAACATATATTTCATTATTCTTATCAAATCTATTCATATCAAACCCTTTCTCATCTAACAATGCCCTAGTTTTCAAGCTAGGACAAAATCTATTAAACATACCTAGATTCATGCTTCAGAAATAAAAAAATTCCACTTATATTATCTCTACAGAGCACAAAGCTTACAGATATTACCTCTTTTCTTTAGCACAAAGCTTCATAGGTCAAGTAGAGTACTGTGCACCAGAGTGACAGATCTATGCACATAAATTCTTTATGCAAGCTTCTTCTTTCTCAATTCCCAACAATCACAGTTTTGGTCCCAGCAACGAAACCACTTATTGGAACAGGGGCAGACCCAGGGTTCAACACTCAAGAGCACACCAACAAATCCCTAACTACCAGCCCTTTCAGCAACACCTATGAAGCAGATTAAGTCTCACCTGAGGTAGAGGCAGGGGTGGTTGCAAGACTCAGGTGTCTCCAACCTTAGCTGGGACATAGATCTATGATTACAACACTTAGAATCAACAATTCATCTAGATTTAACCCTTATCTTACTTCGCAAAAGGCACATAGCATCAAAACATTTACTTATATCTAAGGTAATTCATCACTTAGCAACATAAGACAGAACATATCTGGTAGACCAAGCACTTAGCATATTCATACACATCAGATCTAGCATTCATACATATTACTAGCATTAAGCATAAGAAAATATATATCTAAGAACTTAGCAATACAAACATATCAGAATAAGCACAAAGCACAACACACAGTATTTACGTGGTTCACCCCCACCCCAAGGCTACATCCACTAATGCTTCTTCTTTATTATCTTATTCAATCGGTTACAACACAGAGCTATCAAAACCCTACTCCACATAGTACATGAGATCTACGTGCACCTTGCCAGATCCTCCTTCCCCGGGTAGATCTAAGCACAAAACCTCCTTTCAATTCATGCACTCAACACTTACAATACTTGCACTTAGCTCTACAAGTTTATCACATAGATCAGCTCTTAGCACTAAGCCATTACTAACTTCACTTAAGAGATTCTTCTTACATAGCCTAGAATTCTACTTATAAATTAAAAAAGTGGGCCTAAGCATGGGTAAACCCACGGGCTGACATCCCAATCCCATTACATTTTCCCCAAAAACCCAAAAAGGACCCAAAAGGGGGTCTAGCTTCCACAATCTCTACTTCGCCTTGCGCTTCCTCTTCGACAGGCTGTCAAAGTCCCAAAAATGGTCAAATATGACCAAGTGTTCCTAAAAACTTGGTCAAGGGATAACATAAACGCAGTTATTACTGGAAATATCACCATTGGACCATTGGGACTTCACTATAATGGCTCAAATCGTATTGATTGAGGCATTTCGACCTATTGAAGTAATTTGTTACAACATTGCTTATTTAACCCATTGGATACAGCGTCGGGACCATGTTGGATCTTGACCAAGTTTTGGAGATCCTTAGTCATGTTTGACCTATTTTGGGACTTCGATAGGTTGTCAAAGGTGGAGCGCAAATTGAAGCAGCAATTGTGGGATATTGGCCCCCTCTTAGGTATTTTTGTGTTTTGGGATCATGTAATGGGTATGGGGATGTTGGCCCAGGGGTTTACCCATGCTTAGGCCTATTTTGTAATATATAAATAGAAGTCTAGGTGATGTAAGGAGAGAGGTGAGTATATGTGAATAGTACATCTATGTGAAATTGTGTTAAGTGCAAGTAATGGTTGTAAGTGCTTTGTGCACAGACTGTGTAAGGCTCTGTGCCTAGATCTACTCGGGGAAGGAGGACCTAGTGGAGTGCGCACAGATCTCCTATCCTATGCGGAGTAAGGTTTTGATGCTCTGTGCATATAGAAGATTGGCATAGGATAATAAAGAAGAGAAGAGTTGGTGGACGTAGCCCCAAGGTGCGGGTGAACTACACACATATTGTGTTGCTATGTTTTTTGCAATGTATTGATGTGCTTATATGTTTACTTGTTTAGATGCTTTGATATAGATGAATGATAGATAGATCTGTTGATGCTTTGTACTTAATAATAGGGATGAATGCTAGATATGATCCATCTTGATATGCTAAGTGATTCCACATACTTAGATCTGGTTGAATACTGCGATGCTCTATAATTAGGGTTTTATCTTCGAAGTGGGTACTGGTTTAATACTGATGAATTATAATTGCTAAGTGCTTGGATAAGGTGTTATAATCACAGATCTGTGTCCCAGCTAAGGTTGCAGACACTGGAGTCCTGCAACCACCCTTGTCTCTACCTCAGGTGAGACTTCATCTGCTTCGCAGGTGTTTCTGAAAGGGCTGGTAGTTAGGGCTTTGTCGGTGCACTCTTGAGTGTTGAACCCTGGGTCTACCCATGTGCCAACAAATGGTTACGTTGTTGGGACCTGAAACTGTGATTGTTGGGAACTAAGGAAAAAGGAGCTCTATGTGAAGATTTGATCTAAAAATGTGAAAGCTTTGTGTGTAGATCTGCTGCTTTAGTGCACAGTACTCTACTTGACTAGTGAAGGTCTGTGCTAGGAAAAGAAGTTTGATCTAGAGAGAAGCGGTAAGATCTATAAGCTCTGTGCTTCATCAAAGGTAAGAACAATGAAATTTTTTGATTGAAAGGGTAAGATAAGTGAATTTTTTTGTTTCAAGAGTATGGATCTAGGTATGTTTAATAAATTTTGTCCTAGTAGGGTACAACTAGATGAAAGAAGATTTGATATGAGTAGATCTGACAAAAATAGTGAAAGATATGTTATTCCTATGCATAGAAAAGATTTTTGGACTAACAAATGGATGCAGGATCCTAGAAAGATTTTTTTGCAGGTTAGCTACTACAATCCTAGTACGCAGTATAGGAAAGGTTAGGGATCATTTAAAATAAGGAGAGAATTAACTCTTTGTTACAGTTGTAGAAGACTGGGACATCTTGATAAGGATTTCCCTAGTATAAAACCTAGTTGTCTTTGTTGTAAGGATGTGGATCATGAATTTTTGGATTGCCCTAGAATGATTGCTAGGCTCGACATAATGAATATGAGACAGGAAAACCTTGAGAAAGGTCATGAAACTGAAACCATGGCAGAACCCCAGAAAGAATCAGAGACTATACTACTAAATATGAAAGAAACCCTAAATAACCACAGAGATACTAATCTATCAGAGATCTTAAAAGAGAAAGAGAAAATAGAAGTAAGAATAGGCAACTTCGACATTGACTATGTTCTGGATGAGGAAAAATAGGTGAATATCATGACAAAAATAACTTGGGAAGCTTTAGGAAAGCCTCATGTTGGCCCTTGGTGATGGAATAAAGTGAAGATCAAGGAAGAAAAGGAAAAATATGAACTACGAGGAAGACACGGTGACTGATACTAGGTCAAAGTGGCCAAGAGGACAAAAAATACGGAGTGAAGCAAGAGAATGCAAGTTGTTGGACGAGGAGATCAAGGATGACATATCAGCAAGGAAGATGGATCGAGGACAAATCAACAAGCAAAAAAAGCCACCGTTGGATTCTTTGGAGCACCGCGAGAGAAAGAAGGAATGATAGGCCGATGAAGCCCTAAAAACACGGGTCAAGTTGACCTAGGGTTTTAGACACCTAGGGTTTTGGTAGTTAGGGTTTTGGACACCTAGTTTTTGGCTTAAGGTTGTCGGTGAGATATTGTAATGTATAAATAAAGGTCAAGAGGACCTGGGATGGGTTGGATAGAGGTTGATGTTATTATTATTGTTAGAGTGATTGCTATTGCGAGAGAGAGGTTTTGAGTGGAGAGCATTTTGTATTGTAAGATCTTCAGTTGGGTGGGAAGATCAACCCTGCATCTAGGTGCGCAGGGAGGGGAGAAGGAGAGAAGAGAGAAAGAGAGAATATTTGCAAGCCAAGAGCACATATAGAACTGTATGTTTCCCTTTAATATATCATAAAGAACAGTTTTTTGGACGTAGCCCTAAAGAGAGGGTGAACCACATATATCTTGTGTTGTGTGATTGATGTTGTGTTCTTTTATTCTCTGATATGTTGTTGATATAATATTGTGTTAGATCTGAGATATAACTTGCGCAGTAGGTTTGAAGGAAGATAAAGAAGACTGAGTTGTTGTGTGTTATTTCTATGAATCCACTCTGCATTTCCTATTGTTGTAGACACCTGTGTCCTGCAACCCCTATAGCTACTTTGGGTGAGACTGCATCTGCTTCGCAGGTGTTGCCAAAAGGGCCAGTAGTTAGGGCTTGTTGGTGCACTGTTAGAGTTGAACCCTAGGTCTTCCCTTGTTCCAAAAAAGATGCCAAGGAGTACTATAAAGCCTGCGATGTATGCCAAAGAGTTGGGAAACCATCTAGAAGAGATGAGATGCCTTTAGCACCACAACTAACTTTGCAATCATTTGAAAAATGGACCATTGATTTCGTGGGACCTATAAATTCCCCACGAAAGTGCACAGGAGCAAGATACATCATCATTGCGACAGAATACTTGACTACATGGGCAGGAGAAAGAGAAGTTAAGGAATGTAGTGCAACTACAGCTGTGAAATTCATATTTGATGATATCATAACCAGGTTTGGATGCCCTAAGACCCTGATGAGCGATCAAGGAACACACTTTATTAATAAGAGTATTGAATCTCTGACTCAGGAATTTGAAGTTCACCAATAGAAGAGTACCCCTTACCATCCACAAGCGAATGGAACGGTTGAATCTTTCAATAAGATCTTGGAGACAACACTGACGAAGATATGCAGTGTGAACAGGGACGACTGGGATTTGAGAGTACTAGTTGTATTATGGGCCTATAGAACCACTTGCAAGAAGCTGACCATGAAAACTCCCTTTAATTTGGTTTATGGCCTAGAAGCAGTTGTCCCCATGGAATATTTGGTTCGTAGTCTCAGAATTGCAGGCTTTACAGATATGGAGGACACTGGTGCTGTGCAAGAGAGGCTTGCACCTTTGGTAGAACTAGAAGAAGATAGATGTATTGCAGGATTTCACCAGCAGGTACAGAAGGAAAAAGAAAAGGTCTACCATGACAACCACATCAAGAAGAAAGCCTTTAAGCAAGGATATATGGTACTGGTATATGACGGTAAGTTCATGAAGCATCTAGGGAAGTTCAGAATGCATTGGCTTGAGTCATATGAAATTATCTATGTTACAGAGGGAGGAGCTGCGCAGCTGAAGAATTTGAATGGCGAATGGAAGGAAGGTTTGGTAAATGGGAGTCGGTTGAAATTGTATTATGACAACCAAATACCTTTCATATCTCAGTAAGAGTACAAGGGAGAGGGTCTAGGTACCAGGTGTAGTTGAAACTGGGTACCAAACACAGAAAATATAGTCTTCACAAGGGAAGGAAGGGACAAAGAAGAATGCACAGACTACACTGCACAGTCTAAATATGAAGAAAAACAAAAAGTTCAGAACTAAAGTGTCTTGGGATGATTCACAGGGGAGTGTTGGGGGCCTCTTGGCCCTTAGTTATGGAAGAAAGAAAATATCAAGGAAGAAAAGGAAAAATACGAACTGCGCAGAAGACACAGTGACTGATACTGGGTCGAAGTGGCCAAGAGGACAGAAAAGATGGAGCAAAGAAGGAGAAAGAAAGTTGTTGGATGAGGAGATTAAGGATGACAGATCAACAAGGAAGATGGATCGAGGACAACTCAATAAGAATAAAAATCCACCGTTGGACACTTTGGAGCACCACATGAGAAAGAAGGAATGATAGGCTGGCGAAGCCATGAAAACACGGGTCAATTTGACCTAGGGTTTTAGACACCTAGGGTTTTGGTAATTAGGGTTTTGGACACCTAGGTTTTGGCCTAAGGCTGTCGGTGAGCTATTGTAATATATAAATAAAGGTCAAGAGGACATGGGATGGCTTGGATAGAGGTTGATGTTATTATTATTGTTAGAGTGATTACTATTGCGAGAGAGAGGTGTTGAGTGGAGAGCATTTTTTATTGTACGATCTTCAGCTGGGTGCGCAGGGAGGGGAGAAGGAGAGAAGAGACAAAGAGAGAAGATCTGCAAGCCAAGAGTGCAGATAGAACTGTATGATTCTCTTTAATATATCATAAATCACAGTTCTGTGGACATAGCCCTAGAGAGAGGGTGAACCACGTATATATTGTGTTGTGTGTGATTGATGTTGTGTTATTTTACTCTATGATATGTTGTTGATATAATATTGTGTTAGATCTGAGATATAACTTGTGCAGTAGGTTTAAAGGAAGATAAAAAAGACCAAGTTGTTGCGTGTTATTTCTGTGAATCCACTCTGCATTTCCTCTAGTTGTAGACACCTGTGTACTGCAACCCCCTATAGCTACTTCAGGTGAGACTGCATCTACTTCGTAGGTGTTTCCAAAAGGGCCAATAGTTAGGGCTTGTTTGTTAAGAACCAAACATTAATATAGCATAGAAAAACCTTAGAAAAAGTACTCAACGCCTTAAAAAGAGATAATTTTAGATAATAAGCCTCTTCGAGGGGGAAACCTCCTTTTACCCCACTTAAAATGTTCAAGTACAAGATGATTCAAAATGAAAATGTCTCCTTGGTATATATAGGAGACTAGGAGGTATAATTAAAACTAATGGCCTAAAGTTGACATAAATAAAATAACATTACTAATATAATATGCCCCAATTAAGGGGTAATGAGCCAATATTAGGGCTTAACATGCCCCTCCCCTTGAGACAAGTGTTGTCCGCAATGCTTGAGTAACTCTGTATGTTTCTGTATAAAAGACTCATCTTCCCAAGTGGAATCTTCAGCCGGTAGTTTCCTCCATTTAGTGAGATACTCTGAAATGGATATATTCCTCAGCTGGGGAATTCTTGTGTCAGTGATGGCTTCAGGCTCCAACATGATTTTTCCTTCCTCATCAAGTTATGGAAATATAGTTTGAACTGGGATATTTTCACCTATAACCTTCTTTAAGCATGAAACATGGAAAACTGGATGTACTTGTGAAGATGCAGGAAGCTCCAATTTGTATGCCATAGTACCAATCTTTTGCAACATCTTATAAGGGCCATAGTACTTTGGTGATAATTTATTATCCTTCTTCGCTTGCTTGAGGGACATCTGTTTGTATGGTTGTAGTCTTAAAAACACCCAATCCCCTAC
>ML777759.1:1377413-1396540 GCA_009831015.1 Picea engelmannii | reverse complement strand
GCAATTTGTACCTTTTGTGTATGTGGCACATTATGGATATCAAAGAATTGCTCCATCTGAAGTATCCATGTGATTGGGTCCTTGCCATCAAACTTCCTCATATCAATCTTAGGAATGTGGTTGGTCTTCAAACCAAAGTTGGATCCATTCTTGATTCACCTTCCTTGTGTCCTCATCATGAATTTCATGGGATGCATTTTCATTTTCAGGTGTCTACTCTGTTACAAAATTTTTCAATACTTCCATGATTACCCCTTTTAAACCATCCATCTTAGTATCCAACTTAGCTTCCATTGAATCCATCATCTCTTGTAGTTCATATTTTGTTACTATCTTTTTTTGTAAATCATTTATGTCTCTACGCATTTCTTCACCTTCATCAAGAGTCCAAGTAGGATTTTCTAGAGGCTTAGTTGGTGTAGAAGTTCCCTTTTTGGGTGGCATGTTGGCCAAGTATCACTTTTGAACCTTGATTTTGAGGTGGTTATGATAGACAATATTTCTTCTGTTGTATCTCCTAATTTTTGGACCTTATGGGTATGAAACTTTCTTTTATGTAGTTCTCTGATATTTCTTCTCTACAATGCCACAGGTCTGATCAAAATTGGATGTGCCAAGTGGAATTTACAGTAACTTCCCCACAACTTGCCAATTTTTGGCCTTTTCAGGAGATCTCACTTGTATAGCGTGCTTCGCCCAAAATAATTGATATAAAATTATGAAACTCACACCAAAAATACTAAAGACTGTCCACGATCCAATGAAACCAGTCCCACTCAATTTGGATACTCTAGAAAGAAGTTATGATTGTTTTACCTGGAACACCTTCTTGAGACTAGTCAATAGGACTAGCCAGATACCCTATCTTACACAAGGTGTATCTACAAATTTAAGATGACCCGAAAGCTGAAATTTTACCATAGATATTTTTGTAATTTCTGTTAATAGCCTCTAGATTTCAGGTTCTGAAACATTACAGAAAATTTTGTATAGCGAAAATGATGCAATGACTCAGTTTCAGATGATTCCAGAACCCTATCTTGTACATGCTATATCTTTGAAAGTGCAAGGCCTCAGGAGCTGAATTTTGAGCCCAACATACCTTGATCTATCTGATAAATATCCTCCAAGCCATTCCTTGTGAAACATTGTAGAAGACAAGTTATAGTGAAAATTCCAAGGTGTCTCAGATGTAGTAGCGAAACCCCAAGACCTTGAGCTCTGATACCATATGTTAAGAAACAAACATCAATATAGCATAGAAAAACCTCAGAAAAAGTACTCGACACCTTGAAAAAGAGATAATTTCAGATAATAATCCTTTTCGAGGGGGAAACCTCCTTTTACCCCACTTAAAATGTTAAAGTACAAGATGATTCAAAATGAAAATGTCTCTTTGGTATATATAGGAGACTAGGAGGTATAATTACAACTAATGGCCTAAAGTCGACATAAATAAAATAAAATTACTAATATAATATGCCCCAATTAAGGGGTAATGAGCCAATATTAGGGCTTAACATTGTTGGGGCATTATAGAGCTGAACCCTGGGTCTGTCCCTGTGCCAACAAATGGTTCCGTTGTTGGGACCAGGATCTTCTTGAGGGAATGTCAAGGTGTTTTCCATTGAAGACAGAGATTCAAAAGTGGATAGAGGATCAAGAAAAGCTGAAGCTTGGAACAAGAACCCTAATCGTAGCACAAAGGATTGGTTAGGAAGGTATATCTTCACTGATATACACAAGATTTTCTTTGGAGTAATTCATTAGGAGCTATACGAGTGGCTAGCTAGACTAGAAGATACCCAGTTCAAAGTTAGAATTAGACCACCTATGGTTTAGATGTCAGTTCTAGTCAAGAAGGTAAAGAGAGTTGACAACGTCGTGTCAAGAGCAGTAGATCACTGGTTCGATACCACCATTGGAGGGTATATAACTGAGTTTGTTGTTGACAGAGCGAAATCGTACAACCAAGCTAAGAGATACTTCTTTAAGGGACCTAGAGGAAAATTTTTACATTTTCTAAAGTTTGAAATCAAGATGCTATTACATGAGAATAACATCTTGAAACTTCAATAGTCGGTTGGATCAGAAGGAGCTAATGTTCAAGAACTCAGACAACAACAATGACATAGAGGTTGTACTTACGTGCAGTGGGAGAGAGTTCAGAGAAGTTCCTCTTGCGAACCTATTTAATCAAAAATACGGGGATGAGGGTTTCTATAGCAGAGAAGAGGTAGACCTGACAGATGAAGAACATTCAGAACCCGCTAAGACAGAGGAAGGAAAGACTAAAGAAACTTTCCAAGAAAAACTAGAAACTTCGGGAACTGTGCAAACTGTTTAAGTAAGTACTATTATTCCACCTGTTAATTCAACAATTTTAAGTAACCAGAGTAATGTAAGATATCAGATCCCTCAGAGCACTGGTATTAGTAGCTCGGTACCTATTCAGTCAGGAAATCCATGAAGATCTATGGAAGGTGAGATGAGATTACCCACCTTTAGAGGAGATGGATCTAAATATCCTAATCAACATTTGTTCTTATGCGAAGCCGTGTGGAGCATTAAGAACATCATCGATGAATCTATCAAGAGAGCTCAGTTTAGTACCACCCTAAGAGACTGTGCATTGATCTAGTACATGAAATTTGTCCAGGGAGATGCACCTAAACCGTTGAATATTATTAAGACTGCATTGATTGTCGAATTTAAGAAATCTAAGTCAGATTTCCAGTGCATCACAGAGTTGAAAGAAATCAAGAAACAAGTACCTGAATCTGTTTGGGATTTTGATCATAGGTTTAAAACCTTAACAGGCTGGTTGAATTTCCAAATCCCAGATGAGCAGAACAAGTAATGGTTCATTACTGCCCTCCTACCTCACATGCAGCAAAAAATTTCTTTGCAAGCTAAGGAACTGGAGATCACAATGAAATTAGAATCAGCCCCGATGAGAGAATCCAACACAGGTATAAGTAAAATCATAAGTGAACTAACTAGCTTATCATTGTAGGTTGAAGATATGAAAAAAGAAAAAGGGAAGGAAAAAAGAGAAGACATTTGGTGTATCAGATGCAAATCAGAAGGACACGATAAGGATCATTGTCCCCTATTTCATGAATATTTGGCCTCTAGAGCTCTGAGCCTTTTGAAGCAAGTTACCCTACACTGGTGCAAGGTATGTAGAAATTGACATCGCCCTAGTGAATGTTATTACTTACAAAAATATTTCCAGACACCCACAAATTTGTATTGCACATTCTGTAAGTCGGTGGGGCATGATGATAGGGATTGAAGAGCTTATGATCTCATGCATGAAAGGTCAAGGGATATATAAAAAAGTCAAGGTGAAGTACAACAAGAAGGAAACACTGCGTAGTACAACTCCCCAGGAAGAGGCAACTTTAACCCTGTTGGCACAGGGGCACACCCAGGGTTCAACGCTCAAGAGTGCACCAACAAAACCCTAAGTATAGACCCTTTTGGCAACACCTACGAAGCAGATGAAGTCTCACCCCAGGTAGAGGTAGGGGTGGTTGCAAGACTCAGGTGTCTACAACCTTAGTCGGGACATAGATCTCTGATTACACACTTCACGCAACACTTAGCATTAATAGTTCACCTCGAATCAACCCTTATCTCACTTCACAGATAACATAGAACATCATAGTAACTACTTAGATATAAGATAGTTTCAACACTTAGCAACATACAACATATTAGTTTCAATAAGCACTAAGCATCTTACATATCATATCTAACATGCATTCATATCCCATAAGCACAAAGCATCAATAGATCTATCTAAACACATCAAAGCACTTAGCAAGAAGAGAGAAAACACATCAGGTTGAGGCACAGAGCACAACACATAGATTTACCGTGGTTCACCCCCACCCTGGGGCTACGTCCACAAAGTCTTCTTCTTTATTATCTCGATCAAGTAGTTACAGAACAGAGCTTCAACAATCCTTACTTCGCACAGGACAGAAGATATGCACAACTTGCTAGATCCTTCTTCCTTTCACTAAAATCATAGAGCCTTCTACAATATCTTTCACTCGGCCTCTTACAAGATGCAGAGAGAATTTATTGTCATTATTAGAACTTAGCTTACTTGCAACTCTTCGATCACATAGATCCAACTTATCACCCCCTACTTACTTCTCCTATGCATATATTTATACATACAAAAGTGGGACTAAGCATGGGTAAACCCATGGGCCGACATCCCTTTCCTGTTACATTAACCCAAAAATCCAAAAAGGACCCAAAGTGGGCCGAGATCCCTTGATCTCTGCTTCACATCATGCTCCATCTTTGACAGGCTGTCGAAGTCCCAAAATGGTCAAATCTAACCAAGTATTCCCTAACACTTAGTCAAGGGCCAACAAGCCCCCAACACTCACCTGTGACTTGTCCCAAGTCACTTAGGTCTATGCAATTCTACTTCAAATGCCTCAATCTTGGCTCAAGCTTCTTCGACCTGCTGTAGTGCGACAACCTCTTGCTCAGTGAATTCTTGGATCACTGCGTCATTTATTGGCTCTTCCAGGCATTGTTTTGTAGTGATGAAAATTTGTTCAAGCTTGGCTCCCTGGCTTTCAATGTTGGTGAATAGCTGGCATGCTTGTTCTTGTATTGGCTGAAGTCGTTGGGAGACTTCCGTCACTTTACTTTGCAGCGTGTGTACATATTGTTGGGAGGTGCGTTTTTCTGTAAATCTCTTCGTTATTTTGACTAGGGTCAAGGTCTTCATTTGTGCTTGTAGTGTCTCTACATGCGACATTGATTCTTGGAGCTATACCTCTAATGCATGCAACTATGGATTCTCTGTGAGGTTTTCAAGAGTTTGGGCACTTCTAGTGCACAACTGTTTGTATTCCAAGGAAAAGGTTTTTAATCAGTCGACCGTGTTATGAGCAACTGCCTCTCTCATATCTCTTATTTCTTGAGGATTCTCAGGCATGGTATGAATTTCCAGGTCTGCAATGCCCTGCTGAAGTTGCTAGATGACTTCTTCAAGTTGTGCCACCTGCTGTGGAACACGTTCTTCAATCTTTATTTCTATGAATGTCACAGAGTGTAGTGCTATGTGAGCCTTTTACTGTACTTCAAACTGCTCTGCTAGAAACTGTGGTTTTTCCAAATTCCACTTCGTTGTCAGGGTAAGCTTTTCCTGATATTCCTTACTCTGTTGTTCTAGGAGTGCATTCTATACTTGCGTTAAATCCTGGGTGGTTTGCGTTGTGTCTTCTTGAGCTTGTCGAAGGCGAGATTCGCCTTTATCAACAATCTGATGTAATTGGGTGGGCTCAACATTTGTTCCTGCTGTTGCAACTCGCGCAGTAGAAGCTACTCGGCTGGACTAAAGTACCTGTTGCATTCCTTGAAGTTCACCCTTGATTCGGTTGAATAGCTCCTCCTGCTTTGCTTCTTGCCTTTCTATGATCTCTTGTGAAGCATCATTTAGTGTAACGGTTAAGAAGTCGAAGTCGTTTGGTGTGAGGGTAGTCTTAAGTGTAGTTTAGGTAGCCTTAGCTTTCTTTAGAGATGAGGGATTTGGTGGGGTAGTCTTCCTTTTCTTGGAAGGATCCTCCTCTTCTCTAGGTGGAGTAACCTCACCTTTATTTTGCTCGACTTCTGTCCCACCTAGTTCTTCACCATCACCTCCTTGTGCAGGCATGATCGAAGTGGTATTCGTAGATGTGCTATGGATATCTTGAACTTCAACATCCTTCTTAGTCTTACTTGGTCCAGGTGTATTCAACATAGCTTCAGAGTTCTCCTCGTCGGACATTTCTGTGGGGTGTGCCAAAATAAGGAGGTTCGCCGACCATTCTTTAGTAATTTGTTCCAAGTCTTCTTCTGTAAACTTATAATAAGGCTGAAGTTGTTCTTGGTGCTCATCAGTGCATGGAGTCAGGTATATAAAGTGGCGATTTGCGTTGAACTTCATCAAGGGTCTAAACCTATGAAGTGTGTTCGGGGAGATGCACGGTGTAGACTGGATTGCATTCTTCAATTGGTTGTAATAGGCATGGAAGACGACATTGGACTTCCACTATTTTTTCATGTCGTTGGAGTACCATAGCATACAGAACTTCACGGCCAGTGGTTTGAGGGGTTCTATCTCAGAGAAAGTGGCACCCTCTGGTATCTCCCAAGCGATGAAGGCGATTAGTATGAGTAACCAACTGAAGTGGAACTCATACCCTTGGTCTTGTGCTTCTCTGCAATCAAGCTCTAGTTAGTTTAGAAGATACTGTGCCCAGTTCATCTGTAGTCCCTCGATGCACTTCCCTGCCAGGTCAACTACGAATCCAGTCACTTGTGTTGGTCTGTTCTTGTGAACTAGCTTTCCTGTGATCAGCTGATAGGCATGGAACACTGTACCATTATGGATAGAGGTTGCCTTGTAGCCTCACGTGCCCTTCACAACATCACCATAAGTCTCTTTAATAATATGTGCAAGAATGCGGTCCGATGTCTTTCATGGGTAAAACTCCCGTGGGTCAGGACCTTGCATACTAAGTCTTGTGTTTCGATTGATCAAGGTCGAATCCACAGTGACGTGACAGTATAGCCATAAGTATCCTCCATGGTAGCAGGATAGAAGCAACATGACACATGCATTGACTTCTTGGTGTTTGTCGAAGTGTGGGATATTCATTACATTAAGGAGTGTGTGTTGTGCAATGTTCTGGGTCCACGAATGTGGGACAATCTTAGAGTTCTTGCCGTTGTTCCTGGTTAAGTACTTATTCGGAGCTAACATGCTGTAAGCTTTACGATCTCCGAGGTTAAAATCACTCAATTTCAGTGTTGCAAGCTTATCCTGGTCAGCACGGACTGCACGCACTCCTTTTGGGAGGCATGCAGTGATCAAAGCGTACTCAAAATCATGGAGTACGCTTTCATAGTTGATGGAACTGCTTAAAGGGGGTAAGTACATCGGTAGAATGCATGGGTTAAGCTTGGCACTTGTGATGTCATCCTTGTGCTTAGTTCTTCATTCTGCGTTGGCTTGAAATGTCCCTGCTTGAGCAGTCAATGGGGAGGCCTATACTCCTGTCATGGATGATGCTTGAATACCAATGGACGTTCTTCTTTTCGACATGACTCTCTCAGTCATTAATTCAATCAAAACTTCTTCAACTACTTTCTCAGCAGCAGTGAGCTCGTCCGACATATAAACTCGGAAAAGATAATCAGGGTCACGATGATCTCATATACTACACTAGGATGAACAATCTACTTGCAATGATCACGGTATACAATCACTAGTTATGCGGGCTTCAAATTCTCAATTTGGAAAAAGTGTTCTTCGGGTAGGGCGTGACGGGTTAAATAAGAAATTCGGCAATGGCCTTCTTGCAATGGGTATGGAGCCTCCATTAATTTCATTCTATCCATTCTGGTGCTGGCCAATGGTCTAGTAGTGACCCATAAATGCTTTCTGACCCGTTTGGAGCAGCAGTCAAACAAACATATTGGCCTCCAATGACTATATTTCTTCGACATGGCGAAGTGTCATAGGTCATTGTCCTGATATTCCGGTGAAGCTCGAATTCTGTAATTTTTCTTTCTGCAATGCTCCATCTGGAATCTCCTATAGTTTTTCAATATTTTCCCTCTTCTTACTTAATTTTCTAGCCTTCTTCCCAATGAGCTTCATCTCAATGGTTCTTTTCCATTCTGATTCCTATCTTCCTTGGGTATAGTCACTTCGCACTGCAGAGGTTCTTTTAGGGTTAATAGTTCTTCTTTCTCTGGGACAGGTGCTTCGGTTGTCCATGAGCTTTCTAACATTCTTTCAGCTTCGACATTGGGGTCTCTAGTGTCAAGGAGATTCTTCTGTTCCTCAATCAACTGTGGAATCTTCTTGGTCATAAAATATTTTAACTCTTGTCTCTGTTGTTCTAAAAAAATTTCTTCTTCCCTCTTTTTGGCTTGATCTCTTTCAATCCAAGGATTTCCAGGTAACATAGTAAATGGGGTGTTGTCCTCAATAAATTTGATAATATCAAAATCTTCCTTTGTCGAGGTTCCATTGACATTCATAGATATCTGAGTGAGACTTCCACATAGGTTTACATTTTTTCCTTTGAATAACCCTATTCCACTTAGTGAAGGGATCATAGCAAGTCTTCCTATAGCTTCCCAAGTTCTTTCTGTCATAACATTCACCTGTGTTTCCTCATCCAAAACACAGTCAATGTCGAAGTCTCCTATCATTACTTCGATGCATTCTTTTTTTTTAAAGATCTCTGATAACTTGACATGTTGGTGATCATTCAAGGTGTCTTTCATCTGTAGTAACATATTTTCTGCTTCTTTCTGGGGTTCTGCTATTTTTGGATCTGCCTTAGGGTTTTCTTCTTTCAAATTCATTCTTTCAATCTTAGCAATCATTCTAGAGCAATCTAATACTTCATGGTCCAAAGCCTTACAATAGAGACAACTCGTTCTTTCACCAGGGCACTCCTTAGCTAGATGTCATGGTCTTCTGCAACTATAACATAAGGTCAATCCTCTCTTTCTTTTAAATGATCCCCAACTTCTTCTGTACTGTGCACTAGGATCATGGTAGCTAGCCTGCAAGAATTTCTTTCTAGGATTCTATATCCATTTGTTAGTCCAAACATTCTTTCTATGCATAGGTATAACATATCTATCATTATTCTTATCATATCTATTCAAATCAAACTTTCTTTTATCTAACAATGCCCTAGTATTCAAGCTAGGACAAAATCTATCAATCATACCTAAATTCATGCTTCAGAAACAAAAATTTCCACTTATCTTACTTCTATAGAGCACAAAGCTTTCATATCTAAGACTTTTAACTATTCTTACCTTTATCAGAGCACAAATCTTACAGATCTTGCCTCTTTTCTCATAGATTTGACCTTTTTTTCTCATAGATTTGACCTCTTTTCTTGCAGATATGACCTCTTTTCTTGCAGATCTGACCTCTTTTCTTGCAGATCTGACCTCTTTTCTTGTAGATATAACCTCTTTTCTTGGCACAAAGCTTCATAGGTCAATTAGAATGCTTCTCACTAAGGCACAGATCTACGCACATAGCTTATTTTTTACAAAGCTTCTTCTTCTCTAGTTCCCAACAATCACATTTTTAGGTCTCGACAACAAAACCATTTGTTGGCATAGGGGCAGACCCAGGATTCAACGCTCAAGAGCGCACCAACAAAACCCTAACTACTGGCCCTTCTGACAACACCTGCGAAGCAGATGAAGTCTCACCTGAGGTAGACGCAGGGGTGGTTGCAAGACTCAGGTGTCTGCAACCTTAGATGGGACACAGATCTGTGATTACACACTTTGCGCAGAACTTAGAATTAATATTTCACCTTGAATCAACCCTTATCTCACTTCGCAGATAACATAGAACATCCCAGTAACTACTTAGATCTAAGATATTTTTAGCACTTAGCAACACACAATAGATTAGTTTCAATAAGAATTAAGCATCTTACATATCATATCTAACATGCATTCATATCCCATAAGCACAAAGCATCAATAGATCTATCTAAACACATCAAATCACTTAGCAAAAAGAGAGAAAACACATCAGGTCAAGGCATAGAGCACAACACACAGAGGTACCATGGTTCACCCCCACCCTGGGGATATGTCCACAAAGTCTTCTTCTTTATTATCTCAGTCAAGAAGTTACAACATAGAGCTTCAACAATCCTTACTTCACATAGGACAGAATATCTACGCAACTTGCTAGATCCTTCTTCCTTGCACTAAAAGCATAGAGCCTTCTACAATATCTTTCATTCAGCCTCTTACAAGATACACAGAGCATTTACAATCATTACTAGCACTTAGCTTACTTGCAACTCTTCGATCACATAGATCCAACTTATCGCCCCCTACTTACTTCACCTATGCATCTATTTCTACATACAAAAGCCGGCCTAAGCATGAGTAAACCCACAGGACGACATCCCTTTCTCATTACATTAACCCAAAAACCCAAAAAGGACCCAAAGTGGGATGAGATCCTATGATATCTGCTTCACATCGCGCTCCATCTTTGATAGGCTGTCAAAGTCCCAAAATGGTCAAATCTAACCAAGTATTCCCCAAAACTTGGTCAAGGGACAACAGACCCCCAACACTCACCTGTAATTCATCCCGAGTCACTCAGGTCTGCGCAATTCTGCTTCAAATGCCTCGAGATTGGCTCAAGCTTCTTCGACCTGCTGTAATGCGACAACCTCTTGCTCAATGAATTATTGGATCACTGCATTGTTTACCTGCCCTCCTAGGCATTGTTTTGCGGTGATGAAAATATGTTCAATATTGTCTCCCTGGATTTCAATGTTGGTGAACAGTTGGCATGCTTGTTCTTGGATTAGCTGAAGTCGTTGGGATACTTCCATCACTTTACTTTGCAGCGTGTGTACCTATTGTTGGGTGGTGCGTTGTTCTGTAAATCTCTTCATTCTTTCGACTGGGGTCAAGGTATTCATTTGTGGTTGTAGTGTCTCTGCATGCTGTGTTGCTTCTTGGAGATGTACCTCTAATGCGTGCACCTCTAGATTCTCTATGAGGTTTTCAAGAGTTTGGGTGCTTCTAGTGAAAAACTGTTTGTATTCCAAGGAAAAGGTTTTTAATTGGTTGACCGTGTTACGAGAAGTTGCCTCTCTCATATCTCTTATTTCTTGAGGAGTCTTAGGCACAGTATGAATTTCCAGGTCTGCGATGCGCTATTGAATTTGCTGGATGACTTCTTCAAGTTGTGCCACCTACTGTGGAACACATTCTTCAATCTTTATTTCTATGACCATCACAGAGCGAAGTGCTCTGTGAACCTTTTCCTATACTTCAAGTTGCTCTGCTAGCAACTTTGATTTTTCCTCATTCCACTTCACTCTCAAGGTAAGTTTTTCCTGATCTTCTATACTCTGTTGTTCTAGGAGTTCATTTTGTACTTGCGTTAAATCCCGGGTGGCTTGCACTGTGTCTTATTGAGCTCGTCGAAGGTGAGCTTCGACTTTATCGATGATCTAATGTAATTGGGTGGGATAATCATCTTTTCCTATTGTTGCAACTGTTAAGGGCACAGTAGAAGCTACTCGGATGGAATGGAGTACCTGTTGTATTCCTTGAATTTCTCCCTTGATTCAGCTAAATAGCTCCTCCTACTTCGCTTCTTGTCTTTCTGTGTTCTCTTGTGAAGCATCATTCAGTGTAATGGTTAAGAAGTCGAAGTTGTCTAGTGTGAGGGTAGTCTTAAATGTAGTTTGAGTAGCCTTAGATTTATTTTCGGATGAGGGCTTTGGTGGGGTAGTCTTCCTTTTCTTGGAAGGATCCTCCTCTTCTCTAGGTGGAGTAATCTTGCCTTTATTTTTCTCGACTTCTGTCCCGCCTAGTTCTTCACCATCACCTCCTTGCGTGGGTGAGATTGAAGTGGTATTCATAGATGTGCTATGGATATCTTGAAATTCAGCATCCTTCTTAGTCTTACTCATTCCAAGTGTATTCATCATAGCTTCAGAGTTCTCCTCATTGAACATTTCTACGGGGTCCGCTGAAATAAGGAGGTCCGTCGACCATTCTTTGGTAATCTGTTCCAATTTTTCTTCTGTCAACTTATAATAAGACTGAAGCTATTCTTGGTTCTCAACAACATGTGGGGTCAAGTATATAAAGTGGCGATCTGCACTGAACTTCATCAAGGGTCTAAACCTATGAAGTGTGTTCGGGGAGATGCACAGTGTAGACTGGATTGCATTCTTCAATTGGTTGTAATAGGCATGGAAGATGGCATTGGAATGCCACTATTTGTTCATGTCATTGGAGTACCATAGCGTACAGAACTTCACGGCTAGTGGATCGAAGGGTTTGATCTCCAGGAAAGTGGCACCCTCTGGTATCTCCCAAGCAATGAAGGTGATTAGTATGAGTAACCAAATGAAGTGGAACTCATACCCTTGGTATTGCGCTTCTCTGCAATCAAGCTCTAGTTGGTTTACAAGATACTATGCCCAGTTCATCTGTAGTCACTCGTCGCACTTCCCTACGAGGTCAGCTACGAATCCAGTCACTTGTGTTGGTCTATTCTTGTGAACTAGATTGCCCACGATCAACTGACATGCAAGGTGCATTGCGCCATTCTGGATAGAGGCTACCTTGTAGCCTTGCATTCCCTTCACAACATCACCATAAGTCTCTTTAATCTTTTGTGCGAGAACATGGTCTGATGTCTTTCCTGGGTAAAAATATTATGGGTCAGGACCTTGCATACTAAGTCCTATGATCCGATTGATCAAGGTCGGATCCACAGTGACGCGACGGTCTATCCATAAGTATCCTCCGTGGTAGTAGGACAACAACAACTTGACACATGTGTTGACTTCCTAGTGTCTGCCGAAGTGTGGGATCTTCATTACATTAAGGAGTGTGGACTGTGCAATGTTCTAGTTCCATGACTGTGGGACAATCTTAGAGTTCTTTCCTTTGGTCTCGGTAAAGTACTTATGCGGAGATAACATGTTGTAAGATTTACGATCTCCAAGGTTAAAATCACTCAATTTCAGTGTTGCAATCTTATCCTGGTCAACACGGACTGTGCAGACTCCTTTCAAGAGGTACGCAATGATCAAAGAATACTCGAAATCATGGGGTACGCTGTCATGGTTGATGGAACCACTTATAGGGGGTAAGTACATCGATAGAATGCATGGGATAAGATTGGCATTTGTGATGTCATCCTGGTGCTTAGCTTTTCGTTCTACGTCGGCTCGAAATGTCCCTGCTCGAGCAGTTGATGGGGAGGCCTGTCCTCCTGTCGTGGATGCTTCTTGAATACCAATGGACATTCTTCTTTTCGACATGACTCTCTCAGTCATTAAGTCAATCAAAACTTCTTCAACTACTTTCTCAGCAGCACTGAGCTCGTCCAACATATAAGCTTGGAAAAGATAATCGGGGTCACGATGATCTCAAATACTGCACTAGGATGAACAATCTACTTCCAATGATCATGGTATACAGTCACTAGTTTCGCGGGCTTCGAATTCTCAATTTGGCAAAAGTGTTCTTCGAGCAGGGAGGGACGGGTTAAATACGAAATTCGGCAACAACCTTCTTGCAACAGGTATGGAGCCTCCATTAATTCCATTCTATCCATTCTGGTGCTGGCCAACGGTCTAGTAGTGACTCATAAATGTTTTTCAACCTATTAGGAGTGGCAGTTTAATGGACATATTGTCCTCCAACAACTATATTTCTTCGACATGGCGAAGTGCCATAGGTCGTTGTCCTGATATTTCAGCGAAGCTCGAATTCTGTAATTTTTCTTTCTGCAATGCTCCATCTGGAATCTCCTGTAGTTTTTAAATCTTCACCCTCTTCTTAATTAACTTTATATCATTCTTCCCAATGAGCTTTGTCTCAATGGTTCTTTTTCCATTATGATTCCTATCTTCCTTGGGTATAGTCACTTCGCGCTGTTGAGGTTCTTTCAGGGTTAATAGTTCTTCTTTCTCTGGGACAGGTGCTTCAGTTGTCCATGAGATTTCTAACATTCTTCCAGCTTCGACATTGGGGTCTCTAGTGTCAAGGAGCTTCTTCTGTTCCTAAATCAACTGTGTAATCTTCTTAGTCATAAAATATTTTAACTCTTGTCTCTGTTGTTCTAAAACTTTTTCTTCTTATCTCTTTCTTGCTTGATCTCTTTCAATCCAAGGATTTCCAAGTAACATAGTAAACGGGGCATGTACGAGTTAGAGAATATTTACAAATTGACAACAAGACAGAGAAGAAGATCATGCATGTGAGTTAGATAATATTTACAAATTGACAACAAGATAGCAGGATTACATCAATCCTATAGCAGATGGGAACTTGAGCTAGTGAAGTGAGAACGCATGTTCCTTAGATTCATAAGAAGCATTGGAGAACTGGAAGAATAAGATGTACAAAGTTTATACATGGAGATGTGCCAGATTGACCAGAGAAGTTCGTTGGATAGGCACAATAATAAGTAATTTTCTGACCTTTGATGGTTTGAATCACTTAGAAACTTTCTGTTAGAAAACCAGGACCGCGGAGCAATAAAATAAAACAAATGCAGACACAAAACACAGAAGACACACAATACAAGAGAGAGACAGATTTACGTGGTTCACCCAATGTGGGATACGTCCACCAGAGAAATTGCCAGGTCCTTCTTTTATTATTATCCAGCAAATGAAGGGATACAACCTACGACAAAACCCGCTGGAACTTCCTCTTCTTTCTCTCACAGTCTCCTCTCTCAGAATACAATATTCATCATCAATCATAGCTGCGATACATTTCCCTCATAAAAGAGGGTTTCCTTCTAGGGCAAAAAACCCTAACATAATCTCTATCGTTAGATCTGCGACCTTATAATGAACGGTCCAGATTTACAATGAAATTACAATATACTTTTACAAGGCAATTTTTGATTCGGGGGCTTCACCCCCGAACCCCCGCTGGGGGCCCGCTTGCCCCCAGACCCGCGTGGAAGAGTGTACATACTTCTGGGGTGTAAATACTTCATGGGGTATAAACACGGTTGAAGGCAAGGACCTCTGAATCAGGAAGATAATCAGGCTCCACAACCAACACTTTCTTGTTGGAATTTTAAAAAGTTGTACCAATACAACAGAGGTTGTTGGCATTGGAAGAAGCTTTGAAAGAAACTCCAACAAGATGGTGGGGAACACATACAAATAACATTGAAAAATGGGTACAATGTCGTACTTTGATCACAGTAAGATTCTCAGACAAAAAGAGGGGTGAGAAGTTTGATACATAGGTCAAATTTGTTCGAAATACCATGTGTGCAGATGCGAGGAAACCTGGAGAAAAATTCCTCAGGAGCAGTGGGTGCACAAATTCATCAACACTCTAGACACAACACCTATTAATTGGTATCTACAAGCTGAACCACACCTCATTACTGCAAACTGGGAAGGTATAAATTAGAACTTTGTAACAGCCTTTTTGTTTGAAATTCAATATCCTACAGTGGATCAAGAGTTACAGATAGTAAGACATAAATGTTTTGAGGAGGCACTTGGCCTCCCCGTGGAGCAAGAAGAGGATGAATGGACTGTGTCTTTTCAGAAATTGCAAGGCTGTTACAATATCAATCTCAATGAAGACGATGATCCTAGGAATGTGAACATCATGGAAACAAAAGGACAGAGAGACATAGAAGGACCTGGAGTCGAAATGCCTTTTATTGGGAAACCCATTAAGATCAATAAAGTTAATATAGGAATAGAGACAACACCTAAACTGGAAAACGTTGGAGATTACTGGAATGAGGCCACTATTGATAAGATCACAGAGTTGTTGCATGAATATTAGGACCTTTTTCCAACAAAATTTATAGAGATGAAGGGTATTAAAGGACCCATGGGAGAGATGAAGATACCCTTGAAACCAGATGCAAGGCCAGTCAAACAGAGACCATACAGATTGAATCCTAAATACAAGTAGAAATTCAAGACCGAGCTTGACAGAATGTTAGAAGTAGGAATCATAGAACCTATTGAAGAGTCAAAGTGAGTTAGCCCTATGGTGGTGTAGGATAAGAAAACTGGAGAGATCAAGATCTATGTAGATCACAGGAAGCCGAATGATGCTTTCTTGCATGACCCATTTCCTACACCATTCACCGACGAAGT
Organism: Picea engelmannii; assembly: GCA_009831015.1. Classification (NCBI taxonomy): domain Eukaryota; kingdom Viridiplantae; phylum Streptophyta; class Pinopsida; order Pinales; family Pinaceae; genus Picea; species Picea engelmannii. The sequence goes on along the minus strand of ML777759.1, from coordinate 1,380,830 downwards.
GTTAGACAATGTGGGAGGATAGGAGGTTTACTCCTTCACAGACAGATTTTCAGGGTACCATCAGATCATGATTTGCAAGGAAGATCGCCATAATACCACATTTTCTATAGAATGGGGATCCTACCAGTATACAGTGATGCCATTTGTATTAAAGAATGCACCAACCATCTTTTCCAGGGTGGTGGTCGAAGCATTCAAAGAGTTTTTACATAAATTTCTAGAAGCATATTTTGATGATTGGATTGTTTTTAGCTTATTGCAAGACCATATTGAATGTTTAAGACTAATGTTGGATAAATATAGACAATGCCAGATTGCCCTAAATCTGAAGAAGTGCATCTTTTTATCACCTTTTGGAGTTTTTCTAGGACATATTGTATGCAAGCAGGGGTTGCTGGTGGATCCCTCCAAGATCTCTATTATTGTTGATTTACCTTCCCCTACTTTAGTAAGACAACTGTGCACTACACTGGGACATACATGATACTATAGGAAGTTCATCAAGGGGTATGCATAGATAACAACACCCATGGAGAATATTTTGAAGAAAGATTGTCATTTTCAATGGATAGACGAATATTAGCAGAGCTTCAACACACTGAAACAAAAAATGGTTACTGCTCCTATTTTGGTTTTCCCAGATTGGAATATGGAGTTTCATGTGCATGTTGATGCCTCATCCATTTCTTTAGGAGTAGTGCTAGCACAACCCAGAGCAAGAGACATTGACCATCCATTAGCCTTTTCTAGCAGGAAGCTCTCTACAGCTGAGATAAATTACACCACCACCGAAAGAGAAGGATTAGCTATGGTGTATGCACTGCAAAAGTTTTGTCACTATTTGCTAGGAGGAAATTTTAAGATGTTCATTGATCACTTTGCGCTGAAATACCTGATCAACAAGCCAATTTTGGAGGGAAGGATATGAAGATGGCTTCTATTATTTCAAGAATAAGATTTTGAGATTGTATTCAAACCAGGGAGAATGAAAAAGGGACCTGAACATTTGTCTAGATTAGAGTGTGGATAAGAACCTACTAGTCTAGAGGATATACTACCGTATGCACAACTGCTAGCCATCCGAAAAGTGGAAGAACACTTTGCATAGATAGTCCATTTCTTGTCTACAGGAATGGCACCTAGTGGATATACAATCCTTTAGAAGAAACATCTGGTAGTGTGCACTTCAGAATTTTCACTTATAGCGGGACAACTATACAAGATGGGACCTGATGAAATATTGAGAAGGTGCATTATGGAAGTAGAAAGACCACTAATTTTGACAAAAGCCCATGAAGGCATTGTAGGAGGACACTACGCAGGGAAAACAACAACATAGAAAGTTATTAGAGCTGGCCTCTGGTGGCCTACTCTACACAAAGATGCCAAGGAATACTATAAATCCTGTGATGTATGCCAAAGAGTTGGGAAACCATCTAGAAGAGATGAGATGCATTTAGCACCACAACTGACTTTGCAAGAATTTGAGAAATGGGCCATTGATTTCGTGGGACCTATAAATCCCCCAAGAAAGCACACAGGAGTAAGATACATCATCACTACGATAGAATACTTGACCAGATGGGAAGAATCAAGAGCAGTTAAGGACTGTAGTGCAACTACAACTGCACAATTCATATTTGATGATATAATAACTAGTTTTGGATGCCCTAAGACCCTGATGAGCAATCAAGGCACACACTTTATTAATAAAAATATTGAAGCTCCGACTTAGGAATTCAAATTTCACCATTAGAAGAGTACCCCTTACCATACACAGGAGAATGGAATGGTTAAATCTTTCAATAAGATCTTGGATACAACACTAACGAATATATGCAGTGTGAACTGGGACGACTGGGATTTGAGAGTACCAGTAGTATTATGGGCCTACATAACCACTTGCAGAAAGATGACCATGAAAATTCCCTTTAAGTTGGTTTATGGCCTAGAAGCAGTAGTCCCCATGGAATATTTGATTCCTAGCCTCATAATTGCAGCCTTTACAGATATGGATGACACTAGTGCTGTGCAAGAGAGGCTTGTGCAGTTGGTAGAACTAGAAGAAGATAGATTTATTGCAGGATTTCACCAGAAGGTACAGAAGGAAAGAGAAAAGGCCTACCATGACAAACACATCAAGAAGAAAGCATTTAATCAAGGAGACCTACTACTGGTATATGACAGTAAGTTCATGAAGCATCTAGGGAAGTTCAGAATGAATTGGATTGGGCCATATGAAATTGCATATGTTACAGAGAGAGGAGTTGCGTAGCTGAAGACTTTGAATGGAGAATGGAATGAAGGTTTGGTAAATGGGAGCCGGTTGAAATTGTATTATGAAAACCAACTTCCTCATAGCTCTCAGTAAGAGTATAAGGGAAAGGGTCTAGGTACTAGGTGTAGTTGAAACTGGGTACCAGACACATAAAATACAATCTACACAAGGAAAGGAAGGGACAAAGCAGAACACACAGACTGCACTACGTAGTCTGAAGATGAAGCAAAATAGAAAGTTCAGAACTGAAGTGTCTTGGGATGATTCACAGGTGAGTGTTGGGGGCATGTTGGCCCTTGGTTATGTAAGAAAGAGAATATCAAGGAAGAAAAGGAAAAGTATGGACTGCATGGAAGACACAGTTACTGGTACTAGGTTGAAGTGGCCAAGAGGATAGAAAAGACGGAACGAAGCAAGATAAAGCAAGTTGTTGGATGAGGAGATCAAGGATGATAGATCAAAAAGGAAGATGGTTCGAGGACAACTCAGCAAGAAGAAAAATCCACCGTTAGAATCTTTGGAGCACCGCACGAGAAAGAAGGAATGATAGGCTGGCGAAGCCCTGATAACATGGGTCAAGTTGACCTAGGGTTTTAGAAACCTAGGGTTTTGGTAATTTGGGTTTTGGACACCTAGGTTTTGGCATAAGGCTATCGGTGAGATATTGTAATGTATAAATAAAAGTCAAGAGGACTTGGGATGGGTTGGATAGAGGTTGATGTTATTATTATTGTTAGAGTGATTGCTATTGCGAGAGAGAGGTATTGAGTGGAGAGCATTCTCTATTGTAAGATCTTTAGCAGGGTGCGAAGATCAACCTTGCAATTGGGTGCGCAGGGATGGGAGAAGGAGAGAAGAGAGAAAGAGAGAAGATATTCAAGCTAAGAGTGCATATAAAACTGTATGTTTCACTTTAATATATCATAAAGAAAAGTTCTGTGGATGTATCCCTAGAGAGAGGGTGAACGACGTATATCTTGTGTTGTGTGTGATTGATACTGTTGGAAATATGCCTACAACAGAGATGACACAGATGATCAAGGCGCAGATGATCAAGGTTGGCGCAGATGATCAAGGTTGTCATTGATGGCAATCGATTGTTTATGAAGAACAGATGCTGAAACATGCTGCAACACAAA
>ML777759.1:1338203-1351168 GCA_009831015.1 Picea engelmannii | reverse complement strand
CGCAAGAGATATCAGTAGGCTGGAACGATTCTGTTGAAGAATAAATAAACACAACTTTGAACGAGTTACTTCTGAAACTTTAAACTATCATGTAAGCAAACACTAACGCACTGAAATAACTAAATCTATGACAGGATAAAGCAACGGCTTGCACCTATTTGGCGGGCCCAACCAAATGGCACAAACGCTGTAAGTAATAACCAGAACCGACTATATCATTCTACGTAATCACTGTGTAAACTTCATCCTTCATTACTCGGTAAAGAAATACTTAAATCGTATATCAGTCGAATAGCATAACGCAACAACAGTTTTGTATTCAGAAACATAGGTTCACGGCATAACATAATCCAACGGTTCTCATGAGTGATCTCCTGTTTATAACAGTCTAAAGCAAAATACATAAAACAAACGGATCCCCGATCCGAAAATATCTTGGAATCAAGTTTTAAAACGGACTTTACATCTTCATGACACGTAGTGTCACGAAGTGTGAATGATGAAGAATAAACGACGCAGTTTTATCATTACGCCTTCAATCATCCTGTGAGCGCTAACTCCAGCTGTCATGCGAATATCTCTTTCTCTCATTCAGACTATAACGCACAGATCTTGAGCGGCTCCATTGGTATCTCCACGGGTACGAGTTGGTACCTGGTACCAGCATCCTGTTCCAAAAATAGAAGTGGTACCTAACCCAAGTGACATTAGTTCCAATATCAATTTAAAGCATCAAAGTGCATAAAAATAGCTTGAAATGCAAAGATACCTTAAGTAACCCCATTGAATGGTAGGGAGATGTCAATTATGTCAAAACAAGGCCAAAAGGGTGGTACTGGGTATATAAATGGAGGTCTGTGGAATATAATATAGGCAAAAAACATGATCAAAACCGGAGACCAACAGAAGTGACACAAAGACTCCAACCAGTCTAGGATGAAGCCTGGATGCTTTTTGAAGAAGTTGAAGGACAAGGATTGTAGCTAGACCAACTGGTTGTGATAGTGGAATAGTGCCTGGAAGGGCCTGTCACTGAGCAAGTTATTCAAGAGTTCGTCGAGTAGGAGGCTCTAGAAAAGCAACAAGTCAAGGCAACTCAAGCTAAGCTAGATTCCCTCGAAGCAGTGTTTCACAGATCAGAGTGACTCAGGATGAGTCATAGGTGAGTGTTGGTGGCTTGTTGGTCCTCAACCAAGTTTTGAGAGAGCATTGGTCGTGTTTGACCATTTTTAGGACTTCGACAGGCTGGTCGAAGACGGAGTGCCCAGGTGATGTAGAGATCACAGGATCTCACCTATTTTGTGGACTTTTCGGGATTTTAGGGTTTATGTAACGGGTATGGGATGTCAGCCCATGGATTTACCCATGTTTAGGAATTTTTGTAAATGTATAAATAAGTAACTAGGCAATGAAAAAGGTAGACCTAGTGGGCTATGTGCACAGTCTAAGTTGGCCTCATGCTAGAATATGTAAAGGTTGCTAAGTGAAGAGAACAATTGTTGGCTTTTTTGCATACTGTGTGTTGATCCTTGGAGGGCTAAGTGCAAGTGATTGTAAGAGGTTTTGTGCAGACATACTGTGTAAGGCTCTATGCCTTGACCTAATTTTGAGGAAGGTGGATCTAGTGCATTGTGCACAGATCATTTTTCCAATGTGAAGTTGGCTCTGTGGCTTTGTTCTTGTAAGAAGATTGAAGGAGACTAATAAAGAAGAAGAACAGTTGGTGGACGTAGCCCCACACTGGGGTGAACCACGTATATCTTGTGTTGATGTGATTTGTACAATGATTGTCCATGTTATGTATGTGTTTATCTTCTTAGCACACTGATATTTATATAGGTTAGATAGATGTATGTATGCTTAGTGCTCTTAGTGCTCTATTGATGGTAAATTAATTCTAGATCTGAGTTAATGAGATGTGCTAAGTCATTGGAAGTGTTTGATCTGATCATTACTGTGTTGTTTTGTATTTAGGGTTTAATCTGTGATGTGAATGGGATTTATGAACTAATTCATATTGATAAGCTAAGTTCTATGTTAAGTGTTGTGATCATAGATCTATGTCCCATCTAGGTTGTAGACACCTGAGTCCTGCAACCCCCCTACCTCTACCTCAGGTGAGACTTCATCTGCTTCGTAGGTGTTGCCGAAAGGGGTGGTAGTTAGGGTTTTGTTGGTGCATTGTTGAAGCATTGAACCCTAGGTGTACCCTTGCTCCAACATTCTAACTTTCTTTTTTTTATCCTTGCACTTGCTTTACCTCTTCCTGCAATTTTTTCATCTCCTGTGTGGCCCTTAGTCTTAAGGATATGGCCATTGTCTTCTACCTCTTCTTCAGGTCCTGAACTGCAATGTTTAGTTTTTCCTTTCTCTACTCTAGCTACTAGATCCTCTCATCTTCTTCCAGGCTGGTCCAAATGTTTGCATTCCTGTCATACAATTCTGAGACTTATTTTTCTTCCTATGTTATGATATCTATACGCACAATAGCCTCCTTCTCTCTCTATTCCCTCACCTATGGGGGTGTCCTTAGAGTCAGTTTATCTATACCTTTCCATTGTTTGTGAAATATTTTGTATATTTTCTTCTCATGTGACCTTTGGATCATGTGCGTAGTCTGGTATGCTACTATATAATTATGTGAGTTGATTATCTAGTTTATCTACACATTTTTTCTCCTCCTCCTTCTCCAGCGTTATTTGTTCACAATTAACTTGCAATATATCCTTCACCTCCCTGTTGATCTCTAGGTTGGTGGCATCCGCTCTAGCTCTAGACTAGACTTCCTACATCACACTCACCTGTAACCCATATAATTATTTTGTGGGTATATGTGCCAATACCACCTCGCGATGTTCTTCGTCTTTCACATGTTTCTGCACTGTGTTCTCATCTACTTCTAAAATGTCTTTCGTGACCATAAAACTGTCACTACCCTTTACTATTGTATGTATTGTCTCTTCCTGATCTTTCTAGACAGGTGCTTCATGTTATTTTTCTTGTTGTTGCACTGTAGGATGATGCATTATGCTTCTCTATAGCCTTTGAAGAATGTCATGTACTTCCACTAATTACTCCATAATTTCCTCTCTTTGTAATTCTGCTGCAAGTACTAGATTCTCCCATCTATCTTGGACTTTGTATGTGACGAATTTTGCATCGTCTTATGTGATAGTGAGTAACGATGGATTCTTGTGGTACTTACTTTTCTTCCTTATTTCCCCCTCCTGTATATCAATCCTCTTCTTAGTTGGGGTTGATGTTTGCACCTTAGTTTTCTTCTTTTCTATTTCATCCTCCTATACATCATTCTTTTGAGAGCTATCTCCCTTGACCTTCTCTGCATCACCTTTCACTTCTTCTCTTGACACTTTGTCTTTATTCCTTGGTTTTTTACTGTTACACTACTCCCTGAGGTTTGACTGTGCTCTGCAACCTTCCTTGTATTTTATGTTGGGTTTCTTGTCTTCTTTGATGGACCTTCTTTTGCTTTCTCCTTAGGTTTTTTTCCTTTCTTATGTGTTGCTGGAACTTTCCATTGCACGGGTCAGTCCTTTACTATCCATTATACTTCCTCCCTCATTGTGAAATACCTCATTTCTAGCCACTTTTTCTTTGGATCTCTTCTGGCTTGTATCCACATGTGGTGTCTTGAAGCCTTAAAGTTAGCAATCCCTTCATTTTCTTTGACTACCTCAATTGGGATTCTCCACACGTTAGCAATCTTTTGTTGCATATATTCTAGGAACATTGCAAATACTACGTTGTTCACCTATTGGTTCTTACTATATTTTAACTACCATAAGGATACATATCATGTTGCACAACATTTCCTTTTTTTTTCTAGAAAGGTTGTGAATTTGGGTTCCTGTCAGCCTACTAATGTTATCAATATTAACAGCCAAGAGTAATGGAATTTTGTCCCATTATCCTGTGAATCCTTGCAGTCTATCAAGAACTAGTTGAGTAAATAGGGCGCCTAGCTTAATACTATGCCCTTTGTGCACTGTACCACTGTTGCAATGACTTCTATCAGGGCCTCTTCCTTTCTACACTTCCTCAAGGGTTTGCAAGCCATGGGCTTGGTGGAATTTTTTTTTGCAAGATCATTGATGTTCTTTATCACTATGCCACTAGTTCCCCTGTTTATCTCAAACTGCACTTTAACTTCTTCTGCAATCTCCTTGTCCCTTTCTTTATTGTCCAACTAATCCTCTAGTTTTACGCCACTGGTTGGAAAGCCTGTGATATTTTCTATGAGGTATACATCTATATGGACCAGCCTATCCATCCATAGGATTCCTCCATGTTCCCTTGCTATAAGTTGTTTCACACAATGGCCCATGTTCTTACTGCGCCAAAAATGCAGTATCTCCAACAAATTCATAATACCCAAGTTATATAGTCCTGTGATCCATTGCACGGGATCCATAATTGGTTTTCTTGAGGGTCCTTCCTCCTCCTTTTTTTCTAAATAAATTTCCTATGCAAGGTTAGGAAACTTTGTCATGTCTATTATTTCGTGATCCACATACTTCAATTTGGCCACTTTCCCTAGCATGTCTTCAACTACAACTATATCACCTGAGATATAAGGTAACATGATCTCCACTTAGTTTTGTCTTCTTGGGGAACCTGGTGTTTTCCTTTTTTGGCCTGCGACGAGGTTTTTGTATGCAAGCTATTGCTCAACACTTTCTTCTTCATCATCCTCTATTTCTTGTTGGCCTGTAATATCTTTGACTAGAACTTCTTCTACGATAGCTTTTTGTTTCTGGTTTTCCATTTCCTCTACTTCTGCAGGGTTTTTGGGATTAGGTTTTGCACCGCCTTTAGGGTTTTTTGTGCTCTGATCCATTTTCACCTCTTTTGCGGATCATTTTTCTTATTCTACCCTTGTTGGATTGATGGATTTAGTCTTCGATGTTGTAAAATCCTCCAGCTCCCCGAAAATTTCCATTTTGGTCATTCTTTCCTTCTTCCTCCCTGATTTTTGGGTCACCCTTACAAATCGTTTGTGAGCACCAACCTTAGGAGGTTCCATCTTTCTTGCCTTGCGTGTGAATGACTATCTCTCTTACTCAATCACCCTTTATTTGCGCTCGTAAGTTCTCTATTTCTCAGAAATAATGAAGTGTTGAACTCTGTTGAAATTTTACCTTTTTACAAATTCTCTCATTAATTATTTGACGCTTATGTTCTTTTTCGTTCACATGTTTTCCACTTTTCTAGTTATTCTCAATTCTATTAGGTGGTGTTTAAATTTCTTGCGCGCAGGCTTATGAATTGTGTTACACATTTTTTATTTTTTTTTCTATTGACCACTGTCATTCCCAACTATTTGTCTATCACTTATTCTTCTAACTACTTCTTTTTGGCTTTTTCTTCATTTTTCTAGTTTTTTCTTCCTTTTTCTTCTTTTAACTCCTACTATTTAAAATATGTACAAGTCTACTTACTGCGCTGCAACTACTAAGGGTTAATAGGTCAAATATTCCTATACAGTTTCAGTCAACTACCACTCACCAGTCCTTGAATTTCTTTGCCTTCTAAGTCTTGTAGTTGTACAACACCTCCATCTGTGACATACTTTATCTAATATGGCCCTAGCCAATGCATTCTAAGCTTCCCTGGGTGTTGCAAACAATTACTGTCATAGAGTGGAACCAAATCTCCTTACTTAAAATTCTTCTTCTTGATATGTCTATCATGACATGCTTTATCCTTTGCTTTTTGTACCTCTTGATGAAAACCTTTTGTGATTCTGTCCTCTTCTAATTCCATTATTTGAGCCAATATTTCTTGCGTTGCACCCCTTTCTGTCATATCTGTAATTGTTGCAATGTGCAAACTAGGTATCAAATAATCTAAGGGAACTACTGCCTCTTGTCCATACACCAATCTAAATGGTTTCTTCCCTATTATCTTCTTGCATGTAGTTCTATAAGCCCAAAGTATTGTTGGTACCTTAAAATACCAATCATCTATGTTCATGTTACAAATCTTTGTTAAGGAATTCTCCAAAATCTTGTTGAAGGCTTCCACTATTCCATTTGCTTGAGGATGAAAAGGAGTTATCTTCTGGTGATGTATCTTAAACTCTTCAAGCATTGCCTCAATTTTACTATTGATGAACTGAGTCCCCTGATCACTCATCCATATTCTTGGACATCCAATATTGTCACTACATGTTCAAATAGAAAATGTGGTGTTGTCCCTGTGTTGCAATCCTTTATTGGTACAGCCTTAGCCCATCTAGTCAAGTATTCTATCATTGTAATAATATATATGGATCCCGATCTTCTATTTGGTGGATTAATTGGACCTACAAAATCTACTGGCCATTTATCAAACACTTGTAAAGTTACATGAGGTCTCCATGCAATTTCGTCCCTCCTAGATGGTTTCCCAACTCTTTGCAAACATCACACTTCTGACATTATTCCTTTGAATCCTTGTGAACTGTTGGCCACCATAATCATGCTCACAATACCTTCTTCTCAGTATCTTTTCCTACGTAGTGTCCTCTAGTAATTCTTTCATGTGCTTATACAAAAATAATGGGTCTTTCATGCTCCATCACACATCTTCTCAAGATGTTGTCTGCCCCAAGTTTGTATAAATGACCTACAATCAACTGATAATTTGCAGCTCTGACTACCAAAATTTTCTTCTGTGCAATAGTAAATTATCTTGGTGAAAATCATGTACTAAAAAACTCAATAATGTCGGTAAAATACTCATCAACTATCTATACTAAAAACAATTGTGCATCTAGAAATTTGTCTTCCAAGTTACTGGGTTCTTCTCCATTAGTTATCCTGGATAAGTGATTCGGTCCTGCATTTAATCTTTCAGGATTCATCACAACTTCAAAGTCAAATTCTTGAAACAAGAGTAGCCATATGCATATCCTTCCCCCCAACACTAGCTTATTGACTAAGTATCTCAGAGAAAAATGATTTGTAAAGATATTGAAATGTTTCCCTAACAAGTAATGTTTGTATTTATGCAAAGCATACACCATAGCTAGTCCTTCCCTTTCTCTAGTGTTATAGTTTCATTATGAATATAATAATTTTCTACTTTCAAATGAAATAGGGTGATCTATATCACCTTCTCATGGTTGGGTTAATACTGCTCCTAATTTTATCGTAGATGCATTCGCATGCAGATGAAATTATTTATCCCAATCTGGAAATACTAAAATCGACATAGTAACCATATTCTCCTTCAGAATATCCAAATTCTACTGGCATTCATCATTCCAATGATACTTAGTGTCCTTCTTCAACAACTTCTCCATTGGTGTAGTAATTTGTGCATATCCTAGTATGAACTTCCTATAATATCATGTATGGCCCAATGTACTCTTCAATTGTCGCACTAACTTCGATGGTGGTAATTTAACTATGACAACAATTTTAGCAAGATCAACCAATAGACCCTATTTACACACCACATGTCCTAAACAAATACCAAAAGGTGCACTGAAAATAAATTTCTTAATGTTAAATTATATCTGAAACTGTCTACATATGTCCAACATCAGCCTTAATACTTCAACATGATCCTTCAACAAACTGAATACTATCCAATCATCCAAGTAAACCTCCAAAAACTTATGAATAAAGTCCTTAAAATATTCTACTACTACCCTAGAAACAATGGTCAGTGCATTCTTCAATCCAAATGGCATAACTATATACTGAAATGATCCCCACTCTATAGAAAATGGTTTCTTATGACTATATTTTGGTGATCCTAATATAATGATATCCTGAGAATCCATCTATAAAATAATAATCTTCTTGACCCCCTACATTCTCCAAAACTTCGTCTATAAATGTGGTAGAAAAAGGATCATGTAGGAAAGAATCATTAAATTTCCTCAAATATACACAAATATTGATCCCTCCTTGCTTATTTTCCTGCACTACCATAGGAATGATCCATTATGATTCTTCCACAGGTTCTATGACACCATCTTCTAGCATCTTGTCAATTTCTTCCTTGGCCTTCTCTTTGTATATTGGATTCAATCTATAAGGTCTATGTCTGATAGGTCTTTCTTCTTTCTTCAATGATATATTCATCTCTCCTATCTCTCCTACTAACCCCTTCACCTATGAGAATGTTTCTGGGAATAAGTCACTCTACTCACATAATAATTTTGTGATCCTTTCTATTGTATGATTATCCCAATAATCTCCAATACTTGCCATTTTTGGGTTTTCTGCACTTCGAATGTTGACCTTCTTGATATTTAATGGTGCAACATAATCTTTTGAATCTAGTTTGGGACCTTATCCTTCCCTTTCACCTTCCACTTATGGGATCTGTATATTGCAGGGATTATCTTTTGTCGGATCTTCCTCTTTTGTGACATGATAACAGTGTAGCAATTTTTTAACTGTCTGTCTAGCCTGCTTCTGATATGCTAGGATTATTTCAAATTTTGGTTCTTCAAATATCATGTCTCTTACCACTTTAAACATTGTATCGATATCTGGACTGTCATTCTCAAAGGAAAATGTAACTACAAAATTTTGTTGTATCTCTTCCCAGTTAGTTGTTTCTCTGCATTGTTCTTGTTCTATGTACCAGTTCTTTAGAATTCCCTCTAGTGTGTGAATAAAATGGTGTGGCCATTATTCTGGTGGTACTAATCTCCATTGAATTATGCACTTATCTACATGCTCTTCAAATTTTCCAAATCCCTCATATTTATCCTCATATCTATGCTACTACTCTGCGTTGAATATGATGTGCAGTAACCTTTTACACTAAAACCAATTGTTGATCTTTGCCTTGTGTGTACCCCACCATATTGTAGTTGTAACTTTTAAAGAAATATATAACGCTAGTAATATTTGATTTTCTATAACCTCTACCTAAAATTTCATTAAAAATTCTTCTAAATCATTCAAGCCATAAAAATTAGGAGGTTATCTTACCTTTATACCAACCCATCCCAGTGTGTGCATCATTCTGGCACACCTCTTGGTAGATAATTCAGGTAGTCGTTGTTGTCAGTTTTCTAGTCCCGTGTCAGAGTCTGAAGCACAATAACTAATACTCCTCAAATTGAGCATGCCATATGTAATTGGGTTGATATAATACTCTTTACACGCGGTAGTGTTGTATAACTGATTCACATCTTCTGTCAGAATATTGTGTGTCGTAGGTTCCACATACCTTCCTCCATATGAGGGATCCAATGGCGCAATAACTGTATATTATCCAGACTCAAATATCATCTTTCTTGTCTTCAAATTGGTAATAGCCTAGTTATCAAAATCCCAATCTAGACCCAACAAATCTGGATATGGAAAAGTATTGTCTACTATGTCAATGACTTCAAAGTCTACCATGGTGTGCACACCATCTAGATATATTAGAATCCCCTTCAACCTACCAATTGGAACCACTCTGTGTTGATTTTCCAACTTCAACTGAATAGGTGAATACCCCAATTGTGGTTCTCCCATAGCTTCCCAAGTCTTCTTTGGCAGAACATTGAATTCAAATCCTAAGTCTAGTATGATATCCCCCATATTGAAATCTCCTATCTTGGCATTCAATCTGAATTCCATGTTGTTTCTTCTCTTCCTATGAACCTAATTTACTCTTTTTACCCCTTCTTCCCCAGGATTACACGTTTCTAACAAATTCTACAGTACTTGTAAGGATCTTTTATCATTCAACAATTTGACATAGGCTCCCAAATTTTTTCTTAAGTTACTTAATTGTTCTGAAGATTGCTCTTGATTAGTCTGATCAAATAATGAAGGCTTGCCATACATTGGTATCTCATCTACTGGCTTCATTCCTGAAGTGGACGCAATGTTTTCCTTCAAGCTCTTTTGTCTATATTCCTTGAATATCTCTTTCTCTTTGCATGCATTAAGATTCTTTTCTGACACTGTATTCTTCCTAACCCACTGGTACTGGTCCCGATCCCTCTTGGCTACATCTTCTCATGTATTAGATCCACCTCTAGTAACTATGTTAATCTTCTTCCCGTATTCCTCACTATTTTCCACCCTGAGCCATTGTATGTTTTGATTAGTTTGGTTCATCTTATCATATATTTTTATCAAGAGTCTCAGACAATATTTTGTTTCATGGTCTATTGTGTGACAATACATACATGTCGCAGGTGGTTGTGGGAAGTCTCTTGCATAGTTCTATGGTTTCTGACAGTTATAACAAAAAATGGGTCCTCGACCTCCTCCAAAGACTCTTCCTTCATGACCTCCTCCTTTGAAGCCTCATTTGTTGCACTGATTATCTCTGTGTGGTGTATTATATTGAGGTCACTAATTATACTTCGGTTGTGCGTTATTGTACTGTGATGGTGTTGTGCACTGTTGTGCAGGATTATACTATTGTTGCTCCTGAAACTGTTGCACATTATACTGTGGTTGCACTGCAAACTTCTACAGATTATTATACTATGGTTTTTGCATATTGTTATACTACAGTTGTTGCACATGTTTTCTTGTTACATGTTCATCCTGCACCCTATATGTATCTACAATCCTTTATTTCATCCTCTCCAAGGTTCTGCAGTTCTTGTCTTCATGTCCAATTGACTTACAAAAGTTACAAAATGTGCTCTTTGGTACTTTTTGATACTTCTGCATTAAGGGGAAATGATAGGGATCATGCCCATGTGTTTCACGAATCTCACACCATGGTCCTCTTGAAGCTAAAGGGTTTGGCATACCCAATCCAATATACTGTGCAAATAATGGACACTCATTCTTGTGATGGCCTTTTGTCCTGCACATTGTACACCAGACATATTCTCTTTTCTCCTTCCCTTTGTTTTGATTCAACTAGAATGTTAAATTCTTCAGATATTGCTTCATCTCTTCCACAACTGGATCTGTATGCTTGTATTGGTTTTCCTCTAGCTATAAGGCTGCCTACAGAGCCTCACCCTGACTTTGGAATTTCTATTGTCTCAGACGATACTTCAAGTGTGGTAACAAATAATTAACAAACAAATGTCTATGTTGTGTATCTATAATAGTGTACTTTAACTCACCTTTTAGCCTCTTGAACTTATGGTCCACTTCCCAGACTAATTCTCCTGGTTTCTGTTTAATATCTATCATTTCATTCATAAACTTGGCTTCTTAAATTCATTGATTAATTGCCTCTTCACATCTGATATAGTTGTAGGCATTTCCATTGGATTATTTGTTGAGAGACATGTTATCCCCTAGCCTAGGGATAACTAAGGAGATCACGTCTCAAGGCCCACAGGTCCTATACATGGAGTGTCGAGAGCCAGATGACTTGAGAATGGCCCTGATTTTATTCAATGTAGTCCATTTATCAATAGCAACAATATTCATCCCACCTGCCTGGTCTTAAAGTAGAAACGAGTCTTGCTCCATGAGGTAATTATTCTGGGTATCATGGTATGTATCACTCTGATTTTTGAAGAACTTGAATATGTTGTATTGAATCCTTCTTCATTTCATGACGTTTTCTTGGAAATTATGCTCTTTTCCTTGTTCATACCTGGAATGGTGACATGGTGCCCTAGTAAGTTGATTTCCCTTTAGGATGGGTTGCCATTGGGTGGGTCTGTGAAAATTCATCATCCATTCCCTCCATACTCACCACTTTACATATTTATTCCACTCATCATCCCTACCCTTTTTTGGGAATTGGGATTGGCTACATTAGAAAGGGTTGTACCTTACCTAGTTGGAAGAAGGGGCCAAAGGCCCAAAGGCTAAAAGTAGCTGGCAAGAGTTAAAATCCAATGTTGAAAAATTTGAGATGCTTCTCCCAGGGATCCCCGAGAAAGTAGTGAAAATATTCTTAGTAAGAAAAGGGGACCCATAAGATACATAAACACTCAAGGTACTAGTTGATGGATAGGAAGTCTCATCACGAGCCAACCTATTATGACCATGGGCATGTAGAGGTATGAAAATACCACCTATCTAGTCACCAAACCAGGGTAGTGGCTCCTAGTGGCATAGCCAAGAGAAAGGGGGCCTCATCACTAGCCATCCTTCTCATTTCCATGAAATGTTTATGGATAATGTTATCACCTCTGGTCATCAAGCCAGGATAGTGGACCTCAACTATTCCTTTGAGGCACAAGAGAAAAAGATCAAAATAAATAAAGCTAAGTATAAAAGGCAATGAATGGGCTAGAAAACAATTGCATTTATGACAAGTTGCAGCTCGCCCTCTACAAAGGCACCCACAGGTAAGATTTTACATTTCCCTGTTATTACCTGCACCCCATGCCCAAACAATTACCCCATTCCACCTCATACACTTACATGACTTGGACTAGATCCCATCTGGGAAATGTTGGAGCCGCCTTTGTTTTGTTCGCTTCGCACCATTTTCAACCATGATACTTAAGTTTTAAAATTGCTTTTCTTTTCCCTTTCCTTCCAAAGTTATAAAACTCTGAAAAAACTTTCGTTGCCTGAATAATAATGCTTTATCACTTACAAAGGGTCCGTTTTGTGCAAGTATGTTTATCCTTAGGATTTTTCAAGTTTCACGTTCACGCAAGTCATACGCCTTATTTCTTGAATTCGGAAGTCCCGAAAATGAGAACTCGGTTCTAATTTTCGTCCAAGGCAAGAATAGTATAAAACCTTTAAACCATTGGTTTGATATTGTCGGGCTTTCGCGCCTCGGCATTTCTCGACTCTAAATTTTTGTCTTTTCAACCCCGAGAGCCGAGAACACGATATTTTTTGAAATAACCATAGTCAAGAACGAGGAGTAAAAAGGGCTAACCTTGGTTAAACTCGGTTCTCGGCACATCGCACCTCGGCTTTTTCTTTCATAAAGTTGAAGTATCCAAAACTCCGATCCACGAAGTGGCGACATAATTACATTAAACCTTAATTATCGCCGCATCGCAATATCGCGGCTCGGGGCATTAATCTCCTAAAATTTTACCTTCAAGCTTC
>ML777759.1:1317818-1335557 GCA_009831015.1 Picea engelmannii | reverse complement strand
GGCTTGATAAAGGATTGGGTATCTCGTACCTCCGCATTCAGGGTGAACAACGAAGGTGTGTATTCCATTTCTTCGTTGCAACCAAATTACAGGTATGTGGCAATGATGGCTTGCCGGCTGTTCGGATTGGAGGACACGGCTCACTTTTACGTCCAGTGGGTACCCCTCATTTATCGGGTGGCGGAAGGTTTCTCGTTCAACTGGACAAAAATACTCTCTGATAATTTATTCAACAAAATCACCGAGTACCAAGAGAAGAAGGCAGCTGGGAAGCCGTCCGGATTCTACATGTCCGCATATATCATGGATGCTATATGCGCCAGAACGCCTTTTCCCTTGATGAAATTGGCTTGGAGCCCATCCGAAGACAAAGCTGTGCATGTCTACCACGATAAATTGTGGGAGAATAATGCGAATAATTTCATTTATGAAATTTTTAACTGGGTGATAGTGCCCCTGCACGTCACCATTTTTGGCCTTCTGCCACCCTGCATTCCGGAGGGCATGGTCACAAATCTGAACCATATCACAGATTGGTATGTAGAGGAGCAATTCTCCTATTTCAGAGTATTCGAGGCTACGGTTCCTCCTATGGCGCTCCCCCAATTTATCCCTGACAAACTGGCATGTCACGAGATCGCTCGCCAAACAGTGATCGGCGGCGTGAGCAAAGAATTAAAGGCATCAGCAAAGAAGCTATGGCCGTCTTTTCCTATCCGGATTAATTCTTTTGACTTGTTGGATTTTGGACATGCGAAAGCCGAAGCAGCAGCCTTAGAAGGCTTGAATTTGGCTTATATCGAATATAAAAAGCATGATCCACAGAGAGTCGTGAGTACTCATTTAGGAAATTGCGGTCTAAAGAGGTTCGAGCATGAAGAATCACCCTCGGATGACGTTTTTCGAGGAGCCAAATCCTACCCAGAGGTACAATACCGAATCCAAACCCTAGCAGCCGAAGACAGGGATTCTGTCTTAAAATTTCAGGCAAATAGGAAACGATGTCTTCCTGTAGTACTGGGAGGCCTGGGACTACCCAAAGATAAAGGAAAAGAAGCCGAGAGTTCTGAAGGGCAAACCTCTAAGTCCGCAAAGGAGAAGACTCCCGAGCAGGATAAAGAGCCCGAAAAAGAGAAGACTCCCGAAAAGGAGAAGACTCCTAAGCAGGAGAAAAGTCCAGAACAGGGAATAAATTCCGAAACAAAAGAGAAAACCGCTGGTCCTCCCAAGGGACCTAATCCGGAGGAAGAAATAAAAGATACAGGTCCTCCAGAAGGTCAGGATCCAGAGGCAGGAACGAAGACCCCTGACCCCCCGAAAAAGCAAAGTATGCTCAGCACAACGGAGAAAGCTGCGAAGCAAATCGGGCAACCCATCGCCTCTATTACGCCCTTGCAGTCAGCACAAGCGGGCGTCAACGAAGGATGGATATTTGATGAGGAATTGAGGCCTGTGAGGGCAGAAGAACTGCCTCCTAACGAATTCTTTTTTGACAAAAAGAGGAAAGCCGTGGTAAAACGAGAATTTTATCAGGAGGGAGAGTCTACGGCTAAAAGATTTAAAATAATGGCCGATGGGATGAATAGGAGAAAAGATGAATTTGCCATGGAAATTGCAGGAACGCTGGGAGCGTACGCAACGGCAAATCAATTCTCAGTCGAAGGGTTAAAGAGGCAGCTCAAAACAAAAAATCGCTTGATCAAGACCTTAGAAGCCAGAGTGACTTCGGCAGAAGAAAACGCTAGGAGTCAGTTGAGTGGAGAAATAGAGTTGGCTCGATTAAGCGATAAGCAGGAAATCCAAGCACTCAAAGCCAAGATGGAACAAGCCAACTCCACGATTAGGGATGGTCGGGTGCAATCAGGCCAGCTGAGAGATACGATTACACGACTTCAAGCTCAACTGGAAGCCACAAAAAGTAGAGCAATCGACATTGATATCGTCAAAATATGAGCGACTGATATCCGGAGCAGGGTTTCCTCAGCTCAACAGAGCCTACTTAACAAGGTAGAGGAGATTCGAGAAAACCACTTGTTAATACATCGAATCTCTGAGAACCTGGTAAACAAAGAAAGAAGCGATGAAGCTGCCCGGATTGCTTTTCAAGAAGCAGTTATAGCGACTAATAACAGGTTTTCGGGCCCGCCTGGGCTCACTATTGCCGAACAGACTAGAGGCAATATCTTGTTAAAGAATTGGGAACAGAGTATCACTTCGAGCAAAGAGCAGGTTCAGAGGGTGAACAATTCGTTAACAGAGGCCTGTAGTGTCATGAATGGTGAACAATTAGGAATGGAATTTGGAAGCGACGCCGAGGCGCTAAGACAGGTAAATACATACCAGATTTCCATCAACATAAAAGAGGAAAATGAGAGGAACTCTGCAGAAATTTCCGGGATAAACAGGGTAGACTCGGCTCAAATCGACAAGCATTTGATCTAGCCTAGTGCACAACTCGGCTCTCTCAAACTCATCAATCAACAAATAGAGGATAAACTTCCACAGCTGGCCCGAGAATGCTACTCAGCCGAAGCCAGTTGTCAAGCCGAGCCTTCACAGCTTGTGACCCAGTTTGTAGACAAGTGTATCATGTACACCTCATCTTTGCGAGGACAAGCATCTGGCTCTTCTTAAGAATAGAATAGGTAAAATGGAGTTATTTCATTCCCCCAGATGTCAATGTAAAGACTTCATAGATTGTGTTTCAATTTCTAGACAGTTGTATCATATGTATTTAATTTAAGTAAAAAACAAACACCTGGCACCTTTTTGAAAATAGGATTCAGACAGATGGAGTAAGGCGGCTTCTCTGAACCGAGAGAGAAATTTTGTATAAATACACCACCAAAAGAAGCACAAGAGGCTGGATTTTTTGGTACTCATTGTAACAGAATTCTATCAAAAAAGGAAGTTAATACAAAGCAAATTCAAGATTCCTGATCCTGTCCCGACTGTATTTCAAGTTTGTTTTATCATGTTCTTTGTTTCTTTTCATTTTGCTCTACATAACTGACATGTATCACTGTAATTTAGTACTACCACTACTATAGTGAAGCAAGTTCATATCACGGTAACTGTCTCTTTCCCTTCCTCTGCACCGGCTATCAGCAGGTGTAAGACCAAGCTACAGTTGTAGGATTTTCTATTCACTTGCACTATGTCAATTATGTTCATGTCCATTTCTTTTTCCATATATACATAAGTCTTCATTGATAAGAATTGTTCGTTACTTGCAATTAGATGTTTTTTCCTTCGTTTCATATCTTTTATTTCAAAAACCATACAGTTACGGGAAAGGGCCTTTTGTTTGCAGTCCTATTTCTTTCCTCATACGAAGACTTCTCTTATTTTGCCTAAATCGAACCAGCCATTAAAATCTTTCGTTAAATAATTTCCATACCTTTACTGTTCCTCGATGACTGTACCCACGGTAATTCAACCTAATATTCAACTCGGAATATCAGATCAAACTAATATTGCGTTAAGTCTTTTCAGCACAACCCTTAGAACTGCTAATACCCGGGAAGAATTAGAACGTTCATGGGCAGCCATTGAACGAGATATCGCAATCCAGGAACAGTTGGAAGCTAGACATAGAGAACGCAGAAATCTCCCTTAGTTTCCTATACCGAATGAGACTCGATTATTGAATACATATCCTACCTCTTTTCGGATGCCTTGACACTGTACTTTAAGCCTTAGTACAGACTCAGGAACAACAGGAAACACCCCAAACTTAAGAGAGGTTAGCCCAATAAGACACCCCATGACCTTCTCCAAACCTAACTTGTCAAATTCTATAACGTATTTGAGCATTTGTCTTGGTTAAGGGGGGTTTGATGCACATGTTTGGGTAATTTAATTATTGGATGTGATTTACATGCTATGATCCCTGTGACTTATGAACCCTTGGAGAGTGTACTTATTGTTCATGTAGGACCTTGTTCGGTGGACAGATACACGTGAGGGAATGATTAGCTCGGACCTTCATGGGGACTTAAAGCACATAGATGGATGTTGCAACCCCAACCAGGGATAAGAATAAATTGAAGACTTGCATCGGGAAAAAGAAGGATGTTGCCTTTGGAGGCACCCTATTAGACCTACACCCAGGGGGACCCTGCACTTCCACATGAACATTAGCCCTTGAGGGCCTTGAATGTCACCATCATAGCCCTAGACATCATCTAGAGCTAGGGTTTCATTTTGGAGGCATTTATCAGCCTAGTGGCATGTGTGGGCCTCATCTGGGGCCTATGGAGGCCAAGCGCCGCACTTTTCTAGCTCAATGTTTCACCTATGCGCCTCAATTTTACCCTAGAAGAGAACGATGTCACCCTTGGAGGTGTATTTAAATTCTAATTAATTTTTATTATGTCAAAATTGAATTTTATTGTAAATTGGCCAAGTCGGGCTTGTTTTTGACCTGAAAATTAATTAAAAGTCAAAATTTTGTATAAATAAACATAAAGTACTCTCATTTTTAGATCACAACTTTTTATCTAAGACAAGAGGTCTGAAATTTGCGCCCTAGTGAGGGTTATTTGCTGAAATTGTGAGGCGCACTTTTATATAAGGCTATTTTTTGTAACTTGGATCAATCTTGGAAGTTTTTGTGGTGATCTTGCATGGTATTCTCATGCTTATTCTTGGTGCAAGTAAGTAAAATATGCATTTTTTGTCATCTATTGAATGGTATGTTGTATGGTTTTATTTTCTCATATAAGATTATGAAATTGCATGGTGTACTTAATGCTTGAAGTAAGAGAATTAAATTGCTACTTTCTTACTTCTTCATTTTCCAAGATTTTCATTGAATTGATCTAGTAACTAGTAAAACCCTAGATCCCTAATTTTCTAGCACTCTAAGGATTTTGACTTAGTTATTGTTGCATAAATTTTACTCCATAAGGAGCCTAAGGAGAGCAAGGCACAAAGGCCTAGAATTGCCTACACCCTAGCATCTTGTCTCTTGAGGTCAATGCATAGGGGGACTTAAGTTACTACTTCTCCTATGTATTTCCCTCTTAGAATTTTGTGCATCATCATCATTTGATTTGAAGCCTTAGAAGAAGCCATCAATATTGACTCCATTACCCTTGAAGGCACTATTCCTCTTCTCTTATTCCTTGACAAGACTACACTCAACTTCACTTGCTATCTCTACTAACTTAATCTAACATGCAAACCTAGTTTTAAGGTAATAATTTTATGTTGTTGCTAACACTGCTACAACCATTGTATAGTAGATCATTTAGCTTATAGGTTAACCAAACTAACCCAGAAAATTGCATGAAGCAAAGTACTATCAATTGGAGTTAAAGTGTGCCTAAATTGCTTTCCATTAAGTGCATTTCTAAGGGTTTCTTGCAGCTGTCATCACTCTTATTTTGCTTCTATTACAGTCACATTTGACAACCTCTTAGATTGATTTTTTGATTGATAAGACACCCAGAATTTGTACTAGGAAAGCCATAATCATTAAATGCTAGAAGTATCTACTAAATTGCCTTAACAAGGTACTTTTCTGAAGTTGTCTACTGTTGTCATAGTTGTTAATTTGTTGTTGTTATAAGTAATTTGACAACCCTTTAAAAGTCATTATTTGGATTCGATTAATCTAGAATTTACAAGTGGAAAAAGTAATATCATTGCAAGGCCTTTATATTTTGTTACATTGTCCTTTTGTCCTTATAAGTTATGATTTCTGAATTTATTATTGTTGCTACACATCTATCTTTATTGCATAAACTTTCTTGGTACCATAATTTTATATTGAAGTCAATGAATGAATGCATTGATATCATTGGCTAATGTTTGTTGTTTCTTTAGTAAAGGGTAGGTATCATTCACCTTATTTCCCCTTAACCCCCTTGACTTAACCATTCCAAGTGACTTCATTCATTTGAGTGACCTAGAGAGAGGGGTGGTATCATCTTGTCTTATCCTCTTTCATCAACCAACTAGGTCCTGGGACATCTCCATTGGAGTAAGGTTTTCCTCCTCCTAAAGAGAAAGAGGTACCCTATTGGGGTGACAATGATAGGTTTACCTCTATGTTACGTCAATCTAGGCCTACTTTCCTTTTTGTCTTGGGAAAGTACAGATTGTGCAATAACAAGATCCATGTACCAGTATAATGCGTGGTCTCTAAATGTGATTTCCAACTGCGTGACCTTTATATCCTCATCTGTAATCTTCTTTGCTGCCCATATATTCTCACAGATGAAAAAATGTTTTTCTGGGTCATCTGACCCATCCCCTCGGAACTCCAGTAACATAATAGTTGGATCTTGTCCTCCCATTGTGAAATTTGTTGAACTTCCACCTACGTGCAGTGTATATACTTGATTGTTACTTCTTTGAACTTCCACTTCTACTATGGACTCACAAACTATACAAATTATTCTAACACTAATCACTTGTTGGTTAACTTCCATTTCTTCCTCAATTGTCTTAGTCGCACATGGGGTTGTGGGTTCCACACTAATTTAGATCTTGAATGGAGATCCTTCTTCTGTCAATACCCAAGACCTTTGGTTTTCCTTTCATATGTGACATGCACAATATCCTCAATATTCTTTGTGGCACATAAATCCTCTACCTCTTCCTCATCGTTGTCCAATCCCTCTCACTCGACTACAACCCCCTTCTTTCTATTCATTTTATACTGGTAGGGTCATCCAATGCATGTCACACTTGTGTTCCTGATGATTTCCCTGGTCTTTTCATCACCCATCATGATGGGGTCCATTGCCTCCTTATTTTGGCTACTCTCAAGAGCCTTCTCCATCCTAAGATATTCCTTAATGTTTCCCCCAACTCCCCCATGTGCGCAGAGTGGTCTAACTATCTAATTCCATGGTCATCACACCTTTATCATGTAATAAGATCTTGATCGACATGTAAATAGATCTAATGTACCTCCCTCTGGGTCCCTTCAAGAATTCTCTCTCTACAGCAGTATATGAATTCGTTGTGTCTACTAAAAATTCAATGATAAACCCTGTAGTAATGTTGGTTAACCAAAAATCCATTGCGCGTGTGAATCTATTATTAACCCTTTCCAACCGTGCAATATTTTCAATAGTCCACTCCACTGGCCTGATCCGATTAGTCGGATGGGTATATTTCAACCTCAATATCCACTCCTGTAATAACTCTGGAAAATAACATAAATATGTTTCATGTAAATCAGTAAACGCATACCTCTACAAGTACCGACATGGTGTGTACCTGGAACCCTTACTATCTTTCTACGTGAACTCCAATTTATTTGTCTCCAACCATCTTTCAATCTCTTGCTTCATAGGATTCCATTTCTTGAACATCCTTTTTAGCACTGCATATTCTTCACCAAACCCCTTCCAAGATCTCCTTCTGATTTCTAGACGGCAACAGAACCATTTGTTGGATGTATGGGCTGACCCGGGTTCTACCTTAGTTCTCCAACAAAACCCTTTTCACCATTGGCCCTTCTGGTAATCCAGAAGGATACACAATGCACAGAGTGCACACACAATATCACCCGAGATAATTTATGGGTGACTACAGGACACAGGTGTCCACAATCATGGAATGAATTGGGGTTTTTCTTCTTACTTATATTTATACTTAAACATGGATTCTATCATACTATTCATTAGATCCATTATTTTAATCATTCATAATATTCATTATGCAGACATATTTATAGTGCACACTATAATTTAAAGCATTCATTCATCTAACCATTTAACCATAAGTGCATAAATAACAAAACACTCAGACACATTGCAACACAAGGACTTAGCATGGTTCACCCCCCCTGGGGATACATTCATAAATATCTTCTTTTTATTTCTTCTTCTTCATCAAAATGGTGTTGCGCACATTACATCATAGAATAGTGGTGTGTAGTGAGGCAGACCAATGTCTCACCAAGATCTACAGATTGCGACCTGACCCTCAGTTACATCAACTCCATCTGAGCTTCACAACTCTCATCAAAATACATATTGAAAACTCAAAAAAGGACTCTCCAAAGGTACCCACAAAAGATGATAAAAACTTAGATCCAAAAACTGCTCTCTCAAACTATTTCATACATCTTATTTATACTACAAAATGGGTTAAAACCATTACAATATGAATCTGAAATCCTAACCCTAACATGGCTAGGTTTGTCCACATATGCACCAAATTTCTGCAAATCATGCTGCACACCGCTTCCTTTGCCCTTTGTCACACTAGTCTTTCTTATTTTTTAGTGCACGTTGTTCCCTTTGGCCCACTCTGCCTCGCTTGTTGAGCTTACTCCCAAAAATGCCTACTCCAACAAGTTGCATGATCATTAGACTTTCCCATTCTAACTTTTCTATTGGGTATATGATATTACCAGCTAGCATTGCTTCGATTTCTTTTTGAACGATGGGTTTGTATTTGTGCGCCAGTTTATATGGTCATTTCTTGATGGGTTTGGCTCCAGGGAGGAGTTCAATCTTCATTTCTCCCATCTCTTGTACTAGTCCTTTGAGGTCTTTATTGTCTCCTGCGAATATGTCTTGATATTCTGTTTCCATGGTTTGCGTATCAGACCAATGGTTACCGACTCTGGCCATTTTTGGTTGCCCATCTATACAGATGTCAAATTCTTTGGTCTTTATTTTTGCATCAATATAGTCATGGGGTTTCAACTCATCCAACTGACATTATGATTCTATGAATTGATTGTAAATTGAAGGGAAATTAATTTTTTTTTTATGTTCGTGCTCCTCCGTTTCTTCCTTGGTTACGTAGTACATTGTCTTTACTAAATTTTATACTCTTGGGTGGTCCTTTTTCCATCGAAATATTTGTCTTAGAAAAATTATGTTTTTCATTTCTACTCATCAATCTATTACATTCTCTATATTGTGTGTTGATACCAAGTTACTAGTTGAATTTGATCTCTCATCAACTTTAGTTTTTCCTTTTTCTTGAGTTTTCTCACGACTTGGTTTTCCCAAGAATTTGTTTATTTCTCTAGCTGCCTCTTGCATGGGTGCCTCTTTAGGATTAAATTCAAAATATTTAAGGAAGTTATTTTTTATTTCATTCCAGTCAAAAGTATGACGTGATGCTTCTTTAAGCTTATACCACTTGTGCGGTATATCATCTAATGTATTCAGGAACATGTGTGTCCATTCTCTTTTATCTTGGTAGCCTACTTTTTTCCATTCTTTCTCGCACTTATGTGTGTGGGTCACTGGGTCGAATCTGGGTTTAAAGATTAGGATGTCGATATTTCCAAAAAATATTTTTCCCATCGAATATTTCCAAAAAATATAATGTGGTAGTATCCCATGTTTGAAGTCGATTTGCATGTGTCCCCCACCATCGAGTTACTTGGCCAGTTATGGAATTGACTAGACTTTGTAGTCTCCCTTGTTCCCCAACTAATTTGGAGACTTTGTCGACATGTGTCGATGGAGAAATTTGTTCATTAAAACACGAGGTATTTCTTGTGTATGCATTATTCGATATTAATGTTGGTGCTTGTTTTAATTTTCTTTCGACGATGATACAAATTTCTTGAATCGAGAAGCATGTTCTGGATCATTTGATAGGTATTGCCTCTATCAACCAACATTCTTTTTCTCATGCTTCGTAATTATCCATATACCAATTGTACAATTTTGTATTTTAATTTTGGCCTATTGACAAAGGAGATCTGACTAGTATGTCCACTTCAATATTAGGTTTGACATTGTCTTTTTGTTTGAAATGCATCACTTGATATAGTCAATGTGCTTCCTGGGCCTCGTCCCATGTCTCAAACCATGGTTTTCCTTATTTTGTGTCTAGGGGGATTATACTTTTTCTTTTGCTTCCTTTTAGCTTGATATGGTCACTTTCTAAATATATCGTGGCTTTCATGTTTTGACCCAAGGGTCTTTCTACTAGTGTGGGATAAGCAGGAATGCCTTTGACTAGGTTTATGACTTCAAAGTCAACTCTTGTCGAAATTCCCATTATAGAAGTGATGACACTTTTGAGAGTGCCAATTGGTTCGATGAATATTTGGTCTACTAGTTTTAAGTAGGACATTGTCAGTTGTAATAGGGGTATTCCGAGTCAAAACCATGTTTCTTTCGGAAGTATGTTCAGTTGTGATCCAAAATCAATGACGACTTCTAGGTCAACTTGAGGATAAAATTTTCTCGTGGTTTTGTCTTGAGACAACTTCCTTACACTGTTTATTGGTATTCTATTTTATTTATAGTCTCTCAATATATTAAATAGGTCAATAATGCGTCCAATTGATTGCTTTTATTTTAGTATTTGTATAAATTCCTCAAAGGAAGTGTTTTACATACTCGATCATCCTTCATTTCATTTATCCTGGTCGATATTTTTAAATAAATTTAGTGCTTCTTGCATTATCCTCTCTTCTTTGTTGGGATCAGGATTCAAAACTCTTTTTCCTTGTCTATTTTATGATTTCAAGTAATTATATTTACCCTCTCCTGATCATGCGACCACATGGAGAGTTTTTGAATTATGTTGTGAGGAAAATCTCTCTATGGCATGGGGTAAACCACAACATACAGAATGACAAGTAGAAATAAACGCTAATCCCAAATATGCAATATAAATGAAATTTAACAAGATAAGGCCAAGAGCCTACCTCGTCCGGACGCTCAATGAAGACCATCGTTGAGCATGCAACTCAAAGCTTTATACCTACAACTTGTCCTCAACAACCAAGATATGCAAGAATATGGTGATAATATATAATGTTAGCATATAGATTAGCATAATCCATTAACATACATGACAAATACGCCCATGGAATAATAATTCAAATATTTGCAAGATATCAATTGGATGAGAAAAGAGTATTTCTATTAAAATAATCAACATAAGTATATAGGTGATTTTTTTTTGTAACGAAACATATTGAAACCGAGAAACTAAGTCCCTCCAAATGGGCCTCCACCACTTCAATCCTACACCAAAGGAAAGCTCATATCAAGGAGTCAATGAGGTTCTCCATCACAAAGAAGGAAGAGCTTGGGGGCTGAACAAAGAGTTCATACTTTCAAGGACAAAGGGATGTAGACTCAATATGAAGTGAAATTTATCTAGAGTGTCTTTGCTCTCAAAGTTGAATTGTTCCATCTCCTCAAGGCTTGGATATGACTCAATTTATAGCCTTCAAATGGAACTGAAGGGCCGATTCAGAGCGTTTCTAGTATATGGAAGGTAAAGGATCATGGATCTCGTGACATGGCATGGAAACCCAACATAATTTTTAATTTTGAGCACCAAACCCAATGTTTGCGAGCTTTTGTGGAGCAAACTTCATATATGCTTGTTGTATAACTGGTAGGGCGCATATATGTAGAAAAATATGCTTTTTTGGCTCTGGAAGGTACAAAAAGGGACTTCAAGTCTACATAGGGAAATGGAAAGTGCATCCAAGCAAGTTGCAAGGGGTGATGAAAATTTTGTTGTAACAGATGCCCCCTAATGTGTGAGGTCAAAGGAGTATCTATGATGGCCTAAATACATTATAATTCCCAGAAGTGGAGTAATGGAGACTTAGCTGGAAGTGCTAGTTACCCATGAGAATATTACAATCCATAATGACTTTGTACACATGGATGCCAATCTAAATTACACTACAGATCCAAGTGGAAATATATCAAATAGTTGTTCATGGACATGATTAGGCAATAAAAAAAGGAGATATGCCATAGGTTGTCATAGTCACAAACAAGGCACAATGGAATCCAGTATCAAAATAAATCTGAAGATATATGTATACAATGGAGTACAATTTGATCTCCCATGATCACTGAAGTTATATAAGTATTGGTCCAATGAAAGACAACAACATATTAGGAATGTTGCTACTGTAATTTGGAGGTATTCTACACTATCCGTCGAAGGTGCAATTCTACATCATGTGAATAGAAGATTTTATGTCGAACACAATGAGACTTCATTTGATTATTGGTCATTAAGGTATATTGTTAACAAATGCAAGAAAACCTAGTGATAATGAAATTAGGTATCAAGGAACTGAGTACATTATACAAGTGTGAATAAGGGTGTTGAGGTCAAACAATCAAAGAATCCATTGATCAGAAGTCATTGATGTATTCCCAACTGTCGATCATGGGAGAAGCTTCCATTGATAACTGCAAGCCTCTAGGTACTCATAGGACTCTAGGTCTCATTTCCAAAATATATGAGTTGATGTCTATGGAAGGAGACCCGTTGAAAGGAGAGAATTAGGTCATCTCTCATTAGTCAACACAAGGTATAAAGCAATAACTTGATGATTAGGAGGAGCTCAGACGAATAGGATTTTCACAAACCAATGACCCTGTGAATCTCTCATATGCACCAGATGTAAGTAGTGCACGAAAGAGACCCTCTAAATAACATACAATAAGAAATATTGTCGACAAAGGAGAGGAAACCACCAATAAGTATAATGGAATCCAAGAAACTACACGAATCCCAATGTGTGAATATATTTCTTGTCGTCGAACATAAGGGAAACCCCCCAGTCAACGACCAATGAGGAGATGTCAACTGTTGGGTTCAAGGTTACCTAGTCATAATAAAAGTAGGACTAGGGTGCATGGTAGGAATACAACTTCATGTGACTCTGAGATACACTAATGGCCGACATGCAAAGTCAAGGGTTATGAGAAATGGCCGACACAATATTACAGACTTCCTTTGAACAAGATCATGAGACACATGGATAACTCAGGAAACATAGACTTGAATATAAAACTTCATGATGCAGGAAGCATCAACAAAATATCCATATAGACTGAAAGAATAACCAGTCGGAGGAGTAAACTCTAAGTAACAAGCTCATGTTCCTAAGGTGATGCTAAACCCAAACATTGGATGACAGTGGACTCAAAATTGTGTGCTCTATTGAAAGGCAACATGATTGTTGTCAATATGAGATAATATTCTTTTCCCACCCGTCTTTGTTTTTATCATAGGAAAATAAATATTATGATACATGAGAGGAAGTGAGTGTCACTAGTAAGAAACTAGCTCCAAACAGTGGAACATACCTATGCTCAATGCAAGGAAGTGCATGTAGGGCATGTGCCATGAACACTCAGGGGGATGTTTCCTCTTAGGGTACATGGTGTCAAGATGCAAAGGATCTAACAAAGGCTCTACTTGTCTAGTGATGCAAATTGCTGAGGTAAGAGGCTTATAGAGAGAAAGTAGGAACCAGAAATAGGCTCAATACTACAAGTAGGATGATGGAATGCAATTACAACTTAACTCCAAAGAATTCCATTTTTCATAGATTTAGTCCCCTAGGCTTGAAAAAGTATAAAATAATACCCAGGAGAACTCTTCTAGCCAATGGTGACTAGAGTATTACTTTTTCATAAGTAGTCTAATTGTTCCAAAAAAGGTTTAAACTTACACCAAATAGACATCCTTTCAAATCCATTTAACGAGTGTGAAAGAGACAAGTTCACTCGACAATCTTTTCATTTTTTAGAGATTTGGAAAAGAGCTTAACCAAGACTCGAGAGGAGTCCCATAGGTAATGTTAAAAATGCTTATGAGTAAGAATATGGGGTTCGAACGCAAAGTCATATCGGAACTATAAGGAACTCTCGATCCTATGGAATAACTTCTGCATGAGCACCAAATGGCACAAAGGTTCTAACTAGGGCACCTATGTTTGGTGAGCCTCTACCACTTAATAATGACAATTCTAGTAGTAGTAAGAAGGTTTAGTGTTTCTAATAAATGGGTTCGTACCTAGGGTGTATGTATCATGGTCATAGGATGAAAAATGGAGTGACAAACTATCCTATATGACAGTGAAAGAATATACTTTTCGAAGGCATGAACGAGTGGTATGATGCTAGAAACCACAAAAAATCCTGGACAAAACCTCCAAAATCCAATTCTTTCCACTGCATTATTAGTCCATAAGGTCAAAAATTAGCACAAACTATAGGAAGTGGTTAAACCATTTCTACTAATAGTAAAAATAGACCATTTTACCATATCATTTGAGTTTTTTCACCCACATAGTGCATTTTAGGTCATTTTTCCCATGGTCTTCAAGTGTCGATTGCGGGAGCTACAATCAACAGAATCAAAAACCATCTGGACCAAGTAAGTCCCTAGTATGGTTGCCAATTCTGTTATGAGGAAAATATCTCTATGGCATGGGGTAAACCAAAACAAAAAGAATGACACGTAGAAATTAACCCTAATCCCAAATATGCTATATAAATGAAATGCTAACAAGACAAGTCCAAGATCCTACCTCGTCCGGGTGTTCGATGAAGACCACCGTTGAGCATGCAACTCAAAGATTTATACCTGCAAATTGTCCTCAACAAACAAGATACGCAAGAATATGGTGATAATATATAATTTTAGCATATATATTAGCATAATCCATTAACATACATGAAAAATATGCCCATAGAATAATAATTCAAATATTTGCAAGATATCAGTTGGACGAGGAAAGAGTATTTCTATTAAAATGATCAACAGAAGCATATATGTGACAAACTAAGTCCCTCTAGCTTGGCCTCCACCACTTGAATCCTCCACCAAAGGAAATCTCATATCAAGGATTTAATGAGGTTCTCCATCACAAAGAAGGAAGATCTTGGGGTATGAACAAAGAGTTCATACTTTCAAGGACAAAGGGATACAGACTCAATATGAAGTGAAATTTCTCCAAAGTGTCTTTTGTCTCAAAGTTGAATTGTTCCATCTCCTCAAGGATTGGATATGGCTCAATTTATATCCTTCAAATGAAACTGAACGGACGAGTCGAAGAATTTCTAGTATATGGAAGGCCAAGGATCATGGATCTCGTGACATGGCATGGAAACCCGACATAATTTTAAATTTTGAGCACCAAACCTAATGTACTCGGGTTGTAGTGGATCAAATTGTGTATACACTTGTTGTATAATTGGTAGGGCACATATATGTGGAAAAATATGATTTTTTGGCTTTGGAAGGTACAAAAGGGGACTTCAAGTCTACATAGGGAAATGGAAAGGGCATCCAAACAATTTGCATGGGGTGAGGAAAAACTTTATGTAACAAATTCAAAATATCTTGTTTCAACACTATATTTAATAGGTTTGCATTTCTCTTGGTAATCAATTTTTCTAGAACAATCATATAGTCTTATAGGGAGTGATATCCTACTCCACAAATATTACAGAACGTTAAATCAGTTCTTTCTTTTATCAGGAAGTTTGGGCTGATGTCATCTTCTTTTCAATAGTTAAAGTAGTAATATAATCCTTAGCCGCAACTTCTTCCAAAGTTTCCTCATCCTCCTCTACCTAGACCTTGGTATCCACCTCAACCTCGACCTCTATAGTCATTCCCTTGGTTGACATTCTGGTCAACTTCTTATGAATGATAGATTGAGTGGATATTTGTTTTTTTCTTACCGTTCAATCGACATTCTTGTGTGGAATGATTATTCTCTTCGCATATTTGACTATTTTACTATGTTGTCATTGATGTCAAATGGTTGATATCAATTATTGTCATAATGATGTTCTTGTACCATTGATGTATTTGTTGTTGGATTATTTTTTCATTGATTTCAAGGTTGATGCTAAGGGAGTTGTATCATTGATGTCATGTCATGGTTGATAGGAAGTACCAAATGGATGAACTCCAAAGTGGTCCCCTTATGGAAAAATTCCTCATGGGAAGACACTCTTGTACAAAGTTCTCAAAGTGGTCCCCTTATGGTGAAATCTATCATGGGAATATGCTTTGTAAAGTTGAAATGGTTAAGTGGTTGAGTAATACTAGAAGTGTGGTTAAGGAACACAAGGTTGGTTGAGGAATAATGCAATGAATATCAATGAATTTGTAGGTGAGACTATTCTATATGGATAGTACATGTCGTTCCATTTTCGATGATATGTGGTATGTCACGTAGTTCCTCATGATTGAGGAGATGTGGCTTAGTGAAGTTGGAGTACCCTTATGAGTTATCTAGAAGCCCCTATAAGGTCAAAGAAGTCAATTTATTCTAGAAGCTCCTAGAAGAAGTTTACTAGTCAAAGTGGTTGCAATCATGGGTTAAGTTGTTGCAAAAGGAAAATAATTAAAAATAAATTAGTTGCAACTAGAAGTAGTGAGATTACTATTTTTGGATAAAGTGGTTGTAAGTGGACAAAGTGGTCAGAAGTGGGTTAGCCTTAAAAGAAGGAAGTTGGTTATAATATAACCCCTAGAGAAAGATACTTGGAGAGTATAAATAAGAGAAAAAAGGTCTCTTATGAGCATGAATTTTGAACATAATTGACTATCCATTTGTGAAATCTTATTTGGGCAGGTATTATTGATAGAGAAAATTTGCGGCAGAAAAATCACGGCAGGAAATGTGCGACAATAGAATCACGGCAAAAAAACTGTGGCAGTAGAATTGCGACAAGAAAACTACGAAAACAAAATCGTGGCATCAAAACCGCGACAGCATAATCATGGCAGCAGAATCGCAGCAGTAGAACTGCAGTAGCATAATAGTGGCAACAAAACTGCAACAACAGAACCGCAACAGCAGAACCGCGGAAACAAAATCGTGGCAACATAATCACGGCTACAAAAACAGATCTGTAATAGATCCATAACTACAAGAAGAAAAATATATGGTTTTCATATATGTAGTTTTGAATCTATGAATCTGGTTGAGGGTTTGGTTTGTAAATATGTTGGATGCCCTCTTGGAATTTAGGGTTCATGGTAGAGTTGACCTGAGGCAGATCTACTGAATTTTAGTATTGGCTCATAGTTGGTTATATTGGCATAATATTTAATGCATGGTTGGAGTTTATTTATGATATATATGGGACATCTTTTTTGAGGTATTTTTTGTGAGCTAGGGTTTAGTTTTTGAGATGGTATTGGTTGTTCAGTATTGTTGCATATATCAGATTTGTTTAGGGATACAATTGGTATTTTTTTGTTGGTATTTGGAATATGGTCTTCATGTTGTGTATTTCTATTGTGATCATGAGCATGAGATCCATGGGATCATATCTGATTTGATAGAGGAGACAGGTTGATGTGACAAATTGTTGTGATAGGTTGTGCTGTGCATAGTTGATGCACTTGAGATTGTACATGTTGTGTGAGTGATTGACGTACATGGTTGATAGTACAGGTTGATTGGTACATATTGTGAGAGGTTACTGGTATAGGTTGGATATATTTTGTTTTGTCTACAAGCTGGGTCTTGTACTTGAGGGTTGAATTCCTCACATCTCAGTTGTGTTAGTATGTGTAAATTTACAAAGTCAAAACATTTTGTTTTGTTTACTATTGAGTCTTATGGTCATGTCTTCGCCTTTAAAGACGATGTGTGAAGGTCTTAGGTTTAGTGTTACATGACAATTTTTTTGGGTTTGTTCACTTATGAATCAAGTTTGGTTTTAATTGAGTCATGTCTAAGGTAATTATAGCATCATCTCAAGGCATAGGTGAGTGGTTAGTCTTGTTCAAGGTCAATTAAGTTTGTCACATTGTTATCCCATAGTCCTTTGTCATCATTTGAAAAGGGTGATTCTTAAAGTTATTACATCATGTCTTTAAAAGAGTCATGGGATCATGATATCACATGTACAAAATATTACTTAGGCTTTCCAATCCAAATTGTACCTTTAAGGGACTTGTAACCAATCAATTTAAATTTTGTTGCAGAACCTCCTAGCATTT
>ML777759.1:1290125-1313159 GCA_009831015.1 Picea engelmannii | reverse complement strand
TTGTATGACAGTGATATGGTTTCCTGAGAAGGAGATTTGAAGACCACTCCGGCACCTGCACCTATATTGGAAGAAGCTCCATCAAAGAACATCTTCCAAACAGAAGTGGTGGGAGTAGGCACCTCCTGATCAGGATTGAGCTGCTTTCTGATCTGCAGGGGGGTCTCAGGTTCATCAGTGAACTGCAGCAGGCTAGACCCCAAGTCAGTGTCTAAGGCATAGATAGGATGATTAGTGGGGTTTGCTTCATCACTGACAATGTAGGCTAGCTGGGCCTCTCTGTATAATCTTCTATGTTCCCCCCCAAAGACTAGAACGGTGGCATACGTGAGGTCCATCTGCAACGTCCCTCCAAGTCTCTTAATCCAAGATCTTGACAACAGCATGCCAAACTTGGGGGAAACGTCAGCTACCACTATATCCATGATCATATTTTTCATGGGTAGCTGAAACAGGGAAACCGCAAGGTCCTTAATAACTCCCAGACATTGTACCCTCCTGGAGTCAAAGGAGTAGAGGTCATGATAGGCTCTGGTGACTTCTAATCCCAATTCTTCCATGACAGCTTTAGGCATGAGGTTGTGGGAGGCTCCTGAATCCATTAAACAATTATGTAATACTTTGTCATGTATATTCAGGGAGGTGTAGAAGTGAGGGGATGAATCATCTCTATCTTCTACCATGGGACCTAGGATCACTGCAAGCCTTTCATCTTGGAGGTTTATGCAATCTGTGGAGGGGCCAGGGGCTTCAGATTTCAACAGGTCTGAGAAGCGCTTTTTAAATTCCCCATGTTTGATTAACTCAGTGAGGGGTACGGGGATTCTGATCTTTTGGATTTCATGTTCAAAATTAAAAGAAGATGTGGGCTTCGGAATTTCTCTAATCTCGGGAGCATGAATTTGAATGACAGGGGAGAGAGATTGGGCCTTCTTACCTTTATGGTTGTCTGGTACTTTGTCAGCAGGCTTCTGTGCTCTAGTGGATGACTCAGGAATGTCAGAGGCTGTTGCTCGCTTGTCTGATCTCAGGTTATATCTGCCTCGGCCACCACCAGCTTTGTCTGTGTTGCTGAGCTCATGGAACTGACCATTTATGAGAGAATCTTCATATGCTGATTTGGTTAGATGAGGGAAGGGAGAAGTGACTTCTAGAGAATGAATTTTGGGCTCAGGCTCCTCTGTTTCAGCTTCCTCTTCATCAGTCACAAAATTGTTTTGAAAGGGGGCCTGAATCCTTTGGTCATCTCTGTCTCTTTCCTTCTCCTTGTGCATAGTTGGAGGAGCAAAATTGTTTGGCCTTCTGAAACCTCCTTTATTCTCTGTGTTCTGGGGGCCCTTATACATATGCCTTCTTTCCACCTTTATCCTCTCCATTTCTTCTTTCAGAACGTTCACTAGCTGGGTGAGCTCATTTACTTTAGGGTGGGACAAAGATGGGCCAGAGATGTTGGAGTCAAAAGTCGAAACCTCGGATCTTCCATTTCTTCTGTTTGTGTTGGTCGTGTTCCTCAGTCTATCTGCTGCTAATATATTGGACTCCACCTCTATAGCTGCGTCTTTCATTTGAGCTAAAGAGGTGGCTCTCCTTTCTCTTAATACGAGACAGAAATCTGGGTCGAATGCACTGGCATATGAAATTTGAGCAGATGCTTCAGAAGGCTTTATTTCTGTAGGAATCTTGTTATACATTTTATTGAATCTTTTGGAGAAGTCAGAGACTGACTCTCCTTCCTGCTTCTTTAAGGATCCAAACTCAATCATGTAATATATATAATCTTTTCTATCCCTCCACTGTCTTAGGAAAACATTATCCAGAGCCTCAATACCAGTAATAGATCCAGGGGCCAGACCCCTGAACCACTTCCTTACTTCACCATCCAGGCTCTGGACAAAAACCCTCATCTAGACATCCTCATTCTCAATGTTTAGGTTATCAGCATAGCTGTAGAAGGCGGCCAGGTGCTCTTCAGCAGTTATGTCTCCCTCCCCACTGAGCTTGGGCATATATTTTAAATAGTCTCCAGCAGGGAGAGGGTTCAAAGGCTGAGGAAGGATCAAAGGAGCATATCTAGAAGCAACTATGGCATCCATTCTATTCGGAGGGGGATTAACACCAGCCATAGGGATATTGAACAGAGGAGAACTCAGAGGAGAAGGAGTACCAACAGGTGACGAGGAAAAAGAGGTCCTTACGGGAGATGACGGGGAAAACAGAGAGAAGTCTAAGGGACTTGAGTATGCAAGTGGTTCTCTCTGTGGAGCAGTAGTAGTCAAAGGAGGAGTAGTGAAACCTCCTGAGAGGGGAGTGACAAGGATCTCTCCTTCTGATACTAGACCAGGAGGGGAAAACTCAGCAGGAACACTCCCAAAGTTGAGAAAACGGGAAACTTCAGATGAAGGGCGACTAGGAAACTGAGAATCTGAAAATGGAGTTCTCACAGAAGGGGAGGGCGTGTTACCTTTTTCATCAACAAAAACTTCTTTTGCTGCTCTCTTTCCCTTTCTGCGCACAGCTTCCAAGTCCTCGTCCGGTGTGACCAAAGGCAAATGTGGATTTGACCTCGTATGTCTGCCTCTCGAAGCCACGGCTGATAGAACAGGTTCTTCCCAGCGGAGTCGTTACAACGGAGTCGCCAGGTGCACAGTAGCAATCTTCAAGTTCTGATATCTAATG
Source organism: Picea engelmannii (assembly GCA_009831015.1). NCBI lineage: Eukaryota > Viridiplantae > Streptophyta > Pinopsida > Pinales > Pinaceae > Picea > Picea engelmannii. The sequence continues at coordinate 1,310,483 of ML777759.1, read as the reverse complement.
CACCTTCAGAAATCAGTTAGTCGTTGTCGTTCTACCCAGGGAAAATATTCAACTTCGTCCCCGGCAACGGCGCCAGAAATGTTGGCGTTCGGAAGTCACTCCTGGATTGCTAGCAGGAGCAGAGCCTGAAGCCCATCAGATTTAATGTCACGGTTTGTTTTAAAGGGTGATCAAATGGAGGAAGACTCCGAACGGCAGCGCATCAGCTCAAAAACCAGACCGGGCATGCATGACAGAGTGAGGTCTTGATAAACTCCAAACAGTGAGTTGTAATAAAAGGGTGAGTAGATGGAAGACTTATGCAAGAAAGAGCAGTGGTCTACAATAAACATCAGGTTTCTTACAGATTACAGAAGAAATGAGCTCAAACGCAAAATCCTTTTACATTCGAACACATAAAAACCAGAGGGCACGACAACGCTGCAACAAATCCTTTATTGCAACAAATTGCACTACTGTGAATCCTCAGGAACAAGATGAAACGAAGATGGAAGAGAAAGAGAACTGTTTGTTATAAACCAAGAAGTCTCAAACACAGAGGAATTACAAGGAAACCAAAATGTCGCTGAAACTATACAGTCGGGAGCTTAGCTCTACCATCGATAGATACAAAAAATGGCGAAAATGCCTACATATACTCAAAATAACACAGTGGCGGAACCAAGAAACTGCAATAAAGGCTTTGCGTCTGCATGGCTTCTGACAACACAGAGCTGCGATCTTTGAATGGTCGTGCAACTTATGGCAGACGCAATCAGCCTTCTGACAATTCATTCGGCGAATCGACGTGCTTTCAATTCATTACAGGACGTCCCCATTATGGCAGAGACGATGTCTAACCACCGCCAACTGCTTCAATAACTGCTTCTTTGGATTGGAGACGGTTAGGCCAACTCAGCATCTCGGGATGGGGAAGACTTCTTATGCTGCCATCTGGAACAACTGACAAGCTTGAGGGACGGACATGGGATATGGTGGGAGCGATGGCATTGAGGGGGCACGTGGAAGAAGTGGAGAGGAGTGAGAGTGATAACAGAGAGGGGTGACAGAGGATAGGCCATGTAGAAGGGCGTCCAAGATGGAACTACCCCTAGGCGGGAAGCTGATGTGGAAAGAAGGGGATGCGTGGCAGGCGACGAGTGGGTGATGGATAGAAGGGGAGGCCACGCGGGCCAGAGAGGAGGAATGGATAAGCGACACATGGCAACAAGGGACAGTGGGTAGAGGGTGAGTGAAGTGACGGGAGGAGGGTCCACCATGGCTAAACACAGGGCAGCTGAGAAGAGCGTGGTTGCACGAGCGTCGTTGATCCGGGCGCTGCGATCGTGGCCACTGGGAGCTGCATCAATAATTCCGGACCCCCCCCCCTCAGCTTAAAGGGAGAAAGGAGGGGGGGGTCTGGAATGACCTTTATCGTCGTTGATCCGGGCGCGCTCATCTCGGCCATCGGAGAGATGCGCCCCTAATTCCGGACCCCCCCCCCCCTTGCTTAAAGGTCGGAAGGCAAGGAGGGTCCGGAATTTGCTGTGCGTCGTTGATCCGGGCGCGCTCATCTCGACCGCCCGATCTCGCTTACTGTTTACCACGGGCTCAATGTCGCCCAAAACCTTGGACAAGTGGGTTTTAACCCATTCATTTGATTTCTGACCCCCCTAGCAAGAAATATCGCTAACATCTACTACTAAATTCTTGTCTGCTACGAAATTTTTGTCCAGTTTGTTGCGAAATTCCTTGTTGCTAAAGACCTATCTCGTAAATAAATCATAACCCTCTAGGATTTTCTCCACATTGTTTAAATATTGCTACCCCCTATGCCCACTAGCATCATATCACTCTCCACCAACATCCATGGAACACTACAAGCATGACAAGCAAAAGAAGAAGATATACAAGGGAGGTGATATAGTGAGGTTCGAACCCAGGGTATGCAATTGATGGATTTAAATCCCATCTTCAGAGAATATTTTCAAACAGTGGGATTCCTCACCTTCTATGAAAATTTGCAGGGAGGTCACATGGAGGTAGCCAAGCAATTTTTATGAATTCAAAGCAAGAGTTTGATCACTGGAATTTCGGGTCACATAGCAGACAATTGCAATAATTTCATAATGCTCCTGCAAGGTGAGAAGTGGTTTAAGGGGATGGCCTTGGATTCTTCATACTGTAATGATTATTTTAATCCATAATATCAGAATGAAAACTTGTCGAAAGGGGTGCCAAGGAACCATATAATATAACACCATGACAAGCTGCTGCGAGTAATCCAGAGATATTTCACTTGTGAGGGGAATTTCAGCATGGTGTACCTGTACCATATTAGACTACTCATACATTTCACAGGTAATAAATATATGAATCTTCCATATTATCTTTGTAGAAGCTTGGGGAAGAGGCTGACAAAGTACAAGCAAAGTCTAAGCAAGTTGAACCTAGTCTCTTTCATTTTAGTCTTATCAAACTTTTAGTCCTTGAGGAGATTAGGAAAACAAATGGAGAATGGGGTTCCTTTTTGTCCATAGCAAGTTTTTGTGTAGAGGCCATTATTTATCCACCTTTTAAGGGAAGTACCCCTTCCACAAATGATAAAGAAACTTATAGTAGTTTAAAAAGTGAAAGAGGAAATAATAAAGAACAACAACTTGTTGTAATTGAAACCCTTGAGACTACAACCATAATTTATCTCAACAAAGGATCCAAGGAGAAGGAAAAGGGTATAAATACAACTGAAAAAATTGAAGAAAACCATGACAGTAAAAAAGGAAAGATGAAAGGAAAAAATATTATTTTCACTCCTGAAGCAGCCGAAATGGGAAAACCCAAGAGACCCCTAACTAGGTCAGTTGTGAAGAAATTGATTCCTACAGATGAGGAATCTCCATGTCATGAAGCTGAGGATATTTTGGAAGTACAACCTCCACTAGGTAAAAAAGTGATGTTTAGTCCAGAATTACTTGACAAAGAAAAACCTAGCAGACATGTGACCAGATCAACAACAAGGAGACAAACGCATGATGAAGAGACCAAATATGAGATTCATGTTTAGTGTGTGGCTGAAGAAGTTGTTGAAGTTCAATCTCCTTCGGAAGAAGATAAAATGACAATTAAGAGACTAAGGAAACAATTAAAAGAAGCTTAGGTTGTTATTGTACAACTGAGGGAAGAAAATAAACAAATAAAGAGAAAGATAGCAGAACACTTGGATTTGTGTGAAGGAACCTTGGAAAACAACACGAGGATGGTTAATATATGTTTTCCCCTACACAGATAAGTAAAAAACCTATACATTCATAATATAACATTACAGTAAAAGGATAGGTTGAATAAGGAAAAAACTGCAAGGAAGAATCTGGATATGCTAGCTCAAGTGGCAGTGGAATGATTTGGAAATATTCAATAGATATCATGTTTTGGTTTTTTAATGTCAGCTCAAGTTTTGGAGATGTTGGATCAATCCTGGAGAATTTTTGCAACATCGGTAGTAGGAACAAATATTTCATATAAACTTTACCATATTTTCTATGAAACTATTGAAAATGAAAATTTCGTAGCAAGTCTCCTGGTTGCTGCGAAATCACACAGTCAACCCATATCAAAGCATATTCAATGACTAGATGTGATGAGTTTGTCAAGTCGTCATTAGGATTGAAAGATAAACTATTTTTCCATTAAATATATGGAATAAAAATATGTTATGGTTGTATGAGTTAGTCAAGAATTTAAACCCTAAAATATAGGAGTCTGTGGAAATTAGTTAGCAATTAGTTAGTAATCAGTTGCAAATCCTTCTAGAATGAGAAACCCTAAAGATTTTGACTCTATTGAGTTAGAATGTAATGTAATTCTATATATGGTGAAGGAAATGAGGGTGAAGGGGTTGGGGACTTGAGGAAAAAGACTCTTTGGTTGTTGTATATGTTTTTTAGTGTTAATGAAAAGATTTTGAGAAGAAATTCTTAGACATTTTGTCTCAGAGATTCTTGTGTTGGTAATCTGCAGTGTGTTTTCTTTGTGAATGTTTTCCATATTGTTCATCATTATGTTTATTCCTCTATTTTGAATGAATTATTATAGATATATAATTCATCGTTGATGCTCTTTATCTCACATTCAACTTCCTTTATTAATATTATGATATTGTAACAAAATTCATCCACTGGTAGGTGCTCTATTATAATTGATGTGTTAATTTCCTCTCACCACCATACTACAATAGCTATGATGACTGGCATATTGTTATATACCTATCCTTTGAATTTCCTTCATTCATATTAACCAATTTTGAAAGCTTTGATTTGACATCTCTTTATTATGACTCCATGCCCAATGGGCGTTTCACTCAACCCTTCCACCATATTTTGAAAACCTCACCCAATTCAAGATCTATCCATTGTGTTTATTAAATAACCACTCTTTCCTATGGATAATTTATCAAAGAGATCCCTCTCTGGGTTGGAAGGGCTAGCTTCCAATCTTCAAGTTAGATTGTGGTTACCTCTGGGTTTTTCTTCCATAGCCAAGGAAAATTATAGTGTGATAACATTTTGGTGTCATTGTCGGGAAGAAAAGGTGAAATATTCCCTAGGTAGACAGAGAGTCAAACACGGAATTTGGTTGTATAATTTTACCCTAGCGATTACATTGTCAAGATTAGTTGAAAAACATGACCCCATTGAAAATTCTGGCTCCCAAGAAGATTTATACAAGGAAGAATCTAGATCCAAATCCTCCAGAAGTTTCTTTTGATCCTAAGAAGATTATTCGAAAAAGTCAGAAGAAGTCATCTGAATCACATACCATTTTCTTAGAAAGAACTTTTTCCTTGCCAAAAGATGAAGTAAAAAGTCTTGAAGATTTTCCTTTTGTTTTAAAATTTGAGAAATCTCTTATCGGAACCAAGTCAAAATAAAATTTAAGTAAAATAATGTTTGATATAAACAAGTTTAAGTATTTATTTCCTATTGCTCCTTTTATAAATTCCCCAAAGGCTGGTGTCAGTTCTCCAAAGGCTTTTGTTTCAAGCTAGGTTTCAACTCCAAGTCAGAGTCCTATTAGAGTTATGTCTTCTAGGTTTTCCCCTCTTGTTCTCCCTACTCAACTAAATGACTTACCCCAAAACTATTCTGAAAGAATTAAAATATATAGTGCAAAAGGAGATATCACAGCACAACAACATTTAGATAGATTTAATGATTTAATTGATTTAGAAGAAGTTGACCATGAATATGCTAAGATGAGACTATTTGCACAATTGTTTTTTGGAGAAGTCAAGAAATGGTTTAAGGGACTTGCAACAGGAAGTATTCCTAATTTTTTGGGTTTTGAACAAGTTTTTCTTAGAAAATGGGAAAATAAGAAAACTCCATTGAAACTATTGACACAGTTCAATAGTTTAAAAAGAGATCCTGCTGAGACAGTGCAAGAATTTTCTACTAGGTTCATGAAGGTGTACAATTCAATCCTAGACCAAGTTAAACCCCCTCTTGGAGCTACTCAATTGCACTATGTTGATGCTTGTAGTAATGATTTTGATTTGTTGCTAAGAGAGAGAAGATATTCCACTTTATTTTATATGATGAATGATGCTAGAGAGGTAGAAGTGAATTTAATGGCATCTGGAAAAATAAAAATAAAATTGAAACCGAGAAAAATAAAGTTAAAGAAGGAAATTAGCTTTCATCCTCTCAATCTTTAGATGCAAAGTTAGATATCATGGTGAAAACTAGGGATAGGTTAGTAGTAAAGTTTACTTTGGATAAAAGAGTTGTTACTAGAGAAATAAAAGAACCTCAAGTAAGAAATCCAAACTTCAGGAGACCTCTAGTTCCTCAAGTGAGACAACGAGATCAAAGAAATCAAGGAAACTGATAAATCAGACCTCCATTTCAAGAAAATTATGTTGAATACTTTATTGAACAATCTGAACCTCAAATCCATATTTTTTATGAAGATGATTTTGAAGTCTGTTTGACTAAAGAAGATTATGACATGTTTATGCAAGAACAAGATAATGTCTTGTTGATGGATTTAGAAGAATATAGATAGGGGTATCAAAAAGTTATTTTTGAATTTCAGAAACAATACAATCTCAGAAAAAAAAAATGTAGTGGTCAATCCAAATAAAGTTCAAGTTGATCAACCCTCTACCAGTCAAAAGAGGAAGGATCCTCCAAGGAAATACATGCCAGAGAAATATATTCCAAAAGATGATGCTCCAAATAAAGCTCAAGATGGAAATAAGCATGCTAACATCAAAGAGGTAGAAAAGTCTTAGTATCCTTTTAATCTTGAAAGTGAAATCTCTAAGCTAAAATTATCAATCCATTTTAATGAACTTATAAATAATACTTAATATAGAGGTCATATTATGAATATGTTGAAAATGGGAGAGACATATGACACTCTAAATATTCATGATGATCATTCTACTTTCCTTTTTGGTCCTTGGGTTGAGGTAGACAATGATAATGATGAAGTACCTCCTTTTTACATCAGTCTCAATTTTCATGATATGACCCTACATAATGCAATGTTAGATTCTGGGGCATCCCACAATTTGATGCCAAAGGTGGTTATGGAAAATATTTGATTAGACGTCACAAGGACATATAAAGATCTATTTTCATTTTATTCAAGGAAGGTTAAATGCTTGGGGTTGATTAAATATCTTTTTTTTACCTTAACTCATATCCCATATAAAAGTGTTGTTATGGATGTGGTGGTTGATCATATTCCACCTAAATTTGGGATGTTATTATCTAGGTCTTGGGCAGAAAAATTAAAGGGTACCTTGCAAATGGACATGTCGTATGCAACAATTCCAGTGTTTGGGAAACAAAGGAGACTGTATAGAGAAACACAATTGGAATACATGGTAAGTATTCTAGATAGGCCTAATAATAACCCTATTTATGTTTTTGACAATGATATCGGGGCTTCCATTTTTTATAATGATCTCTGTTTTGAAGAGGAGGACAATAATGAACCTAAAATTCTAGAGAAGAAAGGTGAACAGTTGCAGGAAGAACTTAGTTCAAATCAAGAAGATGCTGAAGATGATGGGCTATGGAACATGGATTTTGATGGAGTTGTCATTAAAGAAAGATTCGGGGCAAGTGTTTGGATTGTCCCTCCAAAAGGTGCTTCAAAACTCTGTTCTTTTAAGTTGTCTTTTGATTGTACAAACAATGTAGTTGAATATGAGGCTTTAATTTTGGGACTAAATACTTTGAAAGACTTGAGGTCTAAGAGAATAGTTGTGCATGGTGATTTTGAGCTAGTAATTAATCAATTTAAGGCCATTTATCAGACCAAACACCCCAGAATGAGGGCATACAAGAATGCAGTGTTTTATTTATTTGGAAGGATTCACAGAGTATGGTATATCATTGATACCAAGGGGGGAGAATATGATTGCCGATGCTTTATATACCTTAGCCGATGTTCTCAAAATTCCTATTCATCCAAATAAGAAGTATGATATTGAAATCAAACCAAGGCCATCAGTCGTCGACAATATCAAATACTATCAGGTCTTTGAAGATGATAAAAAATTCATTAGGTTCCTTCAAATGTTATATGAATTTGAAAACACTCATATTGATGAAGAAAATATGTTTGTTGAAGAGGAAAATGCAGGTTTGACTCCAAATTCATAGGACTATCAGAATGTTATAGCTGGAAAGGAGATAATTCAGTTGAAAAATAATTGCATCCCAAAAGGTCTGGTTCCTCTTGAGAATATTTTTGGTAATAATGATGTGGAAAAGAATCCCAAAGTGACTCCTAATGATAGTGAGGCAGACGACTGCAACATTGGAACTGAAAATGAACCAAAATTCATCAAATTGTCTAAGTCTTTAACCCCTGAAAATAGAGAAAGGTATCTTAAATTGATCAAGGAATTCTCTGATGTGTTTGCATGGAGCTATGGGGAACTAAAATTATATGATACATGCATCATCCAACATACAATCCCAATCAAAGAATATCATAAACCCTTCAAACAAAAGCTAAGAAGGATAAATCCATTGCTCCTGCCTTTAATTGAGAAGGAAGTGAAGAAATTGTTTGATGCAAAGATTATTGTTTTATTGAGGTTTTCTAAATGGTTGGCTAACCTAGTTCATTTCAAGAAGAAGAATGGAGAAATCAGACTCTATGTATATTTCAGGAATCTAAACAGGGTGTCTTTGAAATACAACTATCCTCTCCCAAAGATGGATTATATCTTGAAGAAAGTTGTGGGATCACAAAAAATGTCAATGTTGGATGGATATTTAGAGTATAATCAAATTATGGTGCATTCAGAGGATCAATAAAATACATATTTTACCACACCTTGGGGAACGTTCATGTATGCAAAGATGCCATTTTTGTTGATGAACACAAGAGAAACATTTCAACAGGCTATGGATATAGCCTTTGCAGAAGAAAGGGATACATTCATTGTTATATATTTGGAGGATATTACAGTTTTTTCCAACTCTAATGATGATCATTTGAAACATTTGAAACATTTTTTTCAAAAGTGCAGGAGGTTTGGTATTTCCTTGAATCCAAAGAAAACAAATTTTGTAATGTGAGAAGGGAAACTGTTAGGCAATGTGATATCAAAAGAGGGAATCAAAATAGATCCAAGTAGAGTAGCAGCAATTCAGAAAATAGACACTCCCAGGAATAAAAAGGAAGTGCAATATTTTCTTGGAAGGGTGAACTTCCTAAGAAGGTTTATACCAAACTTTTTTGAAACTGTCAAGTTTATTACCCATATGTTGAGAAAATATAATTAGGTTAAATGGACAACTGAAGAAAAAGGGTCATTTGATGACATAAAAAGAGCATTAACTGAAGCACCAACATTAGTTATCCCAAACTATTCAAAATATTTTATGATATTTTCCTTTGCCTCAGAACATACTATTACAGGAGTGTTGTTGCAAAAAAATGATCAGAATTTGGAACATGATATTGCATTTTATAGCAAATAATTAAGGGATTCAACATTGAACTATAACATCATAGAAAATAAATCCTGTGCACTAGTGAAGGCATTGCAGGATTTCAAGGTTTATATCTTTCATTCTCATGTTATTTCTTTTGTTCCTAATAGTGCATTCAAAGACATTTTAACTCATCCCGATCCTGAACGTTGAAGAGGGAAATGGATTGTAGTTCTATTGGAGTATGATCTAGAGATAAAGCCAACAAATTTGGTCAAAGGTCAAGGACTAGAAAAATTGATGGCTCAGTCGAATTTTGATATCATGGGAATCAATTTCATTCCAGACCTTTCAGACAACATGGATGTAGAACCAGCACCTCAGGTATCTCAAAATTTACGTTCATCTCCATGGTATAGTGATATAATTTATATTTTGTAAAATTTAGAAGCCCCGCCAGAGTTGAGCAAGACTAAGGCCATATTTTTGAAATTGAAAGCAACAGTTTTTGTATCATAGATGGTTTTTTGTATTCGAAGGATCTAGGAGGAGTTTTATTAAATTGTCTATTGGAAGATGAAGCACAACAGACTATGAAAGAATTTCATCAGGGTGATTGTGGAGGACATCACTACTAGAATACTACTATGAACAAAATTATTAGAGAATGTTTCTATTACCCAACAATATTTTCATATGTGTATAAAGGGGTGACAGCTTGTCATGAATGCCAAATTTTTGAAGGAAAGAGGAAGTTGTTTCCATTTCCTTTGAAGCCTGTTTCAGTGGAGGCACCCTTCTAGTAGTGGGGTCTTGACTTCATTGGTGATATCCATCCAACATCTTCAGGTTGCATAAGCTTATATTGACTTCTATAGACTATTTTACCAAATGGATTAAGGTTGTACCAACTAGACAAGGAACTGATGTTGTGATTATTCAATTTTTAGAAAACAACATGTTTTCCAAGTTTGGTTGTCCTAGGGGAATAATGACTGACAACACAACAACTTTTAAATCTAAGAAAACAATCAAATTTTTTGAAGACTATAACATAATGCTCATTCATTCTATATCCTATTACCCTCAAGGTAATGGATTGGCTGAGTCATCAAACAAAATTTTAATAAGGATCATCAAGAAATTACTGCAGGAGAACAAAAAGGCTTGGCATAAAAAGTTCATGTTTGCATTGTGGCAAGACATAATCAGCCTTAAAAAGTCAATTGGAACTTCACCATACTAGTTAGTGTATGGTACATAAGTGATTTTCCCTACTTCTTGTAAATGTGTTGAACCTGCATAGAATAGATCTAGATACAAAATGACATACACAGTTTGTAGAGAAAATATGAGAAAAGAGAAGCAGTAGAGAAAGAATAGAAGAATTCTCATTAACCAAATGAATGAATGATAATTTACACATGATATACTCTGTATAACTCAACTAATTCACACTAGAGGAGAAGCCAATGTGCCATAGTGGTGGTCTAGAGTGATCTAGACACACACCAGTAGTTACGGGAGTAAAATTCCACCTAGTCTAGTCTCTCAGAAAGTTACAGGAGTGTTATGCAAGATTTACCTCACCCCATGTAACTTTATCAGAAGGCCTTTCCATTTCCCTATGCAGACTTGAAGTCCCCTTTTTCACTTACCAGAGATAAAAATCATATTTTTCCACTTATATGCGCCCTAACAATTATACATCATGTGTATACATAGGTTGCACCATTACAACCCGCGTACATTGGGTTTTGTTCCAAAAATAAAAAATTGTGTCAAGTTTCCATGTCACGTCACGAGATCCATGATCCTTGACCTTCCATATACTGGAAACGTTCTGACTCGTCCCTTTAGTTTCATTTGAAGGCTATAAATTGGGCCATATCCAAGCCATGGACAAGGAGAGACTTCAACTTTTGAGAGCAAAGATACTCTGGAGAAATTTTCACTTCACATTGAGTTTGCATCCCTTTGTCCTTTAAAGTCTGAACACATTGTTCAGCCCCCAAGCTCTTCCCTCTTTGATGGAGAACCTCATTGTCTCTCTTATATGAGATTTCCTTTGGTGGAGGATTGAAGTGGTGGAGGCCCAACTGGACGGTATTTAGTGTCTCATTTTTTAGATGTGCCAACACAGAAATTTGTCACTTATACACTTATATTGATCATATTTTAATAGAAATACTATTTTCTCATCCAATTGATATCTTGAAAATATTTGAATTATTATTCCACAAGCATATTTGTTATGAATGTTAATGGATTATGTTATTGTATGTGCTAACCTTATATATTATCACCATATTCTTGTGTATATTGGTTGTTGAAGACAAGTTGCATGCATAAATATTTGAGTTGCGTGCTCAATGGTGGTCTTCATCGAACGTCTGGACGAGGTAGTCTCTTTATATTGTCTTGTTAGCATTTTCATTTATATAACATACTTGGGATTATAGTTGATTTCTATAGTCATTCCATCTTTTGTGGTTTACCTCATGCCATAGAGTAATTTTCCTCGTAACAAAATTGGCGACCATACTAGAGATTGAATCTTCTATTTTGGGGTTTGGAGCATTTTTCTCCTTCAATTTCTCTTTGTTAGCTTGATTTTTCTTGTCACCTGATTGCTTTACATCCTATTTTTACTTTGTATCTGAGTTTCTTGGATTAATCCTTGCCCTGACAATGTTTTAATACATATATGCAGGTTTTCCCATGACAGACGCGTACATACGTGAGTTGTCCTTTTATAGGGAAAGTACATATGCAAGTTTTCCTTAAACAGTTGCGTACATCAACTTTTTAGGCTTTATGTCTGAGCTTGGTGTTTGTTGGGTGAGTTTTGATGGTTGTTGAGTCTTCTTGGGTCTCTGTCCTTGTTATTGAGTACCTACAAATTGATAGGAAACCTTTTTTTGGTTGAATTTTCGGGCGGTTTTTCTTTCTTATCATCTTTTTCATTGGTTGTCCTTGCATATTGGTCCGAGTGTTCACTTCTTGGTATCCTTCTTGGCTTGTATCTTTTTTCTTGCAGTAGGATCTTTATATCAAGCTGTTATTCAGTCCTTGAATTTTCATTTCTTTATATTGAAAATACAAAAATATACATTTTTCATTTTGGCATTTTCTCTTTTTGGGTTGTTAGTATTTATCTTGATACATATGGAAAGATTGCATCTTATTGAAATTGCAGAGTTGAATTGAAATTTTCATTTGAAAAGCTTATCGTCTTTTGAGAATTGGGACTTATCACTTTATTTGTATTCATTTATTTTTATATGCTGAGTCATAACATCATCAGTTTCACGACCACATCTTTTGAGTAAACAAAGACATTAAAAGTAATGTTGATTAATTAAAATTGATTAGAAACTATTTTATTTTCCAGAGTACACAAACAAGAATAGGATATAGTGCCTTGGAAAAGGATTTTGTGAGTAAGCTTATCCAAGTCTATTAAACTCAACATATGTGTCTGACCAGGGAGTGGTGAAATCCATTATGTAATTAGTGTCTTCAGGATGCTCCGCTCACACCAGAGTTAAGCAACGGATCCCCGGCATAAGCAAAATTAGGATTTGAACCAGCAATTGAGGAATAATCGGATGGCTAAGCTGGGTAATTGAATCTATAGACTGAAACTGGAATCTCTGGAACAAAGCTTTAGGCAGGTTAAGAAGAAGAAAGAAAGTATAGAAAGGTTGGTAACATAGCAGGATAATACCCAGAAATGCGTAACTAAAGAAGCCAAGTGCCGATCGGAAAGGAATTTGACAGGCAAAGAACAGGATCTCAGAGAATGGAGTCCTCGACCCAAGGTAAAGCATCTGGGAGAATGGCAACCTCGCCCCAAGCTGAGCCAAGCCAGGGGGAGTGAACAAAGCGAAAAAGAGTGAACACAGATATTGAATTTGGGGAAGTGAGACAGAATTAGCAGTTTCCCCGCTGAGCGATTAGGCGTTTTACGCATAGGCAGGATATTGCATTGTGTTATATACGCATTTACGAACAAGAAATTTCCTCTCCCTACGGTCGAGCCCTGCCGGGGGCATCCTCTCCTTTTAGTCGAGCCTGTGAGGTCATGTGAAGTTGGTTGTAGATATATCCCTCTAATACCTTCATAGCGTCAGAGATATTTCTAGGGATCTATTCATATCTGGGGGTCTTGCTAGTACATTTACCTCCATGAGAGGTAGTGCTTTCAAGATTTATGGCTTTGTTACCCTGCCCATATGGTGGACCTGACTTACGACTGTTCGACTACGCATTGGTTATATAATGGTGGCTTTAGTTGCTTGACATAGGTAACCACATAGGTTACTTGAAGGGGTTATTCTGCAGGTACCTTGAGTTAGATAAGGGTCGGAAAACACACAACCTTTATGGAGGATTACCTCTCCGGGGGGATCTGACCGACTGCGTTATTAATCCCATGAGGGTTCTTATAATTGATTCTGATACATATAATATTTTGAAGGGAGTCTCAAGCCCCTCTTGGGCGAGGCATGCCTACTCTAGTGAGGGAGGCCCCTTTTCAGCTACTATATATTATTTGTGTGCATTTTTCATTTTTGTTTATTTTGGTGTGCTCTTTGATTGTTAGTTGGACCTAGGATTTTGTTTTTATATCTCAAGTTTTGAGTCATCGTGGATCTAGAAAAACTTCCTCGTAGATCTCACCATTTGTTGAAGTTACCACTGCACCTTGAGTCTTTTCCCTCTAAGAGGTGAAAATTTATCAAATGTTGTACACAAACCTCCACCTATCAGAATTTTGACTATAAAAGTATGAGTACTAATTCGAGGCCAAATGACACCAAGATTACTTTGACTCCTATACCTATTGTAGTCAATGGGGTTCCTTCGAATCCTCTAGCTATGAAGGTTGTAGTACCGTAGGTTCCCATCATTACTCATATCCATCCTATGGTTTCTACTTGACATATAGTAACGAACCCTTTTGGGTCTCTTTTTCATTCGCCTGGATATAATTCTCAGTCCATACCTTTGGCCTCTAACCCTTTCTCTTATGGCATTCCAAATCTAACATCGCAATTTTCATCCTCCATTCCAGCGACTAATACAAATCCTAGTATTGGACCTGGGGGCATGCCCCCCCCTCATATTCCTCTCACATTTGGTGGAAGTCAAATTCCCCAAATGAATCCTATGGTTGGGGGTTAACCTTCATTTTATTTCACATCTAATCCTGGTCTTAATGCTCCTAAATGGAGTATTCAAATGAGAGGACAATCTTCTGCCTATGTTTCCTCCTTTCCCCCTTCTTCCTCCATGTCAATTCTGACCAACTCGTTTGGTATGACGAATCCACCTCTATCCTCCAGATTTCCACCCAGGGGGAGTCAGTTTCATACTATGGGAAACCCCCATCCTGGAGATCCTCTAGCTGGGGGAAATGTTTATAACCCTCATTATAACATTCCTATAGGTATGGTTCCCACAAAACCTCTTATGAATTAGTTTCGAGGAGGATATTATACTCTCGGACAGGGCCATGGTGCATACCAGAATTTTGGATGGGATGCAATCCCTCAAAATCAATTTTTTCTAGGATCATGGGCTCAGATGCTGCAACCCTAACTCCCTTTTATGGCCACATTTAATTTTCCATACCTGTCAAGATTAACGAATGACCCAGTGTGTCATGATCCATCATGGTCCCCTGTCCCCACTAAGATTCCTTCGGATATTCTGAAATTTGAGGGAAATACTGGTGAGGATCTAGGTGATCTCGTTACTAATTTTCATCTTTGGTGCTCGTCCAATTATCTTAATGATGATTATATTCGTTTGATACTGTTTCAACACACCCTCATGGGGGTTGTAGCAAAATGGTACATTTATCTACCAGGGGGAACATATGGGAATTTTAATCAGATGGTTTTAGTCTTTCTCAACGAATTCTAGTTGTTGGTTCATTATGATGCTGGCATAGAACTCCTGTCGACCCTTCATTAGAATAAGGCAACACATATCTCAAACCACATCCAAGAGTGGCACATAAGGAAGAGGTTGATTAAATCCTACATTCCTCCAGAGTTTATGTTGGAATGGTTCCTGAAATCCCTATTGCCTTATATTTCAAAGGATGTTTCTACGTTTGGGGTAACATATGAGGAAGAAGCTATTTTTAAATCCCAACAAATGGACCTAATATATGCTCAGTATGGGATGTTATATGAAATTATTCCTGATGCACCGAGATGAAATTATAACCTGAGACAAAAGCCTGGGCCTCATGTCGATGGAATTATAGTCTCTGCAAATACTAAGTCTGTAGACTTGGTGAAGAACCAATTAAAGGAGTTGTCTCTAATCCATTTTGTAGTAGGACCAACTTAGGCTATGTCCTCCACTCCCACTCAGTCGATATATGTGCATTTTTTATAGTCATCGACCAACCTGAATGGTAACCAAGAACCAGGAGGGAATAGAAGGAAAGGATGAGGTAATCGTAAGGGTGGGAGAAATCATAGAAAAACCAAGGACAATGCTAACAATGATAGATTGAAGTTTAATGTTGGTGACGGAAAGAAAGAAAAGCGGAAGGTGAAGTTTCCTTGTAAACTTTATACATATGATAACCTTGCCCACTTATGCCCAAAACTTGAGGAATTCGCGAGGCTATTATCTCAATTGCCCGTTGTGTTGACCAATCTATTTCCGCATAATCAACACATGGCCTCGAGCTCCTCTAACGCCGAAAATGCATCGAGTGGGAATCAAAACCCCCCAACACATGAAGGTGATCGTCTATGTGTAAACATGGTCAAGTCTCAAATTAATGTAGCCACTTGATCTCATGATTATAGTTCTTCACAGATTGTTCCAAGTCTAGAGTCTCCCCCTCTTCCGGAAACACCTTTGCAGATCAAAAATCCAGATCCTTCGCCTTGTATTCCGAAAGGAGTACTAAAATGCTCTGCTCACAACCCTAATGCTAGAGATTCCCAAAACTTTTCGATTTTCAAATATCTGGGTCAAACCCCTTGTGCGATGTCATCTTTGGAGGTGCTCCATATGTGTACTTCATAGAGGAATGGATTAATATCTACTTTAGGAGCTCTAGACCCATGTGGCGCCAAGGTTATCAAGTTTGACATCATAGATATTCAACCTCACTTGCCTTACCATGTGGCCTTTCAAATCCGTGTGCATTACTCGAAGTATACCATCAAACGTACTATTATTGATGAAGGTGTTGTGATGTGTTTGATGTCCTTAACCTGTTGGAAATCCATTGGTTCTCCAATGCTTTCTCAATCTATGACTATGTTGACTGCATTTGATTGTCATTCTTTTCGACCCCATGGAATTATTTCCACTTTCCCGGTTCAGTTAGGTGGAAAGAAAATGGAGGTTGATGTCGAGGTGATTGATGCACCCCTTGACTATAATTTATTTCTAGGGCATAATTGTACTTATGCCATGACCGAGGTCATTTCATCCATTTTCCGCACTTTATGCTTTCCTCATGAAGGGAGAATCATGATGATTGATCAATTATCCTTTGTTCATGCTAGTCCCAATGCATCAGTTGGATCTTTGATCCTTGTGATTGATAATTCTCAGCCGAAAAATGAGGATATTGGTGTCATAATGTACTCCTCTCTCATGGATACATTTGATTTCACGGCATAAATTCATCACATTTATTCCATGTCTAGTAGGTCTTCATCATCAGTGAGGTATATTCCTTTTCGTACTTCGTATTTCAACAATCCTTGGACCCTACCTTCCCTGACCATGTCTTGTGAAGGTCAGTCACATATTGTAAGGTATCTAGAGGGGTAGTGGGGGGGCCCAGAGGGCCCATATTGATAATAGTGGAGGTCATTCAATGTAAGGTGGACTAGGTCCACTATATTATTAAATAAGGCCCACTATGGTAGTTAGATATAATAAATGGGTAATTAGATATAATAAATGTAAGAGGACTTCTTAGAAGGTTCTACTTCTAGAAGATTCCTCCTCTAGAATGTTTTTAGGTGATCCTAGCACTATATAAAGGGGTTCAAGCAATGTAATGAGAAATGAAGGGAAATATTGTATTTGGAGTGGTAGATCAATAGGAGGATGCCCCCTCGAAGAGGCAAGTGAACAGGAGAGGATCCCTTCCATAATAGGATCCATTGTATGGTGTTGCCCTACCTCAAGGGTTTCTATAATAAAGTTTTGGTTTTCTATATGGTTTCATATATCTTGTGTGGTGATTGTATTCAGATATCTTTGGATCTATTGTGATATTTTGTATTCAGGTATTTGGTTCTTAACAAGTGGTATCAGAGCCAGGTTTGATGATTTTTTTTTTGGAGAAGAAAAAACAGGGCCGCAACATTCTCGAAGTTTTTGGTACATTTATTTGAAAAATTTGCCAAAAATGGTTGTATATATGAGTTCCTCTCAGAAAAACACCCAAGTTAAATTTTTGTTTTATCTGAAACGGAGTCCGGGAAGTCAAGAAATTGAAGTTTTAAAATCTGTTATTTTTCAAGGTTTTTTCCATGGACGATGACGCGATTTGTTTTTATTTCTGTAGTATATGGAGGTCTAATTTTCTCAAAAAAATTACATATCTGAGTTTCTCTCACAATTTCACCCAATTTCAAAAAAAAAATCAGCTGAAACGGAGTCCGGGAAGTGAAGTTATGAGCATTTTAACTTCATTAGTTTTTTAGGGTTTTTCTAGAAAAAGCTGCGATTTTCTGCCGTAACTTATTGGATGAGTTCATAGGATGCTCAGATGGATATTTATTCTCAAAACCTAAAAGAAATTCTTGAATCATTCAAAGCCCAATTGTTTCACACATTGGATGACAGATTTGATGCATTTGTACATGGCCTCACAGACGGCCTCAATGATAGTTTTCGTAGTATTCAAGATTCATTGAATAACATGCAGGAGAGATTTCTTATGGAGAGCCTCAGGGATGAATATAATCAAGAAATATATGCTTGGTATGATTTTGAGGCAGATTGTGATGATTGGTATATGGATAGTTGTCATTTATGGGATGACAACCACTTTCATATTTTATTTGATGACCATACTCCACCTTCTGTAGAGAACATCAATGTCCCACATCAAGAGCTAGTTACCAGCATTCAGTTTACATATTCTACAGTGGTATTATTCATTCCAGATTCTACTACGACCCTTTTCCACTATGTGGATGGATCTTCTTATTGGATCCACATGATAGGTGTCAATCTTTGGAGCATCATTTGGAGTTGGTTATTGGGTTCCAAAATCTTCCATGAGGAGTTCACATGAGCACTTGGACATCGGACCTGGGCTTACAATGGTGGTTGGACTACTTCAGCATGGTGGATTTCCTTTCTACATGGGACCTTGGTTCTTTAGTCTTCTTCAGCATTATGGTCCAAAATCATCCATGGGACCCTGGTATATGGTTGAACATCAAGCGTTGAGGACAACGCTTTCATAAGGGGGATGGAATGTAAGGTAGCTAGAGGGGTAGTGGGGGGGCCCAAAGGGCCCATAGTGATAATAGTGGAGGTCATTCAATGTAAGGTGGAATAGGTCCACTATATTATTAAATAAGGCCCACTATGGTAGTTAGATATAATAAATGGGTAATTAGATATAATAAATGTAAGAGGACTTCTTAGAAGGTTCTACTTCTAGAGGAATCCTCCTCTAGAATGTTCTTAGGTGATGGTAGAACTATATAAAGGGGTTCAAGAAATGTAATGAGAGATGAAGAGAAATATTGTATTTGGAGCGGTAGCTCAATAGGAGGATGCCCCCTCAAAGAGGCAAGTGAACAGGAGAGGATTCCTTCCATAATATGATCCATTGTATGGTGTTTCCCTACCTCAAGGGTTTCTATAATAAAGTTTTGGTTTTCTATATGGTTTCATATATCCTGTGTGGTGATTGTATTCAGATATCTTTGGATCTATTGTGATATTTTGTATTCAGGTATTTGGTTCTTAACACATATTGGAATGGAAACGCCACTACCAGCAACAAAGATTGCATATCAAGATGTTCTTGACTCTACTATTGACCTGGATCCTGTCTCCTCACACATGGACATGGAGGATCATGTTCTCGAGACTGTATGGGCCACCTAATCATATTTTTCACATGATTTCCTCGATGATACTTTACCTTTGGATGAATCCATTTTAGAGGCCATGAATGGTCATGATAGCCCATGGGATGATATGCATCATCGCTCTTATTTTCTCCCAAAACTTGTTAGTATCGAGTAGGATGACTTTAGATCTACCTTGAGCGAGATGTTCGGTCACGTTGTGGTTTCAATAGGTACGAACAATGTTTATACCGATGGAAACATGGAAAATATTTATCCTACCATCATGATCAACATATCTCGAGTTCCTGGTAAAATAAAAAATGTGTATATCAATGTGGATTGTTTTCCTAAAGAAATTCAGATCTACATTGATCTCTTCAAAGAGTTTCATGATGTATTTTCTTGGTCATGTGAAGAGATGCCAGGAATCGACCCTAGTATTATCGAAAATGGGATCAAGACTTATCTAGATTCTAGACCTGTTCAAAAATGTCTGAGAGATGTTAATCCTAGGAAGGCCCTTGCTATTAAGGTAGAGGTAGAGGATCCACTCAATGTTGGTTTCATCTACCCAGTTCCTTTGATCGAATGGGTGTCCAATCCTGTTCCTGTGAATAAGAAACAAGGAACCATCTGTGTATGTATGGATTTTCTAGACCTGAACAAGGCACTACTACATATTGTAAAAATTCCGACGTTTTATTTGCGGCGTTATGGACAAAATTATCCATATTGTCGCAAAATAGAGGAAATTTATAAAAAAAAAAAT
Organism: Picea engelmannii; assembly: GCA_009831015.1. Classification (NCBI taxonomy): domain Eukaryota; kingdom Viridiplantae; phylum Streptophyta; class Pinopsida; order Pinales; family Pinaceae; genus Picea; species Picea engelmannii. The sequence goes on along the minus strand of ML777759.1, from coordinate 1,290,681 downwards.
CATGTTGCCCGATAACGTCGCTCTTGCGACGTTAACGTCGGTCTTGCCACGTTAACGTCATTATTGCCACATTTTCCACTGGAACGTCGCTCTTGCCACGTTTTCCACTGGAACGTCGCTCTTGCGACGTTAACGTCGCTCTTGCCACGTTTGTGAAGATGTATGTCGCAATTGCCACGTTAACGTCGCTCTTGCCACGTTTTCCACTGGAACGTCGCTCTTGCCACGTTTTCCACTAGAACGTCTCTCTTGCCACGTTTGTGAAGATGTATGTCGCAATTGCGACGTTAACGTCGCGCTTGCCACGTTAACGTCGCTCTTGCCACGTTTTCCACTAGAACGTCGCTCTTGCCACGTTTGTGAAGATGTATGTCGCAATTGCCACGTTAACGTCGGTCTTGCCACGTTAACACCTCTCTTGCCACGTTTGTGAAAATGTATGTCGCAATTGCGACGTTTGCGAAACTAGGTTTTCCATTTTGAATCACACCTCTCCAATTGAGAGGTTTTGGTCCCCAAAAACTTATTGACAAGGAAGATGAGGGAACAATCTAGT
>ML777759.1:1184025-1226226 GCA_009831015.1 Picea engelmannii | reverse complement strand
CCATAACTCTCAAACCATGAGGAGTTATGTGACATTCCACATACCACCAGAAATGGCATGACAAGCACTATCCATCTAGGATAGTTTCACCAACAATTTCCTTGATCTTCATCTCGTTATTCCTCATACAAGCATGGGTTCTCTAACCTTTCTTCTAGGATAACTCAATCCGTAAAGCGTCTTCCCATGAGGGATTTCACCATAAGGGGACCACTTTGGAGTTCATTCGTTTTTACATCTTATCAATCATGATAAGACAATAATGAGAGCATGGGTCCTCCAACCATTCTTCTAGGATAAATCAATCCGCAAAGCGTCTTCCCGTGAGGGATTTCACCATAAGGGGACCACTTTGGAGTTCATCCATTTGTGCACCTTGTCAATCATGATAAGACAATAATGAGTCATCTATACATTTTTCCAACAATACATCATATACCAATGGAACCACATCGATCCATCTTCATCATGTATCAATGAAAACTCATTGATCCATCTTCATCTATGCATTCTCATCAAGGACAATACATATTATATTACATAAATCATCAATCAATCAATCCTTTGACATCAATCAATCACATGACATCAATCAATGACATCAATCAATCAAACCATTGGCATCAATGACAACATGATCCAACAGATGTCTATAAGCCTGTGTCGACCATTTCTCATAACTCTTGACTTTGCATGTCGGCCATATCCTCAATGTGTCTTAGAATCACATGAAGTTGTAGTCCTACCGTGCACCCTGGTCCTACTTTCATTACGGGTAGGTAACCTTAAATCCAACAATCACCATCTCCTCATTGGTTATTGATTGGGGTGTTTCCTTTTTGTTCAATGACAAGAAATCTATTCACACATTGGGATTTGTGTAGTGTCTTTGATGCCATTATCCTTATTGGTGGCTTCCTCACCTTTTTCAACAGTTTTCCTTATTGGTTGTTATTCAAAGAGTCTCCTTCATTCACTACTTGCATTTGGTGCGTATGAGAGATGCACATGGTCATTGGTTTGTGAAAATCATCTTCACCCGAGTTCCTCCAAATCATCAAGATATTTATTTGCACCTCGTGTTGACTGATGAGAGCCTTAATTCTCTCCTTTCAATGAGTCTCCTTCCATCGACTTCAACTCATCTATTCTGTAAATGAGGCCGAGAGTCTTATGAGTACCTAGAGTCTTGTAGTCATCAATGGCAGGTTCTCCCACCATTGACAGTTGGGAATAAATCAATGTCTCTTGATCGATGTATTCTTCAAGTGTTCGACCTCAACACCTATATTCACACTTGTAAGAATGTACTCAATTCCTTGATACCTACTTTCATCATCGCTAGGTTGTCTCATGTTTGTTAACAATATCCATTAATGACCAGTAATCAAATGATGTCTCATTGTGTTTGACTTCAACTCCTCTATTCACATGATGTATACTTGCACCTTTGGTGGATCGTGTAGAAGACTTGAAGACATCAGTTTATAGTAGTAGCTTTCCTGAGTTTTTGATATCGTTCATTGGACCAGTACCTATATGACTTCAATGATCATGGGAGATCATATTGTACTCCATTATATACATATATACTTAGATTGATTTTGAGACTGGTTTTCATTGGGCCTTGTTCATGGCTATGATAGCCTATGGCATGTGCCCAATTTGTTTTTCCTATTCATGGCCATGAACACCTGTTTGGTATATTTCCACATGGATCTGAAGTGTAATTTAAATTGGCAGCCATGTGTACAAAGTCATTATGAATTGTAATATTCTCATGAACAACTAGTTCTTCCAGCTGAGTCTCCATTAATCCACTTTTGGGAATTATAATGTATTTCGGATAGCACAGATACTCCTGTTACCTCACACATTAGGGGGCATATGTTATAGCAAGATTTTTCTCACCACATGCAACTTGCTCAAAATGCCTTTCCATTTCCCTATGTAGACTTGAAGTCCCCTTTTGCACTTCCCAGAGCTAAAAAATTCATATTTTCCCACATATACTCAACTTAATAGTTATACAACATGTGTATATGCAGGTTGCACCATTACAACCCATGTACATTGGGTTTTGTGCCCAAAATTAAAAATTGTGTTGGGTTTCCATGTCACGTCATGACACCCATGATCCTTGACCTTCCATATACTAGAAATGTTTCGACTCGACCCTTCAGTTTCATTTGAAAAATATAAATTGGGCCATATCCAAGCCATGGAAAAGGAGATAATTCAACTTTTGAGAGAAAAGATACTCTAGAGAAATTTTCACTTCACATTGAGTATGCATCCCTTTGTCCTTTAAAGTTTGAACACATTGTTTAGCCCCAAAGCTCTTCCCTCTTTGATGGAGAACCTCATTGTCTCTCTTATATGAGCTTGCCCTTGGCGGAGGATTGAAGTGGTGGAGGCCCATCTGGAAGGGACTTAGTTTATTGATTTCAAGATGTGCCAATATAGAATTTTGTCACTTATACACTTTTTTTATCATTTTTTAATAGAAATACTCTTTTCTCATCCAATTGATATCTTGCAAATATTTGAATTATTATTCCATGGGTATATTTGTTATGAATGTTAATGGATTATGTTATTGTATGTGCTAACATTATATATTATCACCATATTCTTGTGTATCTTGGTTGTTGAGGACAATTTGCAGGCATAAAGCTTTGAGTTGCGTGCTCAACGATGGTCTTCATCGAACATCCGGATGAGGTAGGCTCTTTATCTTGTCTTGTTAGAATTTTCATTTATATATCATACTTGGGATTAGAGTTGATTTATGCAATCATTCCATCTGTTGTGGTTTACCCCATGCCATAGAGTAATTTTCCTTGTAACAGGGAGTGAACTACCACCTAGTCTAAGTTAACTAGTCTCTTAGTCTTCAGTTAACTGACTAAAACAAAGTGAAGTGAGGAGGAGATCAGGGAATCATGAGTAATACACTAGTTTGGTGATAATCCCAAGGACAATCTGCATTAGCTGGCGATGATCCCAATGCTACATGGTGATGATCCCAATGATGCATGGTGATGATCCTAATGTGGCATCTAGACTCCACTCAACTGGTCAAATTGTAGTGTGAACTGAAGAAAATATTCTCCTAGAGAAATATTCTCCCTAAACTATAGGAGACTGAATAATGACTAATAAGCATAGGGAAAACCTTCGGAAAAAGAATTCCTAGGTGTGTGTGAAGTACCTCCAACACCCCCCCTGAACATCACTATGGTGAAAATAAAGAATGGGTCCCATAAACAAGGCCATGTTAGGTACCAAAATACAGAAGATACACTGAGATAAACGAGGAAAGAGAGAAAACCTCATGGGAAAACCCCCTCCCCCCTCAAAGTACAATGTATTTAAAAATAAGAACTGGCAATTGTTAGGCAACTATGTCCTTCACTCCAAGATGACTGCATAGAGAATGGAACTTTTTCTCAGTGAAGGTCTTGGTGAAGATGTCTGCAGTCTGTTCTTCTGAAGGACATAACTACAGGTCGATGATCCCCTCATTTACTAATTACCAGATTTATTGCATGCGGATATTGATGTGCTTTGTCGACTACCTCTGAACTGGATCTCTGTAAAACTTCATAGTTCTCTGGTTGTCACACCATATGATGATCGACCGATGAAACTAAATGCCTAGATCAGTGAGAAAATGTTGTAGCCACATAGCCTGAATGGTTACGCTAACTACCCCTCTATACTCTGCCTCGACTAAAGATAGAGAAATAACAACCTGCTTCTTGCTCGACCAATATATATTCCCATAACCAAGAATGAGTGAGTAACCAGATGTGGAATTGAGATCAATGCTATCATGAGCCCAATCAGAATCAGTGAACCCAACGAGGTACAATGTAGAGTTTGCTACATAGTTAATTCCAAAGGTGATGGTTCCCTATACGTATTGAATGATATGATTTGAAGCCTTCCAATGTAGCTCATGTGGATCTTGCATGAACCTGGAGATTGCTCCAACTGCATAGGAGAGGTCTGGTCTAGAGTGTATGAGATACAACATTCTCCCCACTAGCTATTTGTACAGTGTGTTGTCCACTAGTGGAGTGTCCCTGTGTTACACATTATTTTCATCATCCCTATGACCATTAATTATGTAAACCTATCCTTTGTGTTTAGAAGGATGAGTGGCCCAAATTCCTAAAGAAAGAAGGGAGAAGAACTTTGCTCGAGAGAAGAAATTGTATTTTCCTTTGTAAAAACTCTATTAAGGAAGTTCTTCACAGGCTGCACTATATATAGGGTGTGACAATGCATGATCATTGTACCCTACTCTAAATCTAGATTGTGATGTCTCCACAAGCTTCCTTATAGCTATGGTGTGATGACTTTCGTATGTGGGAAAAACAAGAATATTCTCGATGATTCTAGAAGGAGAAGCTTCTATGATGAGGTGGCCTCCAAGAGGTTTGGATCTTACTCACTTTTTTTATTTAGTGGGATCATCCTAACCTCCTCACCTTATCCTTTTCAGCTTATAAAAGGAGAGGAGCTCTCATGGAGAAAGTTAGCTTGATTCAGTTTGAGTAATTTTTGTAGCTTGGATTTTTTGGGCCTATGTTGGCTTTGAGATTTGCTTTTTCAAGATAGATTGTGAGTAGATATCAGATCTATAGTCTCAAAATCCATGGATTAGAAGTGTGTGGAAAGAAAGGAACTATTGGAACGAACCCGAAAACATCAAGGCATCTGGTTGTATCTTTCTTCCACATTCTTTAATACAAATATACTTTTCTTTCCTATATGAATGTTATTTTTCCATATTGTATGATTCCTTGATCACATACATAGTTTCACATCGAATAGACTCTGTTATTATTTTCTTTGCTGGCTTGTTTTTCTTTGCAGATACTTCTCCATAAGCCTTACAATGGAGCTTGGATTCCATTGATGAAGTCGGATCTTCAATATTTAAAAGGTATGTTCTAGATCCATTTCTCATTTGATAATTGAAATCTAAGGAAAGAGTAGTGTACTGTCTTGTTTTGTTCTAGATCTAGGTGGATCTAGGGAGATCAGTTTATGTCTGCATTTACGGATAAGTCCCATAATAAAATTGGTGAATCCACTGGGGAAACAAATTGTTTTCCTATTTTTTCTTCCTTTGATTTCCTGAGTTCTATTTTCTGAGTCACTGGGAGATCCAGGTTGACTCTTTGACTGTTAAACTTTACTGGAAAAACCTTCTTACTTTTTATTTTTTTCATTTTTCCTTTGATCATTGCACCCTTCTTTGAGGGGCAATGCAGCGATTGAGGATTGACACACCCTACCCGTTTGACACAGTGTGGTGTCTTCGCACTGTATTTGTTCTCTAGCCTACAATGATCAAGGGTCGACGCACTGTATTAGTCTTCTATCCTGCGACAATTGTGGAAAAAATGATTTTTGATGGTTTTTCTTGCCCAGATATTAGATATGGTTTTGGGGTGATTTGTTGGGTCTGATTACAGTCTGCTTGACAACTTTGAACCTTCTTTTAGACATCTCTTCTTTGTTTTGTATTATTTTGTTTTGAAAGATTTGATCTTTTTCTTTGAGTGTCTTTCAATTACAAAGCATTGTTTTTTCTTTAGAATTGTTTGGTGAAAGAACTTATTTTTCTTTTATTGAATAGTTCGTGTTAAAAGAGAAAATTGTTTGGGTTGCTTTGTTTCATATCGATTTGCCATTGCTTTTAGCTATCTTTGAAACAAAAATTTTTAATTTATTTCTTTATATTAGATTGGGGGGGCAAGAATCGTGTATTGGTGTACAGTCTCTTTAGCTCATTTCCTGAATATATTAATATTTATGAGTTTAATAACATTTTTGGGACATTGTGCATTTGGGAATGATAAACGTTTTCTCCTCATAATATAGCTTTCATCGAAGTGAAATATCTCCATTATCATTTCTTTGTATTTTTTAGAGTCGGTCAAAACATCATCTAGTCCACGCCATTTTCCTCTTAAGTAATAACAACCTTAAAAATAAAGTGCTTATAAAAATTGATTAGACATTTTTATATTTTTTGGTAGAAAACCTACATTAGATTAGATGTGTGGCTTTGGAATAGGTGTGAAAGATAACTTTCCAAAGCTGAAAACAAACATAGAATCTTGTGTTAGGGAGTGGTGAAATCCAATTGCTACATTTTGTCCTGGGAAGCCCTTCTCACACAAGGCTCAAACCTGAGGTCGCATTAACACTAGCAGAGTTACTCACCCTGCTTTTTTGGTCTTGGTGTAGAGATTGCGTTTATTATAGGGGTTACTAGAAGGTATACCCACGATTGTGAGTGGAAGCCTTTCAAGTTGATTTTGGGCTAGATACCCTACCCTTGCGCGTGGATTGGACTATCGACTATTTCCCTAGGCATCACTATTGTTCTTGGTATCCTTAGTAGCCTATCTTGTTAGGGTCTTACATGAGGTGAGTGTGGATGGGAAAGTCTTCACGGTACCTAGAATTGACATTGGCCAACTCACTCGGGCTCCTTGGAGGGTATACCCATGATTATGTGTGGGAGCTTGCACCAGGGTGTAAGTCCATTAAGTAGGTCATCGACGTAACTTTTCCACCCTCTCTATCTCATCCCCTTCGTACATTGTTCCTGTGACATTGGATTTCATCACCAACTAGTGTGTTCATTGTAAGAAGGTTTTGTTTTCTTGTTTGCTTACTAGATATTTAGTGTGTGTTGTCTGTTTTCCCTAGCAGAATCTAGGTTGGATCTTTATTTAATGGCGTTAGTTCCTAGAATGACCAATGAAGGAACCCGTTCTCCAGGGGAACCTTTTGTTTTTCCTTCTTATAGAAACATTGGTCCTCCTCTCATCGCTACTTTGAGCCTTCCAGATCTCACAATTGGATTACCGGTATGGTTTCTTTCCACTCAGGTAATCCTGAATGCACCTAGTGCTTCAGTTGTAAGCACTTCTCCCCAAGAAAATCAACCTCATGTTGATCCTTCATCTTCTTCACTGACAAGATATTCTTCGCCTTATTCACTTGCAAGGTATTCTTCCATTTCATCTTCTTCGCTGAGTGAAATCTTTGAAGCTAGTAACTTGGTAGATAAGAAGATGAAGAAAAGGAAGATTAAAAAGAAGAAAAATAAGCAAGGGTCTAAACTTCCAACCACTTCCAGACCTGTTGGAAAACAACCAGTTATTGATAATCATGCTGGGAGTGTTGATGATACCAAGATCACCCAAACAACCCGTAAGCCCAAGTACCCTTGCAATATTTGTAAGGGTATCCATATTCTTAAGGATTTCCCTAGTCTATCCAAGGTTATAGAAGAATGGTCTACACACCCTCGCCAACCCATGTCGTCAGCCTATGAACAAAATGCTAATGACCTCCCGTCAATTAGTCAGGATACCATTAGGAAGAAGAAAAGTAGAGTCAAGTTCCTATGCATGTTATGCAAAGGAAGTCATCTAACTCACCTTTTCCCTCGTATGGACGAAGCCTCAAAATTTCTGGAATACATGACTGTTTCACATCCTCAACTTCTAGTTTCTTATCGCAAGCTTACTCTTAACCCACCTATAGTTGATGGAATGATCAATATAGTCCCTTTGTCGATTAGTCTGGTTGATCATGTAGTCAATATGGTCACATCCTTAATTAAACCAATTGACAAAGTGGTCGATCCGATCCCATCTTCGGTCGATCCCACTCTCTCGTTAAAGAGTGCAACACAAGCAATCGATCCATTTCTACCTATCAACCCAATTCTCCCCTTGGAGAATGAAACTTGAGTGGTCAATTTGATGTCATTATCAGTTGATCCTACTCTCTCACTAGAGATTAAACCCGATGTTGCCCACATTTTTCTCGTTGATACAGAATCTACCCTGTTGGGGGAATTCCTCCTTCTCCCGCAGAACCCCCTCTGAGTACTGAGGCCATCCCTTTTAATTGGGGTGTGCTAACTGGACCTCATCTTCCCTCTCACATTCCTTTCAATATTATAGTACAGGTTCTTGGTTGGGACGTTCCTCAGACGCTCATAGATGAAGGTTCGTCCGTTAGTATTTTTTCCTCTCTTGCTTGGCAAGCTTTGGGTTATCCTCAGCTTGTGCTGGTTACCCAGACTCTATTTTCTTTTAACAGAAGAACCAATCACCCTTTAGGGATCCTTCCTCAGTTTCCCGTAACTTTGGGAGGGAAAACTGTCTTTGTTGATGTCATGGTAGTCCAAGACCCCTTGGATTTCAATTTACTCCTTGGGCGAGATTATGTCTATTCCATGAAAGCTATTGTGTCCACTCTTTTTCGCGTGATATCTTTCCCGCACAATGTAAGAATGGTGACTATTGATCAAATTTTGTTTTTTGGACCTGACTTGACCATAAACTCAATGAACTCCCTAAATAGTTCTTATATGCAGACGGTATTCCCCCTGCCACAGGTCAATTATGTGGCGTTGTCTCCCATGCCTTCAGTTGCCAATGCAAATGAGCCTCTCACTGTAAGCTCAGTCTCTTATGACTTGGATCTGGTATTTGACGTGGTCATCTCTTCTGTAGGGCTCTTGGAGCCTGGTCTCCCTACCCCTATCAGAGAACTCGACATGTGTTCCTTCCAAGGTGTGTTTCTTCCATCGAGTGAAGATATCTTGGAGGCCATGATCAAGTTTTGTCCCTTGGCATGGTGTCCTTCCAGAGCACTGTCCTCTTGGAAGCCATGATCAAGAAGCAAAGCTTTGAGCATGGTTTTTTTATTTCAAGCTCATTAAAAAATGAAACTAGATTTGAGCATGGTTTTTTGATCTCAAGCTCATTAAAAAATGAAACCAACTTTGAGCATGGTTTTCTGATTTCAAGCTCATTAAAAAATGAAACCAGCGTTGAGCATGGTTTTATGATTTCAAGATCGTTAAAAATGAAAGCAGATACGAGGACAGTTTTTGCGTTTCTGTAGAAACCTTGTTAAAAAATGAAACATAGGTCTAGGGATTGAACCTAGATTCATGAGCATAATTCATGTTTCTGTGTCAATCTCATTAAAAAATGAAATAGAGGTCTGGGGATTGAACCTGGATTCTCGAGCATAGTTCTTATTCATGTCTCAAGCTCATTAAAAATTAAAACATAGTGTTCCCCCTCTCTGTTTGAGTCAAGTCCTTCATCTAGTATTTGAAGCTTCATTTCATCCTCCTTTGCAGTTGGATGAAACAAAGCTTGGGGGGCATTTGCTTCTAGCCTTTGGACTTCATGCTGAAGTTAAGATACTAGTTTTTTAAGCTGGGGGCTAAGTACCAACCATCCCTAGATTATGAATTGGGAAGTCTCAAGCATAGTTTCCTCTGATTCAAGCTTGTGTAAAAATGAAACCAGGTCCAAGCGTAGTTTTGGCTAGTTTTAAGCTTGTGGAAAAATAAAATCTATCCCAAGCATAGTTTTGTTTTGTTTTAAGCTTGCGTAAAAATGAAAACAATCCTGAACTTAGTCTTTGTTCTTTCTCATGCTCGTAAATACAGGAGAATGTAACCGAGTAAAATTTTATCACTTTTTCAGACTCATAAAGGTTATACAAAAAAGGAACCCCCTGGAGTTCCCTTTAAGTTGTTTTCAGACTTTCTAAACATGAAAAGATTGTCGAGCAACCTTGTTCTTTTCATGCTCATAAAATTATTTAAATAAAACATTTAATGGGTGGTAGTTTATCACTTTTTTAGTCTTGTCAAATTAATTTACGAAAAAGGAACTGCGAGAGTTCTCTTTAAGTGTTTTTCAGACTCTCTAAATATGAAAAACCCCTGATTTTTCTTTCTTTGGACTTGTAAAAAAAGCATCGAAAGACCCATATGGGACCAAACCACTCCTTCCTAGGGTTCGTTAAACATACTCCAAGGGACTCATCCAAAAGATGATCTTAGATTTCAAGCATATGTTATCCTCCTCAAGCTTGTGTAAAAATAAAGAGGTACTCGCCAGAAATGGTGGGGGGAAATTGGGAAAAAAATGTATCTGAACCTGTATTCTATGGAATAGTCACTTTTGAACATGACACCCTTTTACTCGCTTTGTGTCTAGGTTGGAAGATCCTCTTGTCTCCTGATCATACTCCTTTATAAGATTACAAATTGGTCTGTGATCCCTGTTGTTGAGTCAGTTTTTCTAAGACAATTTTCGTGTCGTCAATATGTTCAAAGAGAAGTTCAACTCGGAAATCCTTTTATTGTATCAACCATTTATGCAGTCCTTAAGCCTTCTATTGCATCGGACATCCCTGAGTCAGTCCTGAATCACTTGTTACTATGATATACTTTAAATCTTGTTACCTGATCCATGTCATTAATGGGGGATACATTAAGGCCTTTCTGTGACGAGTCTTCTCCTGTCAACTTCAACTCATTATCCAAGAATTAGACTTAGAAACTAGTTGGTACCTTGGAACTTGCATGCCTCAATGGAAATTTTCCTCACTTTCGACAGTGGGTTTTCATTATTGACCCCTGATCGGAAGATTCTGCCGAGTGTTTGACCTCATCTCATTGATTCACATTCGTTGGATTGTACTAGTGTACCTTGGGAGTCATTGACATTAATGGTGATTTCCATTTCACTTGTTAATGGTATTCACTAATGATCGGTAATCAAGTAGTTTCTACCATGTTCAACTTCAACACATGTATTCACATGGTTAGATTCGTACTATAGAGTGTTGGAGATGAAGACCCTGAATATTTTCTGATAGATTCAGGTTGCATTGGAGTATACTCAGATTATACTATTGCATACATCCACAGTGTATGTTTCATGGATATGTTCAAATTTGAGTCTTTAACACATAGATCCATAGTGTATTTTTTGTGGCTCTGTTGAGATTTGAGTTATAATGGCATGGATCCACAGTGTATGTTTGGTGGCCATGACCTGTCTTACTTGACATGGATCTTTTTATGTTGGCATTTATGCTTTGAGTCATTTGTATTCTGAGTATGGGAATGCCTACCTCAGTGATGATATATTATTGTACTGTATTTCCTTGTTTGTTAGTAGATTTCCGACCGACGTGTTCCTTGTTCCCTACACACACTCGACAAAGTATTTCAGCTATCACCCTGCTCTAACTTCATACTTTGGGGGGATTTTTGTTACACATTATTTTCTTCATCCCTATGACTATTAATGATGTAAACCTATCCTTTTTCTTTATAAGGATCAGTGGCCCACATTCCTGAAGAAAGAAGGGAGAAGAACTTTTCTTGAGAGAAGAAATTGTATTTTCCTTTGTAAAAACCCTATTAAGGAAGGTCGTCGCAGGCTGCACTATATATAGGGTGTCATGATGCCTGATCACCACACCTTTCTCTTAATATAGGTTGTGACGTCTCTACAGGATGCCCTATAGCTAGGGTGTGATGACTTTCGTACGTGGAAAAAATGAGCATATTCTCGATGCTTCTAGAAGGAGAAGCTTATATGATGAGGTGGCCTCCGAACAGTTTAGATATTACTCACTTTTGTGATTCAGTGGGATAATCCTAACCTCCTCACCTTATCCTCTTCATCTTATAAAAGGAGAGGATATCTCATGGAGAAAGTTAGCTTGATTGGGTTTGAGTAATTTTTGTAGCTTGGACTTTTTGGGCCTATGTTGGCTTTGAGCTTTGCTTTGTCAAGATAGATTGTGAGTAGCTATCAGATTTATAGTCTCAAAATATGTGTATTAGAAGTGTGTGGGAAGCAAGGAACTATTGGAAGGAACCTGACAACATCAAGGCATCTAGTTGTATCTTTCTTCCACATTCTTTAATACAGATATACTTTTATTTCCTATATGAATGTTATTTGTCCATATTGTATGATTCCTCGATCACATACATAGTTTCATATCCAATAGACTCAGTTATTCTTGTCTTCGTTGGCTTGTGTTTCTTTTCAAATACTTCTCCATAAGACTTACAATGGAGCTTGTATTGCATTGACAAAGTTAGATCTTCTATATTTAAAAGGTATGTCCTAGATCCATTTCTCATTTGATAATCAAAATCTAAGGAAAGAGTAGTGTACTATCTTGTTTTGTTCTAGATCTAGGTGGATCTAGGGAGATCATTTTATGTATGCATTTACCAATAAGTCCCATAACACCCTGCCATCCTCTAGTCTAAATCCTGATAGGGAAGGAGTCAGGGTAGACTTGTAGTCTGTCATGTGAAATCTCTCAAGGAGATCTCGTGCATACTTGGCCTGAGATAGTTTGATTCCTGATGCATCCTGACTGATCTCGAGTCCAAGGAATAAATGTAGCATACCCATGTCTATCACAAAGACCCTATCATGTAGAATCCTCTTGACTACATCAATCGTTGAAGTTGAGAAAACGATGATCAGCAAATCATCAACATAGAGAACTAGGAGTAGAAGTGAATCAGATGTCTTGAGCATGTAAACATTCATGTCTGACTTACAATGTACAAAGTTCTATGACAATAGGTAGGATTCCATCTTGGCATACCATGCCCTCAAGGCCTGCTTGAGGCCATAAAGAGACTTCTTCAGTGATAGACCAAAGCTAAATCCTGCACAAATCCCTGGGGCTACTCCATATAGATCTCCTCAGATAGATCATAGTGAATAAAAACATTCGTCATGTCCATCTGATGGACTTCCCATCCCTTGGTTTTTGTAATGGAAAGTTCCAAATGTATGGAATCCATCTTCACTACTAGAGCGAAGGTCTCATCATAGTCAATGTCATGCACCTACTGAAAGCCTTTGGTAACTACCCTAGCTTTGTATCCACTAACATGTCCATCCGCTTCTCTCTTGGTCTTTTAGACCCATATGCACCTGAAAATTTTCCTTCATGAAGGAAGGGGAACCAGATCCCAAGTCTGGTTCTCGAGGAGGGAGTTTTAATCCTCCTGCATGGCAGATTCCCAAAAGGGATTTCCAGCAGCCTCACCATAGGACTGTGGATTTGAAGAATGAACCAAGAAAATATTCTTGGATGGCATCAGTTCAGTGGTAGTGAGTGAAAGAGGAGGCTCCTCGAAATCAGACCGAGTCCTCCTAGTATTAGCTGGATCCCCAACAAGATCTTATGCATCCTGAAGAGTAGTCTTGGACCACTTGGGCCTCGACTTTGCCGTTGTATCTGCATCTGCATGCACTGAATATGCATCTGCGTATATTGACTCTATATATGGATAATATGAATCTTCTGAATCCGAAATATCATGTGAAGAAGAGTCGGCATGTGCATTCTCATCATCTCTAACAGGTGGAAGAACAAAAGTGTTTGCATGTGACTATTGAGGTACATGCGAGACACTTTTCTTGAATTGACCACTCTGCTCAATGATGATCCAGTCTGAGGAAAGATCAGTAAGTATATATCCCTTCACACTGTCAGGTTATCCAACAAAGATACACTCTGTTCTTTGTGGATCAAGTTCCTTCCTCTTCTTGGAGGCAATCCTGGCCCATGCACGTGAACCAAAAATATGGAAGTGGGTCACTTCCGGTTTGAGGATGCTCCAAGACTTGTAGGGGGTCTTATCCTTGAGATATCTATGGGGAGATCTATTTTGGATGTATGTTTCACAATTAAGTGCTTCATCCCATAATCCCTATGGAAGTGACTTCGCATGTAGCATGCAAGATGCCATCTCTTTTAGACATCTATTTTTCCGCTCAGCAACTACGTTTTGCTGTGGATTATAAGGAACTGTGTGTTGTAACTAAATATTGGCCTCATGACAAAGATTTTGTATCTCATGGTTGACATAATCTCTCGTTATCTGTTTGGAGGAATTTGATTTTCTTTCCTGACTGTGTCTCAACAAGGGCTTTGAAATATTTGAGCTGTTGAAAGACCTTTGATTTTTTTTCTGAGAAATAAAATCCATGTGAAGTGTGAGAAATTATCAAAAAAAATCATCATGTAACTTGATTTACTGATTGATGGATGCAGAAAAGAGCCCATTAGATCACTATGGATCAAATCTAAAGGAAAGGAATCCTTCTGAGTCTTTCCTTTGTAAAATTTCTCTTGAGGGTGTTTTCCAAGAACATATCCCTCACAAATTCCTTTGGAGAAGTGGATGCCAAGTAGACCATCAACCATTACCTTCTTGGTAATATGTTGCATATATCTGAAATTTAAATTCCCAAAACCATTCATTCCATATCCTACTACTTTCATCAACATGAGTAAGAAGTAATGCAGAATCTGGTTCAATAAATTCAGAAAATGTGTATAGTTTGGATTGATGATTTACCTCACAGGTAGAAACCTTGGAATTGGTTTGCATGTCATAGATATCCACTGCATCATGTTTGATTATGAATCTCTTTACGGTGTTGGAGTTTTTCATCTGATACATGGAGAGAATATTAATGGAGAGTTTGGGAACGTGTAGCACATTCTCGAAGCTTCCGTTTGTGGGTTCAATTCTTCCTTTGTTGGTGACCTCAACTGGAGAGTTGTCCCCCATCAGAATAGGAGGACCTTTGCATGCATCCAATGAAAAATAGACTTATTTTTTGGCTTCCATGTGGTGTGATGCACCTGATTCTGTGATCCAAGCATCGAGAGAGAATTTTATGGCAATCAAAGCATGGCTAGAATTGCATTTCTTGGGATTCTGATCTTTTGGCTTCTTCTTCTTGGCACCCTCGGGGATGCGATCTCCAAGGTTATTTTGTTGAATTATTTGGGCCATTTGATCTATTTTTTTCTACATACCTACAGATTATGGATGGAATCCTTTATGGTAGTAAGTGCATTTCTCCCCTTTTCTTCCCATTCCACCTTTGGATCTGGAGGCATCGTTGAAGGGTTTTGAGTACCCTTCCTTCTTTGGATTTGCATGTGCTTTGATTTTGTCTCTGTCTTTATATTTCTTATTTGGATGAGTGCTACCATCTTGTACAACAAGTGCATGCACCTTTGGGCCTTTAGTTTTTCCATGTTGATGAGCTTGTTTTGCTCTTGCGTTAGAGACTCGATAAAGAACTTAAGAGAAAGAATTTTCTAAGTAGATTCAGAGGTGAGCCTAACTGAATGAAATGTGGATATAAACACTAATTATTATGGACCAAGTTTGGAGAGAATGGTAAGAACCATTTCTTTCTCCTCCTTAGATTTATCAACCCCGCAAGCCTTGAGTTGCAACAACAAATCCTTATATTTGGTAAAGAAAACTTGGAGATTGTCGAAGGTTTTTGGATCCAAAGTGAGAAATTCCAACTCAATCATGTGTCCCTTCACCTCATCCTATTTTCCAAAAATCCCTTCCATGATGGTCCAGGCTTCATTGGGGGTTTTACAGGAGGATATGTGAAAGAGGAGTTCAGGAGAAATGATACTGCAAATAGTTCCAAACGCTTCATCCATTTGATTCAGATACTTGGATTTTTCTATGGATGATGTGGGTTTGGTCTCTCTGTCCATGGTTAACCTGTATAATCCTCTGCCTCGAATATGCACTATCATATTCTCCTTCCATGCAAATAAATTGTAAGGTGTAAGAATGAATTCTTTTGGAAATTCCATTTTTCCGTTGTCTTCAATCTTCGGTACCTGCAAAAAGAACATGGTGTGTCTTTTCCTATAAATATGTCATCTCTGATACAATGTAAATGTGTTGAACCTACATAGAATATATATAGATAGAAAATGACATACACAGTTTGCAGAGAAAATATGAGAAAAGAGAAGCAGGAGAGAAAGAATGGAAGAATTCTCATTAAGAAAATGAATGAATGATAATTTACACATGATATACTATGTATAACTCAATTAATGTGCACTGGAGGAGAAGATAATGCACCATAGTGGTGGTATAGAGTGATATGGACACACACCAATAGTTACGGGAGTAAACTTCCACCTAGTCTAGTCTCTCGGGAAGTTACGGGAGTGAACTGCCACCTAGTCTAAGTTAACTAGTCTCTCAGTCTTCAATTAACTGACTGAAACATAGTGAAGTGAGGAGGAGATCAAGGAATTCTAGTCTAGTGATAATCCCAAAGAAAATGCACATTATTTGGTGATGATCCCAATGTTGCATGGTGATGATCCCAATGTATCATCTAGACTCCACTCAATTGATCAAAATGAAGTGTGAACTGAAGAGAATATTTTTCTAGAGGAATATTCTACCTAAACTATAGGAGACTGAATAATGACTAATAAACATAGGAAAAACCTTAGGAAAAATAATCCCCAAGTGTGTGAAGTATCTCCAACACTTCTTTGGGACTTCCAATCATGAATTTGTTGCAGGAACAAGAATCATAGCCTAGTGACAGTCAAAGGAGGATCAACCAGCTTATTCATGTTGAACAGATGAGAGAAGTTGTGTATACTAATGATCGGTTGTTTCAGGAAAAGATTAAGAAAGTCTTTGATAATATAACCAAAGCTATTAATTTCCATATTAATGATTCAATGTTGAAGTGGGATGCTCTAAATGAGGAAAAATGAAAACATGGGAAGTTTGATCATCTATGGAAGGGACCCTATAATATTGTTTCTTATCATGGAAACAATGCCTATATTTTAGAAGAGTTGGATGGAGAACTTCTTGTTGGAGGTCTAGTCAATGGGAGGTTCTTAAAACGTTATCTAACTTGAAAGAAACTTGATCTATTCATTTCATTGTAAATGATCGTTTTATAGTCAAAATTTGCAGGTATGAATGACACTCTGAAGAATTTGAAGCCCGAGGTGAAGGCTCTAAGATTTAGAAGGGATATTGTCAGTATGATTTCAGTTCATATTGTATATAAATAAGTTTGAACAGTTCAAGTTTGTATGATTTTTTATGTAGTTTTTCGTCTCAGAATAATCCCAATGGATAAGGCACTGGTCTATTGTTTTTTTTCTACTTCAAAGGGAGGATAGCATCCCCATTAGAGCCCATGTTAGTATGTGTAAATTTACAAATTCTAAAAAAATTGTTTTGTTTACTGTTGAGTCTTGTGGTCATGTCTTGGTCTTTAAAGACCATGTGTCAAGGTCCTAGGGTTACTGTTCCATGACAAATTTTTTGGATTCATTCACTTATGAATCAAGTTTGGGTTTAATTGATTCATGTCTAAGGGAATTATCGCATCATTTCAATTCATAGGTGAGTGGTTAGTCTTGTTCAAGGTCAAGTTAGTTTGCCACATTGTTATCCCATATTCCTTTGTCATCATTTGAAAAGGGTGATTCTTAAAGTTATTACATCATGTATTTAAAAGAGTCATGGGAGAATGATATGACATGTACAAAAGGTTACTTATGCTTTCCAATCCAAATTGTACCTTTAAGGAACTTGTAACCAATTAGTTTAAATTTTGTTGCAGAACCTCCTAGGATTTTGCAGCAACTAACTATCAATGTCAAATCACTACTGAAATACCCTATCTCCATAATGGTTAAGAAATCATGGGAGTAAGGTCACAAGAGACGATGTTTTCCTTTTCAATTAGGTTTATAAGGTTATGGGATATTTCCTTTTTAAAATCATCAAAACTATGGTTTGTTGCGAAACTACAATTTGCTGCGAAATTTCAATCTGTTGTGAAATGCTAAATCCTTGTATCATCCTTGGACGCCATTGAATCTTTGTTTGTTGCTACATATTTATCAGTTTATTTAACCTTATATGCCATCAAAAATTCCCTATATTTATCTATTTCTAAATTCATATTTTCTACAAGAGAGGTTATATAGTGAGGTTTGAACCCCAGGGTCTGCAATTGATGTATTTAAATCCCATCTTTAGAGAATATTTTCAAATAGTGGGGTTCCTCACCTTTTGTGAAACATTGCAGGGAGGCCACATGGATTTATCCAAGCAATTTTCCTTGAATTTTTATGGAGTCAAAACAAGAGTTGGATAAATGGAATTTCAGGTCACATAGTACACAATTGCAACAGCTACATAAATTCCCCTACAATGTGAGGTGGTTTAAGGGGATGGCCTTGGATTCTTCATGCTGTAATAATTATTTTAAGCCAGAATATCAGAATGAAAACCTATCAAAAGGGGTGCCAAGGAACCATATGCTAGAAAACCATAACAAGTTGTTGCGAGTAATCCAGAGATATTTCACTTGTGAAGGGAATTTCAGCATGGTGTACATGTGCTATATCATACTACTCATGCATTTCACATGTAAGAAAGCTATAAATATTCCATTTTGTATTTGTAGAATCTTGGGGAATATGGCTGACAAAGTACAAGCAAAGTCTAAGCAAGTTGAACCTAGTCTCTTTCATTTTAGTATTATCAAACTTTAGTCCTTGAGGCGCTTAGGAAAACAAATGGAGAATGGGGTTCCTTTTTTTCCACGGTAGGGTTTTTTGTAGAGGCCATTAGTTATCCACCATATAAGGGAAGTACCCCTTCTACAAATGATAAAGCAGCTTCTAGCAGTTTAAAAAATAAAAGAGGAAATAATAAAGAACAATAACCTTTTGTAATTGAAACCCTTAAGACTACAACATGAATTTATCTCAACAAAGGATCCAAGGAGAAGGAAAAGGGTAAATATACATTAAAAAAGAGTATAAAGAAAACTGAAAACATTGAATAAACCCTTGACAGTAATAAAGGAAAGATGAAATGCAAAAAGCTTCTTTTCACCCCTGAAGCAACATAAATGGGAAAACCCAAGGGACCTCTAACTAGGTCAGTTGTGAAGAAACTAATCCCTGAAGATGAGGCATCTCCCTGTCATGAAGCTGAGGATATTGTGGAATTCCAACCTACACTAGGTAAAAAAGTGATGTCCAGTCCAGAAGTACTTGACAAAGAAAAACCTAGCAGACCAATGACTAGATCAACATCAAGGAGACAAACTCATGATGAAGAGACCAGATTTGAGATACATGTTCAATGTGTGGATGAAGAAGTTGTTGAAGTTCAATATCCTTCAGAATAAGATAACATTAAAGTTAAGAGACTAAGGAAATAGTTAAAATAAACTCAAGTTGTGATTGTACAACTAAGGGAAGAAAACAAACAAATAAAAAGAAAGATAGAAGAACACTTGGATTTGTGTGAAGGAGCCTAGGAAAACAACAAGAGGATGGCTAAGATATCTCTGCCCCTACACAAAAAAGTAAAAACCCATATAGACATAATATCACATTACAAGTAAAGGATAGGTTGAAGAAGGAACAAATTGCAAGGAAGAATTTGGATATGCTAGCTCAAGTGGAAGTGGAATGATTTGGATATATTCAATAGATATCATGTTTTAGTTTTTTTATTTCAACTCAAGTTTTGGAGATGCTACATCAAGCCTGGAGCAATTTTTCAACATCGACAACAGGAACAGATATTTCGCAAAAAATTTACAATATGTTTTGTGAAATTGCTGAAAACAGAGATTTCACAGCAAGTCTCCTCGTCGTTGCGAAATCACACAGTCATCCCATGTCAAAGCATATTCAGTGGCTAGTTGTGATGAGTTTTTCAAGTCATCATTAGGATCGAAAGATAAACTAATTTTCCATTAAATATATGTAATCAAAATATTTTATGGTTGTGTGAGTTAGTCAAGAATTTAAACCCTAAAATATAGGAGCCTGTGGCAATTAGTTAGCAATTAGTTAGTAATCAATTGTAATCAATTGTAACTCCTTCTAGAATGAGAAACCCTAAATAGTTTGACTCTATTTAGTTAGAATGTAATATAATTCTAAATATGGTGAAGGAAATGAGGGTGAATAGGTTGGGGACTTGAGGAAAAAGACTCTTTGGCTGTTGTATATGTTTCTAGTGTTAATGAAAAGCTTTTGAACATAGATTCTTGGACATTTTGTCTCATAGATTCTTGTGTTGGTAATCTACAGTGTGTTTTCTTTGTGAATGTTTTCCATCTTGTTCATCATTATGTTTATTCCTCTATTTTGAATGAATGATTATAGATAGAGAATTCATCATTGATGTTGTTTATCTCACATTCAACTTCATGTATTAATCTTTCGATATTGTAACATAATTCATCTACTAACGAGTACTTTGTTATAATTGATGTGTTTCTTTCTTCTCACCACCATACTACAATAGCTATGATGACTAACAGATTACAAGCTACCTAGCCTTTGAATTTCCTTTGTTCATATTAACCAGTTTTGAAAGATTTGATTTGACATATCTTTATTATGACTCCATGCCCAATGGGTGTTTCACTCAACCCTGCCACCATATTTTGAAAACCTCACCCAATTGAAGATCTAGCAATTTTGTTTATTAAATAAACATTCTTTCTTGTGACCAAGTTATCATAGAGATCCTTCTCTAGGTTGGAAGGGATAGCTTCTAATATGCAAGTCAAGTTTTTGTTACCTCTGGGTTTTCCTTCCACAACCAAGGAAAATTATAGAGTGATAACAAGTTGGTGTTGAGATCTACAAGTTAGGTCTTGTATTGAGAGTTGGCACTCTCTTGGAGTTGGTGCTCTTTTCAGTTGTTATTGATAAACCCTAGATATTATAGTCTCATGTAACAACATAATACAAAAGATTACACATATATCTATTGTTCTTTTGTTCATTATGGTGATGGTTTAATGTTCTCTATTATTGATGAATGGTGTTGTTATATGCAAATAGCTAATTGTGAATGAATAATAATAATTGAAGTGGTTGCTAGATAAGTTTTGAAAGAAGTGTAAAAATATCCCTACATTGATTCACCCCCCCTCTCAGTGTGGTCGGTGTGTCCAACAATTGGTATCAGAGAAGGCCTTCACTATAAGCCTTACAACCTTGAAGGAGATCCATGGACACAAAAATGGATGAACATACCAATTAAGTTCCATTATTTTATGAGATAGATTATTTGGCATGGAGAATAAAGATGAAATGGTATTTGAAGTCAAAAGGAGCAGGTGTTTTGGATACAATTGTTGTTGGACAAGTTCCTTCGAAGAATCAGTCAAAATTTGCAGCAAAGAAGAATAATGCAGTAGCATTCAAGACCATCTTAAATGAACTCACAGGTTCTGTCAAAGAAAGCATAGGAAAATGTACCTCTGTCAAGGACCTATGGTTGAAGATAGAGAAGGCATATCAAGACTTAGTCATCAATGAGGGTAAATACTCTCCTGGTTGCAATAATTCTAAATGTAATGATATTGAATGTTCTCCTGCAAATGAAGAAGAAGATCTAGAATTAGTTTGTGTATAATCAGCTAACAGTTATCTTGTAGATGAATAAGAATATTTGTTGAAGCTTAAAGATAAGTTATATATGCTCTAGAATAAGTTAGCAATGAAATAGGAGATGATTCAGATACTTTTGAGGATCTTGAAATAATTACTAAGGAAGCCCTAGATAAGTACCAAAGACATTTCATGGTACTAAAACAATTGCTCAAGAAACAAGAAGGAGATAAAACAACCAAGCAAAGGACTCAATTAGAAGAAAAAGAAGAAGAGATCAAGAGACTAAAGAATGAAATAATTAGTCAATCAGAAGAAAAGAAGAAGGTAGATGATGAGCTTAGAAAAAGACTTGAATATATTAAAGAAACAAAATAAATCAATGTAAATTTGAAGATCCAACTTTAAGAAGCCAAAAGGATAGAAGAACTATTGAAGAATCAAGTAAATGAAAATGAAGAATCATGCCATAATTTGGAAGTAGAAGTAGTTGAACTCAAAAGGAAAGAAGAGAAGTCAAAAAGGTTCATGAATAGCTCAACAATCTTGGATGAAATCTTGGATTGTCAAAGATCACCAAAGATAAATCATGTCTTGGATACAACAAGGAAGCAACACATTCTGAAGCTAGCACTTCTAAGAAGCATGAGGTAATTCCTTCATATTCAAAAGGTGGAAACAAAGCTGCAAGTCAAGAACATACACAAAGAAAAGAAACCTTCAGAAGAACAGAGAAGAGAAGACATCAAGAATCCATCCCTACACCTCAAATAAAATTGAGAAGAGAGACACCTTCAAGGTGGACACCAAAAAAAAGGTATGAAAATATTTTTCATGGTCACTGCTTCTCATGTAATGAATATGGTCAAAAATCCTTAGATTGCAGACAGTATGTAAGGAAAGATGTTGGAAGATTCCATAACATCCTAAGATGTTGGAGATGTAATAAAGTGGGACACATTGTTGCACATTGTCACAACATGAGATGTTACAACTGCAGTGGGTTTGGCCACAAATTCAAGGATTGTTGGAATTCAAGAAGACAGTTAATGAGGAATACTTCATACTATATGGAAAGAAGAGAAAATAAAGCATGGAAGAAAAAAAATGTTGAAAGGATGGAAGCTTAGAAAAATAGTGTTGAGAAACCAGAACACTTTCAGAAGTGGATGAAGAAGAATGAACAACAAGATATGAATGAAGGCATACAGAATGAGGAAAGCCTTACATTTTATAAGACATACGCGGGCTCCTATGGTAACAATCACGTATATATGCGGTCTTTCTGAAGAAAATTCGCGTACACACACGATATGTATGTAGTGAATTCATGTACATGAGGTTAAGCCCTTAGAAAAGGGGGTGTACATATGTGTTGCAACACAGTTTGATGGTACAACATAGTTTATGTAGGGTTTGAGATTATTTGCTCCAGGTTTTTATGTTTGTATGTGTGGTGATAATTTGTGGTTGAGTTTTGGAGTATATGCTTGATGCCTATATTGGATTAATGGTACTAACCTTAGAGTGTGGATTGAGGCATTTTCTTTTAAGGTACAATGTTGGTTATGTTATGTATTTTATCAGTGAGTTTATGGCACTTTGTTTATGAGATATATCATGATGATGTGATACTAGCTAGAGATATATCATTGATCTATTGAGGGACACTCTTGGTACATGTTTAGAGGTACTATTGGTTTCTTAGTACTTTCTATAGTGAATGGTTTTGAGGAAGATCTGTTATAGTGCCTAGCTAGTACATGTGTGAGCTTCATTGACATATTTTGTGATGTATTGTTAGAAGCATATTTGTTGGATTTCTTGTTATATGTACTTGGAATATGGTTTGTGGAAGTTGGTTTATGATAGAGGCATATAATGAGTGATATGACACTTGTTTGAGGCACATGGTTGGCATGTTGTATGGTTGATGATGTTATTGATGATCTTGATACACATTTGGCACATGGTTTGTTCATGATTCACTATTCATTTTTGACATATCCTTTTCTTCATGGTTGATGCATAAGATAATATGTATGATTGGCATGCACTTGATGTATGGTATGGCACAAGTTTATATGGTTGATGCATGTACAAGTACAAGGATCATCATAGAAAGATAATGGTATTATTGATGTAGTATTGTTGAGAAGTTGATCAGTGTTCTACTAGAGGAGCAACATCCACAATAGAACTAGAATACAATGGTATCATATTGTTCATAGTGATTACCTAGCATGTTGCAGAGAATACAAGGGGATATGTAGCCACATGGGGAGTTATTCTTTTTTCCTTGATTGGTTACAGAGGTATGATTCTAGGAGGTGAGATTCATTAGTTGTATGAAGAGCATCCCATAGGAAAGGGCAACCAAGGGGAGCAACCTCAGGGAAAGTTCAGTCAGGGGGAGCAGCCCCAAAGATATATACCCTTTTCCATTGATGTCAAAAGGGGAGAGATAGTCACATTGATGTGGTGAGATGAACATTGATGAGGAGCGATGATCATAGAGGGAGCATGAGAATTTCCATGTCCAAGTGTTTCCATCAATGATTGGTGTTGACATCAATGTTGGTGTTGCCATCAATTCCAAAGGGGGATATTGTTGTACTATGTTGTCATTGATGCCAAAGGGTTGATGTCAAGTAGTCATAGTGATGTTCTTGTATCATTGATGTATTGGTTGTTGGATTATGTTTTCATTGATGTCGAGGGAGTTTTATCATTGAAGTCATGTCATGGTTGATAGGAAGTATCAAATGGATGAACTCCAAAGTGGTCCCCTTATGGTGCAAGCCCTGATGGAAAGACACTCTTGGATAAAGTTCTCAAAGTGATCCTCTTGTGGTGAAATACTTCACAGGAAGACGCTTTGTAAAGTCCAAATGGTTAAGTGGTTGATTAATCCTAGCAGTGTGGTTAAGGAACCCATGTTTGGTTGAGGAATAATGTAATGAAGATCTGTGAATTTGCAGGTGAGACTATTCTAAATGGATAGTACATGTCATTCCATTTATGATGATATGTAGTATGTCATGTAGTTCCTCATGATTGAGGAGATATGGCTCAGTGAAGTTGGAGAACCCTCATGAGTTATCTAGAAGCCCCTAGAAGGTCAAAGAAGTTAATTTATTCTAGAAGCTCCTAGAAGAAGTTTACTAGTCAAAGTGGTTGTAATCATGGGTTAGGTTGTTGCAAAAAGAAAATAATTAAAAATAAATTAGTTGCAACTAGAAGTGGTGAGATTACTATTTGTGGATAAAGTGGTTGTAAGTAGACAAAGTGGTTAGAAGTGGATTAGCCCTAAATGAAGGAAGTTGGTTAGAAGAAAACCCCTAGAGAAAGCTACTTGGAGAGTATAAAGAAGAGAGAAAAGGTCTCTTATGAACATGATTTTTGAACATAATTGAATATTCACTTGTGAAAGGTTATTTAGGAAGGTATTATTGATACAGAAAATCTTTGGCAGAAAAATTGCATCAGAAAAACCGCGGCAATAGAATCGCAGTAGCAGAATCGCGGTAGCATAATCGTGATAGCAAAATCGCGACAACAGAATCATGGAAGCAGAACTACGGCAGCAAAATCGTGCCAGCAAAAATCACACCAGCAAAACCGCAAAAACATAATCGCAGCAGCATAATCATGTCACATACCCACTACGGAAAAAATAAAATTTTCTTTCTTCCTCAAGGGATAGAATCCCCGAATTCCTACGGGGGCCTAGCATAGGCTAGCTCTTCCCTTATCCACCTCCATGTGATCGTTGGTTATGACCACAGGCTAAGCCAAGAGGCGCCTTTCACATTTCGTGACTCATCGATGCAAGAGAGTCAAGTATTTCAACTCTTCAAACCCTGAAACCCGAAATCTTACCTTCGATGAGATCGACGATTGTGAATCTCTCCCTAATTCGATAGTCCTAGCCGTATCAAGATTTCGGTAACCTGGAATTCGAAATGCAGCGACCCAAAACACTGGTCACTCCATTCCCCAAACTTTGATATGTGAGTTCTTGTACAAGATCCAACGATCCTCAATGATTTGGATCCAATGGTCCAGATCTTTTCAGAGTTTCGTGAACTGGGATTTCATTATGCAGCGACTCCAAATCTCTTGTCACTCCTAAGCTTTCATATGCTCTGAAACCTATAAAGGGTTTCTCAACCTTTGCACTCCATGCAAGGTTCTTGCACACAACGATGTGATCCCTCTTGAGCTTGTCTAGGACATAGGGAGTTATGGGTTCAGTTTGCCTCGCAGAGAGCCTGTGTTGATCTACACTACCTCTCTTGATCTTAAAAAAATTCATCCTCCAAGGAATCTAAACAATTAGGAGGGTTGGCATGCATACATGAAACTATGTCCGGGGTCGATGAACACATAGTTCGTGACTCTGGCTTATGCCTCCATAGGACACAAGCATTTACGAGTATAAAATCATCTCCTAACCATATAATTACTTGCCTAGTTATACAATCAAGCAGAAATAGGGGGGATATAGTATATCCATTAAGAAATATGTACAATTCCTGAAACATACACAGTATAACCAATTCATACACAGTTACGGCTAAATTACACAAGGTAGGAAATCAATTATCTATTACAGGTTTCAATTATTAGGAATACCCTGCTCCAATTACTTTATTTGATTATTGATTTCTAAAAGCATTGACTTATTCGAATGCATGATAAGATATCCTTTTCATTAGCTATTGAGTTATCCCATTGTTCCAAGCATACCAAATTTACCATATTCTTGAGTTACCAAGCATCTTTGGCCTACAACCCTAAAGAGTTTCTTGGAGTGATAACAAATCGGTGTCGTTTCCAAGGAAAGGAGATCGAAGCTCATCTTCCCTGGGAGACGACATAGATCCAGCTTTGATGATAGACAAAGCCTGGACATCATTTGGTTGTAATCATCTATCTGGAAACTCCATGAAGGATGAATTCAGTGGCGACTCTACTGTTCAGAAATTTGTTGGTGACTCCACTGGTATGACATGAACCAGATCTTTGCTAAAAGGTATGTGTTCTGTGATTTTTCAAGTATTTCTGGTTACCCTCATCCAGTGCCTATTAGAGATGAATGGGAATGCAGTCTTCCCATATTTCGAGGAGAAGAGTGGGAAGTGCCAACTGAACACTTGCTAGATCTTCATGACTTTGTTCATCGGCTTGAAATTATACATGAGGATGTTCAAATCAAGCTTTTCAGATTTTCATTGAAGGGAGCATCTCTTGATTGGTGCAGATCTCTTCCATCTTCAAGCATATACTCATTGGAAAGTTTTTATTATGCTTTCGATTTGTTTTGTAAAGATAAATTTCTAGCTGAAAGTCCCTTTGAAGATTGTTGTGATGAATTCGAGAAGCAAGTTCAACAAGAAGTAGTCTTTTCTTTTGTTTGTCAAAATGAAAATTATGTTGTTAAGGAAAATCTTCAGGATACAAATGATTATTATGAGAATTGAATAGCTGTAGATGCATCAGATATTATCTATGTCACACCTGCTGCCTTTGATTTGCATGAAGGATCAGTTATAGAAGAGCAGTGTTCTCAAATTTTTAAAGAGGTTTCTCATGGTGTATTTGCACCGGAAAGAAAAGAGGAAGATCAGGAGATTGTTCATTTTCCTGTGCAAAATAAGGGAGTGCTGGACTCACCTGTCCTTGATGAATATATTTATGAAGAACAATACTGTGAAAAAATCAGTCATCCAGAAACTCTCACAGTAGATATTGAAACTCCTGCAGTTGACAATGAAAAATCATCTATAGAAATCAGCAGGTTTTCATGCACTGTGCTTGAACATAGATTTGCAGACAACAACAAACAGTTCATCATCAACAATGAAGTTAGTTTGCAGCCCTATTCATATTTGCACGCAGTTGAAGGTGGTATCTATTCTCAGAAGGAGGGTATGCAGAGATCTTCTGATGTTCAGCTGAAGTAGTAGGAAGAAGTGTTTTCTTACAGTGTCATTGATCCTTTTGTTGATTATCTGGAGTATTCGAGCAGCATAAATGTCAAATTTCTCTTGTCAAACGAAGGTTGGTTATGCTTCACTTTCGAATTGTATATCAATATTCTATGGTTTCCTGCATTCATCATTTCTAGATCAGAAGTTTTACCAGTTATTCAGATACTTGTATGGCTTCATTGGAAGCATGATTTTACCTGATCTTGAAGCAATACAGTGGTTAGAGTAGGAATAGATAAGAAGAATAAGCTCTTTCTTTGAGCAAGTAGATTATTTTCAGTTTTCTTGAATAAGCAGAGCAGAATACAGATGGTGAACTATTTGTAGATGCGCTTCCTATGCTGGTAAAAGACCTGAGTTGGAAAAAAACAAATAAAATCTTTGTTGGTTAATAAACCTAGATATATTAGCTTTTATATTTTCATATGCAAAATCCAGGTTTGCAAATCAGATTTGTTCAACACAGCCTAGCACTCCAAGTCACGAGTCAAGACAAATCAATGACTAAAATCCATGTCACACAAGTTGAGTCACACATAAAGTTACAAAGCTCAGTGTTGAGCGCCCAGCTCCTTTCTTATTCACCTCATTGAAATAGAAAAATTAAATTTGGTGCATATAAAGGTCTCAATCTTTTTGAATCTCCACGCATGAAGGATTATTTCATTGAGAAAATAATAAAAAAAAAGTCAAAGATATCATGTGCTCTATTTACATGCAGAAGAATTCAAACCATCGATGGTGCAATGTGCAGATATCTAAGCAATACTGCCAAGTGTATTATTAAGTGTCACAGGGAAAATATAGTAGATCTTATTGTATAATATACAGATGTTTTTCTGTGAAAATCAAGAAGGGTCGTGTCATTTGTCAAAGACATGAAGATCAATGGCTCCTAGCCTTGGTTGCTAGATCGTTGAAATTTGAATGAGTCAACACTTGCAGGTTTGTGGTGGCATTTGTCAGGGCTTGCAAGAATGGAATCCAGATTTTTAGATAGCAAAGGAAAAGCCATGATTTAGCTGTAAAATCAAGCCATGAATTAAGCCATTGCACCAAGCTAAATTATGATTTAGATGCCCGATTTTGCAGACAGAGAATAAGTGTGAAACTATCCTATGGTGACAAGAGATTGACATATAATTTGATTTAATAAACAATCTTGCAGAGGCCGATTTGGGTATCTAGTGTTGCACAGTTTGAGGTGAATCATGCTGAGATTGTTTTTGACATCAGGTCATGTTTCGACATTATTTTGGTTGCAGAGATCAAAAACAATGTTTCTATGTTCTTCTCTGAGTCCCCCACAAACTCCGATTGAAAGGGAGTTTGAGAGAAGTGCATATTCTTTAAAGAAGGGATTGTAAGAGAAGGTTGTTATGGTGACTAGCACGTCATAGGGGCTTGGAAGCAAGTTTTCATTGAGTTTCGTGAGGCACAGATGCAACATCGTGGCCACTGCTCGAAGAACCCAACTCTTGATTTCTCTCTGCGAGGAGATTGACAAGCTCAATACTTCATCACCTGCCTCACTAGAGGGGCGGTCCAACAGAAGACCACCCGTCAAAGCAATGATGGTGGAGCTTCATATCAGCCAAAGTGATGTGGTTGTTGATGCGTCCGTGGGAGTTTCTTAGCAATGTTTCAGCAAAATCGATGTGCTTATTAATAACACTGGCTTCAGAGGTAATGTAAATTATTCCCTAGATTTGAAGGAGGATGAATGGAACAAGGTCATCACAACAAATTTGAGAGGAACTTGGCTAGTGTCCAAGGCAGTTGGAAAACGCATGCATGAAGCAAAACGGGGTGGGTCAATCATTAATATTTCATCCATTGGTGGCCTCTTGCATGGGGAATTACCTGGAGGAATTTCATATTCATCCTCCAAGGAAAGAATAAAATGACAAAGATTATGGCGTTGGAGCTTGGGATGTACAATCCTTATCTTTGATGCATTGATATTGAGCAGTTTGAATGCTTCAAACAAGATTATTTGTGCTTAATTGACCCTGCTGACATTAATTCTCTTAAATTGGCTTTGGAGCAGATGTTTCACATTGAGTTGTAAGATATCCACTGTCAATACCTAATGCAAATCATTTCCATCTGCTATCAATCCCCTGCATGGTTTTTAAATAAACACATGCACCAGGCCGTATGTGATAAAGGCTTGAGGGACCAGCTGTTGGTAACTATGTCATTCAATATGACCTGGCATTGATCATGAAGGTAAGCTTCAAGATTTACTATGCAATCAATGATAGTATTATCAATCTGGTGGACAAGTGTTTGAGATGTCAAGACACGAAGTCGTCAAAGCCCTTGATATTTATAAGAGGGTTGGTCAACAGGTCGATAGTCTGTCTGTATTTTATGAAGTTTGCAAAGGCCTAGAATTTCCAGTTCCCAGTTTTGGGGTCAGTCACCTCATTCATTTCTGGCAACAATGGAAGATTATATTTGAAATGTCCCTCGTGTGGTTCCTGTAGCAAGATAGGCGCTGGAATTTTAGGAGAAACATCTTTTGACCTATAGACTTGAAGAAGCTTCTCTTTCAAAAGACCAAAAAGAAGGGGAAAAGGAAGCTCCAGAAGTTGAATCGCCTGTTGTATCGATACCTTATGCAGACATTGTTGATTTGTTGGGTCTAACTGAGGCATGGCACTTGATGGTGTTGAGTAGGAATCGGCATGTGTCACTACATCCACCCATAATAATTCTAGTCAAATTGATAGTAAATTGGCTGGTGACTTTAACAAGCTCACATTGGATAGTCTTTATGAAGATGCAATGGTTAGGAAAACTGCATACATTGGACAAGGGGGCTATGAAAATGATTAAGCAAAAGAGGATGTATGAGGGATAGAGGGAAATGATTCACAATCAAACATTCAATCTCAATCTGTTTCCTTTGCCACGGAGGGCATCAAGGATGCTCAAAATACGATGGCAGTCATGAATTCTGCCAACAAGGAACTGAAAGGATCACTTAAGACAATGAAGATTGAAGATATTGATAATATACAGGCAAGGAGATTATGTTTTTGGCTCTAGGGTTTTTGAAAATTTTTGCAGATAGAAGATTACAGAATTACTATGGTTTACTAAACATGGTGATGTAACATTATTCAGATATAAAGGATAAATTCTTCAAGTCTACAAGAGTCTGCTATCAGTGGGAGCAAATATTGATCAATAGCTTTCACTAGCACAGAAGGCGAAATAGTTGTTGAAACTACAGAATGAGAATTTTGAATGGTTGAGCTCGAACAAAGCGATTTTGGAGTGATTTAAAAGATAAGAGAGTATCAAAAGATTAAATCACCAAATCAGAAAAAGAAGATTGTGAAAGATAACAACAAACTTTGGAGAATAGCCAGATGATAAATTGTAAAGGATGAATGAATCCATGCCCAATACTAAAGGCACAAGGTCTTCCAGGTTCTTGGAGACCTCGCAGGGATGTCTCCATCCCAGTTGGAGCCAGATGTTAGCAATCAAATAATTTATTCTGAAATTTGTTTGAAAAATGATGCCCAATATTGCAGGGAAATTTTGACTGCCTTCCCGAGCTCCAAATGTAGATTCGAAAGTACCACTGGAAATCTTAGGATTTCTAGATGTCAATTGACTATTCAAGCATGTAACACGGACTCTCCACAACTCAGAAATTCGATTTTTCCCAAGGCAGTTTTCATTTAAAAAATCTGCGCTTTCACCAGTTATTTCGCCTTGAACTTTGCTAGTTAGCTGGTGAAAGCTCTGCTTTTCAATAGCTAAAGGGTCAGATTCAGGACGAAATAGCTGGTGAAACCTGTTACATGGTAGCAAGGTCCTATTTTTGCCCAGATCTGAATTTTTCTCAACCAAATCTTTCAAGGTTGGTTTCTAAAGATGTATAATAATTAAATACATTAGATTTAAGGTTTTATCTTGATGTATTATGTGTTTAAGAAGGTGGAAAGGTAAAATTGGTGACCTATTTTATGAGCAAAAAACTATTTTTTTGGCCAAAGGTGGCAAATTCAAATTTCCTATGAAGATGCATCAGCCTTGGAAGGTTTTCTACATATGTCAAAGAGTTTGGAGTACATGAAGACTATCAAGATAGAGTTTGACCTCTTAAATAGGATATTTTCCTATTTTGTTTTGAATTTCCATTTTTATAGGATCTCATCCTACACTTGTTGTATCTATTTTGATTTGACTATTTTTAGCAAATCTGATCCATCTTTCAAGGATCTAGATTTCATCTTGTAAGGATATAAAGCCAAAGACATTTGGAGCACCAAAGGGTTCAATCTTGGATACTTTTTGCTACTGTACTAGACTCTTATCTTGATAATAGAATCACAGTCTTCTTTTGCTTTCAATGTCAGATTTGTTCATGTACTTCATTATTCTATGCTTTACTTTAGTTTAGCTCAGCTTCTAAGAACTGTTATCTTCTTATTAAGCTCATGAACTTGAATTAAAAGAACTTCTTATTATCTTGTATGACCCTGCACATTGTTGTATTTGGTTATCTAGACTAGTATTCTTCATACCATGTTCCAATTACTTTATCTCATTATTGATTTCTAAAAGCACTGTCTTATTCGAGTGCATGATAAGATCTCCTTTTCATTAGCTATTGAGTTATCCCATTGTTCCAAGCATACCAAATTTACCATATTCTTGAGTTACCAAGCATCTTTGGCCTACAACCCCAAAGAGTTTCTTAGACTGATAACACACCTGACCATAGGCTCAGAGGCATTCATTTTTAGCACTTTGGCCACCCCCATGCCAAGCCATGATATCACCAGGGAGTTCTCATAGTTATTAGAATTTATGTCTCTATCCCAGCTTCTTCTCGAGTCCTCTTCTCTGCAACTCAGAGCTTTCTCTTTTGGTTATGGCCTCAACGAGGTTTCTCAGATGCTCTTCCACATCAAGCTTGTAGCCTTCCATTCGTGATTCTGCTGGAGAATCTCCCTCATGAGCTTACACTCTTCCATCCTGTGTCTCCTCTCCCTTGTGTATCCACCTTACCCTGGAAGGTTTTGCCGACCTATCCTGTTCCTTCTGTCAGAAGGAAACTCAAGTCTGCAGGTCACTATGGTACTTCGGGATGATAGCCCATATTTCCATTCATGGGGGTGGATGATTGTTCAACCACCAGTCCTTTCTTCATTAACTGATTTCTTTCCTTAGGATTCGAAGGAGGTTTGTCATTCTTATCAAGGGATATTTGGGGTTATTTGATATATGAACCCTCTTGTATAGTTTTTACATTCTTCCTCTAGTGATATCATGGCCATCACTTTCAAGGATTCACCCCCACAATCAGTTATTTGGCAACTCAGTCAATAATACATTTACATTGTCCTCATGCCTTAGCATGGCAATTCCTATTTTATGATTAATTACAAATTGGGGAAAACAGGGTGTTACAATTCCCTCCCCCTTAAAGGAACATCGTCCTCGGTGTTCTTTCTCGAAAACACCTGTCATGCCTTTCTCATTGAGCCAATTCAAAAGTCTTGACCTTCGTCCTCGGTTAGGTCCTCTTTCAGGATCTTAGTCTTCGTCATCTGCCTTCAATAATTCTTGGACAACAAGCACATTAATCACAATTTTGTGCGAAAACATCTTAGTGTTGTTCAAAATTCAAAAGGAAAATTTCATAATCTTAGTACAATACTTATCTGTGAAGTTTGTGGATCTGTATCCAGATGGTATTTTTGTTATCCATGCTCATCGCTTTCCTTGACGTACCCATTGGGTGCATGATTCCAATTCAATAGTTCACAAGATCTATCATGATTTCATCTTCCTTTCCAAGGTTTTCTGCACGGGAAACTACCCACTGTGTGCATGATCCCAATAGTTTACAAGAATTATTAAGGTCTCCTCTTCCATGCGGTCACTCACCCTCCTGGCCCAGGCTCACGCATCGCCTTCACTATTATACAGTCCCTCGGGTGATCCATCTTTCCCTGCCAAGGTTTTTTCGCATAGGAAAATTTTAGAGACTCTATCGAGTCTTACAGTCGAGGCATCCCTTAGACTTTCTCTACCGAAGCATACCTCTGGCTTGTGTTACCTCAACGCACTAATTTTCAGGTGATCATGGCTTATCACGGGGTTTTCATGGCTTAGCAGTAGCCTTTTTCCATCATCTTCAGCTTAGATAGCCTTCATATGTTCCTTCTGGATAGATCTGTTCTCCTCACCTGTGTCATAGGTATACAACATTTGTGAGACATCATTATAAATTCCAAATTTCAGAATTTTTATTGCAAATCTGTCACCCACAGATTTTTCCAATCTCTTCTTTTATTTTCATATATGTTTTGTATGAAACCAGATTCACAAGCATGGGACTTTCTTTCCCATAACATTTTATCTCAACAGGAAATCGATCTCCCTTATGGGATTACAGCATTGCCATATCCAAGACTCTTTCTTCCTGCAATCATTCCTCAGCTAATCAAATTGTTAGTTCTCATGCACATACATTTTTATCACACCTTTTCAACTTCATCACAACAATTTCAGAATTGTGCATACTAACAATCAAATTCACTTTCTCAAAAGGAAATACCATTCCTTACAGTTTGGCTCAGCAGGCAATCGGTCTTTCTTATGGGCTTACCTCACTGCCATATCCATGACCCTTTGCTTCCTGCAATTCATTCTTTCCATAGCCAAACAAACTGTTAGTCTCATCTCAACATACCAAACTTTTCAAAACATAATTCAACATTTCAAAAGGGTCTTAACAACTGTGCCAATATCCATGGCCACATTCATACCCAATGCATTCTTGCATTGTTTTTCAAGTTCGTCACACTTTATGGTCAATTCTTGGCCATGGGGTGTTGGAATTTAACCAACCTTTTCCTCATATGGTTTATTCATTTTCTTTCATTCTTATAGTAGGACCATACTGCTTGCCATAGGCTGATCACGATCCCAAATCAATACACATGAACTCAAAATTTTCACATGAATTCCTTTGTGCATTCCTTGATTGTCAATGCATTCATGACATATCAATTCATGAATTATTCCAAGGGTTACAAATAGTGTTTACTACCAGAGGTTCATACATCCATCATTCTGGTTCTTCATCGTGAGTCATACCTTACTTGGGTATCCAAGGCATACAACTGCCTTTCAAGTTTATGCATAACACTAAGAAATCAAAATATTCCAGAAGGGGTTCTTACCAAATCCCTTCATACCTTGTACCACATAGGCACAAATATCTTTATACCTTTTCTTGGCTACTAGCACCCTCTTTCTTATTTTTACCTCATCACCAGTGCTTTATGGGGACTTTTACAACCCTATCAACAATCTTTCACTCACAGCCTTCTCTTGGTCATTCTCTGTTTGAGGTTGCCCATTATTGGCAACTATCTTCCTCAATAGCTCCAATTCATTTCTATACACAACATGCATCATCATAGACACAATTACATTAGTTGTAATATTAAACCAAATGCATGTATCATAACATTTGAATTCATAAACATCCTCAAATGTTTCCATAAGTGCAACGCAAAAAAAATTCGATTGTATCTTCGGAAATACAATCCTCATTACTTATGGTGTCAAGACCTTTTTATTTTTATTGGCATACCAACTTTCTCATCCAAGGGAAAACATAATACTCAGTGAGGAAAGAGTTGAGGACTCTCCCCTTCTTCCAACTCTTCCTACACTTCCTGGGACTTTTCATCCCAGTCTAGTTATCTCTAAGGCCTCACTGTCTCTTCTCTACTTTTGCAATTCTAATCCTTGTCAGGATCTTGCTGCTCTTTTCCTTGAGTCGCCTTGGTTATGCCTCACCCTAACTCTTTTTGGGATACTGCAGTATGATTTAATAGAAACTCTTTGCTCATAATGAATCATGAACATGTGCATCCTACACACTTCCATTCAGTTACCAGAATGGTCAATATTTAGTTGTTAGTCTTCTATTAATTACATGATTCTTTCAAAATGTAATCCAGGATTCTTATATATGGATAGGCCTTGCAGCCCATTGTCCAACCTTCAACAATTATTAGGGTTTCGACTCTGTTCTTCTGACAAATTCCTTACATAGTTCCTCCATCGGGAACTCCTTCGACATGCAACTCCCTTGTTGCATATCCATCACCATTTGTGATGGCCTCAGCCTTGAGTTAGCTTTAGCTTTTTACTAAATATTCCCCTTAAGGAATATAAACATGTGTCTTTGTTAACTTACATCTATGACATACTTAACCATTTTCATAATCCTAAGCCTGCATGTAGTTGTCATAGCGATATGGTGCAGACCCCCCCCCCCCCTTTCTCTCCAAGGGTTGCGTGACCTCTCGGTTTAGGATCTTCTTAAGACTGAACTGAAATAGTCTTTGATTCCCTGCTGGAACCTATAAGAAACAATCCATGGGTCTTCAAAAATTTCGGCCCGTGTGTACAAGCACTTAAACGCAAGTCTCTTCCATGTGACCATGCCTTGTGACCACACACTAACCCAAAAAGGTGCGTCAGGATTTCAAGTATCGACGATATGAGTCAATCAACTCTCCATCCTTCAAACTCTCGATACCCGAAATGCTGAAATTTCGAATCAAATCAACGATCACCAACAGCTCTCCAACCAACGGTTGTGATTATGTCATGATTTCACATTTCACGACTTCGAGACTTCTGTTATGAAGCACCTCAAATACTTCGATCCCAAATGTTGTGAAATTTTGGAGTTCTCAATCGGACGGTCCTGATTCTTCCATGATTTGATAGCTCAGATCTCGTCGAGGTTTCACGTATCGGAATTTCGCGATTTCGTGTGTCATGAAATAGAAAGACCTTTCACCTATGTTCTCTCGATCCCCAAAATTGTGAAATTATCTTTGGATGATCAATAGTCTAGATCGCTCCTTGATCAATGTCTATTATCTTTTCGCGAATTTCTCGTTGCTTCTTCCAAGCCCTTTGGTTTTGCGAAATTCCGGTATTTGCTTGCAACTAACCAGTGTGCTACTTCTATGAGATCGAAAAACTTGAAACATTTTGGCTCTTTCTGAATGGATCTCGACTCTCAATCTTATCCAATCTTCAAAAAAAAAATCTAAAGGATTTCTCCCACTCAATCCTCCGTACTTGTTCTTTCTTCGAACTTTAGTTTTCTGCGCTTCACCTTTGAATGCTTCAACTCTTCAAAAATTAGAAACGTTTTCTAAGTGTTTCCTCTCAAGACTTAAAACTACTACTCCTCCTGGTATACTCTGCACTCAACCTCTGGAGTTTTCAAACTTTAACACAAGTTTTATTCTATATGCACGTTCGGCATACAAAATTTCCCCGCTATCTCTTCTGAGCTTTTAAGTTACTTACAGGACTAATCTCATAGTCATAACTCATATGGATGTTACCCTCTCTTAATGGGAACAAGCAACAAGGGTCACTCTTGGGAATTAGCAACAGTCCCAAAGGACTCCTCCTAATCTTGTTTAAATAGATTATCCTTGTTGTTGATTCTAACCATTATAGGTCAGATAATCTGACCCTACATATTTTCATCGTCGTCTCAATCATGAGGATTTATATGCTCGGGGTTTAGTCTTTTAATAATGTAGTAATTATAACTTTCTAAGGATCCAACCAGTCCTTACCATATTTCCTAAATCATGAAGGAGTTCTTCATGAGGATCTTAATTCTTACCTAACCAAGCATCTCAATTGCAAGAGACTCTACCTGCTTTAGTAGCTAGCCATCGTCACACTATAATAGAACAACTCAGTTCATGTCCCTTTTATGGCTCGTGTAGATTCATAACACAATTTATTCCACCTATGTTATTCACATTCAGGTCTTATCAGTAATATTGATCAGTGCATCCCTACTCCTATAAGAGTAGTTATCATTCTGACAAAGGAACAATATAATTCCTTTGCTGGAATTTCGTAGAAATTCCCAAATTATAGTTTCATTCTGCAGTCCTTCTCCTTAAAGAGAAAATGTAGATAAAAATATCTCCTTACACAACTCATACATGAGCCCAAGCAGGCCAAGTGTTGTAACCATGCTCTGATACCAATTTGTCACATACCCACTACGGAAAAAATAAAATTTCCGCTCTTCCTCAAGGGATAGAATCCCTGAATTCCTACGGGGGCCTAGCACAGGCTAGCTCTTCCCTTATCCACCTCTATGTGATTGTTGGTTATGACCACAGGCCAATCCAAGAGGCACCTTTCGCATATCGTGACTCAGCGATGCAAGAGAGTCAAATCTTTCGACTCTTCAAACCTTAAAACCCGAAATCTTACCTTCGATGAGATCGACGGCTGCGAATCTCCCCCTGATCCGATGGTCCTAGACGTATTGAGATTTCAGTAACCAGGAGTTTGAAATGCAGTGACCCAAACCAGTGGTCACTCCATTAGTTGAACTCTAATACGCGAGTTCTTGTACGAGATCCAACGATCCCCATTGATTTGGATCCAACGGTCAAGATCTTTTCAGAGTTTCGTGAACCGGGAGTTCATGATGCAACAACTCCAGATATCTTGTCACTCCTGAGCTTTCATACACTCTAAAACCTCCAAAGGGTTTCTCGACCTATGCACTCGATGCAAGGTTCTTGCACACAATGGTGCGATCCTTCCTGAGCTTGTCTAGGACTTAGGGAGTTCTGGGTTCGGTTTGCCTCGCAGACAGCCTGTGCCAATCTGCACTACCTCTCCTAAGCTTAAAAAAATTCATCCTCCAAGGACTCTAAACAATTAGGAGGGTTGGCATGCGTACATGAAACTGTGTCCAGGGTCAATGAAAACATAGTTCATGACTCTGGCTTATGCCTCCACAGGACATAAGCATTTATGAGTATAAAATCATCTCCTAAAAATATAATTTCTTACTGGCCTAGTTATACAATCAAGAAAAAATAAGGGGGATACAGTATATCCATTAAGAAATATGTACAATTCCTGAAACACACACAGTATAACCAATTCATACTCAGTTACGGCTAAATTACACAAGGTAGGAAATTGCTTATCTATTACAGGTTGTCGCCAACCAACTGACTGTGGGTGTTCGTCCTTCCACCCGACCATAAGCTTAGAGGCATTCATTCTTAGCACTCTGGCCACCCCTGTGCCAAGCCATGATATCACCAGGGAGTTCTCATAGTTCTCAGGAGTTATGTCTCTGTCCCAGCTTCTACTCGGGTCCTGTTCTCTGCAACTCAGATCTTTCTCTTTCAGTTATGGCCTTGATGAGGTTTCTCAGATGCTCTTCCACATCAAGCTCACATCCTTCCGTTTGTGATTCTGCTGGAGCATCTCCCTCACAAGATTACACTCTTTCGTCCCGTGTCTCCTCTCCATTGTGTATCCCCCTTACCCTGTAAGGTTTTGCCGACCTATCTTGTTGATCCATATTTTATGAGCAGAACAAAATGAATATAGATTATTAACAGGTTCTTAACACAAAATAATAGAGATACAATAAAATTGGTTTTCTATTCAATAACGAAATAAGCTGAAACTGTAAAATGCAGTGGAAACAAGCTTGCTGGAATGGTGGAGGCTTATCTCTAAGAAGAGATGTGATGGTAGTGTGCATTCACAAGGAGAAGGTTACAATGAGCCTCTGAAGGCCTTTTTACAATAAGAAAGAATTCCAAAAACCCTAGACATCCAAAAACCTAACCCTAGGAGATGAAATGTCAAAAGTCATGTGGTCCCCGTTTGGGTAAGCCAGTACATCAACTTCCCGGGGTCGTAACTTTTGCATACGATCTCCGTTTTAGGCATGTGATAGCCCGTTGGAAAGGTATAATTGAGGAGATTCATTTTGGGGGCTCGATCATGCCTTTGGATATCATTGAGGAGCTAGATACCGAAAAACCTTCATTTAGGCCCTCAAAATGGCCCCGAAAGTAAAAACTGCTAAAAATAGTAAATTGCCAAAAATGTCAGAAAATTGTTTTGAGCCAGTTGGAAAAGGTGGGTGGCCACCGATATCCATATAGATCAATCCTCCCTCCTTAGGAAGCAATGGTATCCATTGCGTTGAGGTCCCCCATTAGATGAGGAAATTTATGTTGAATTTGGCCCCGGGTGAGCCACTTGCCTTGGTGCAGGAGCTGCCCTACTTTGATGACTCAATAAAGATGGATCCTTTGTTTTCGAGTGCCCTTGATCTGTCTATCCACAATCTGATCATTGGATGCCTGTTTTATGCAGTCGGGGTTGATCTCTGTCAGTGTCAGTTGTTCTGCTACTTCTGAGGTGTCCAATAATGGTGGGAAATAAGGGTGAAGGAGATCCACATTGAACACTGGGTGCAGGCCAAGGAAAGGAGGAATGTTGAGCTCAAAAAAATTATCCCCCACAGCCTTGGTGATAGTTTACAGTCCATAATGGAGTGGGTGAAGCTTTTGATGGGGTCATGTAAGGCGTTCTTTCTGCAAGTGAAACCAAACTTTGTCGCCCACCTGAAACTTATGTGACACCTGATGTTGATCATGGCGTTGTTTGTACTTGTCATTAGACTTCTATAGGATATCCTGAACCTATTGGCGGATGTGCTGGATCCTCTCAATGAACCGGGTGGCTTTTTCAGCTTCAGTTGGAGCAGGAGATGAGTTAGTCGAGGTGACTGCAAGGGGAAGTGCAACATCTATGGGACCCAATGGTTGGAATCCCAACCCCACTTGAAAGGGTTTGTGTCTGGTTGAGCTATTCAAAGCTTGGTTGTATCTATGCTAGACATAAGGAAGGCTCTCATCCCATGTGTGAGGGTTCTTTGAATTATACATGCGAAGGATATGCACAATCATTCGATTTACAACCTTGGTTTGGCCATCTGTCTGGGGGTGGAAGGTCGTGGATTTGGTGAGCTTGGTGTCCAGCAGTGACCAGAGGCTCGACCAGAATTTTCTAATAAATCAACTATCCCAATCTGAGACAATGGTTTGTGGGATTCAAAAATGTACCCAGACTCATTCAAAGAAGAGCTTGGCAGTGACCTCTGCTGTGATGCTCTTCTTGCAGGCAACCAGAATCGTCATCTTAGAAAAGCGATCAACAACCACAAAAAAACAGTCATTTCCCCACTTGGTGGATGGGAGGCCCGACATGTAGTCCATTGAGATGGATTCCCATGGCCTATTAGGAGTAGGAAGAGGGGTGTACAAGCCTTGTTTCTTAGTGGTCGGTTTGGCAATAGCGCAGGCAGTGCAGGACCTAGTATACTTGTCGACCTCCTGTCGAAGTTTTGGCTAGTAGAAATGTTTCTGTAGCATCACCACTATATTTTCGATGCCGAAGTGTCCTACCACCCGACTGTAGTGGGATTCCCAGATCAGCTTTGCTCACTCGCTTGATGGAACACATATATGGCCCAGATGACACAAAAACCCATCCTGAAGATGGAAATTATCGACAACTGCATTTGCACCCAACATTTGGTAGGTGGTGGTGAAGTCAGGGTCTGTCTCATAGAGTTGGGGCCATCCAGATGTCTCATGGTCACAAGAGTCTAGCATCATGGTGAGTGTCGCGACTGGCATTATGTTGAGGCAATCAGCGATGCAATTGGTGCTTCCTATTTTATACTTGATGTTGAGGTGGAATTGCTGCAAGTATGTGGACCACTTTTGATGGCAGTCATTTTGCAGTTTTCCCTGTGTCTGCATGAACTGTAGTGGCTTATGATCAGTGTGGATGACTGTCTCCTTCCCAAGAATGTAATGTCTCCACTGGTGACATGCTTGCACAATGGAGTACATTTCTTTGTCATACATTTCTTTGTCTGAAGCATCTGTCTTGATCTCAAAGGGATGTTGCAGGTCTGGTAATGAAAGTATTGGGGCTGAGCACAAGTGATACTTCAAATCATCAAACGCTTGTTGTTGGGACCGGCCCCACACAAATTATCCTTACCACCACGCCTTTTTATTTGGTTGAGGGCCCATGCAATATGGGAGAAACCCAACACGAACCTGCGGTAGAAATTAGCAAGTCCCAAGAAGCTTCAAAGCTCAATGAGTGTTGTTGGGGCTGGCTAGTCACGGATGACTTGAATCTTGGTTGGATCCACATGTACGCCATGTTGATCAATGATGTAGCCCAGGTAATGGACCCTGTCCATGCCGAAGGACGATTTTTCCAGGTTGGCGTATAGCTTGTGCTGTCGCAAGGTGTGCAGAACCTGTTGAATATGCTGCAAGTGTTCGTCCCAAGTCTTGCTATAAATTAGAATGTCATCCAGATACACCACTACAAAAGTGTTGGTGAATGGTCACATGATATCATCCATCATCCTCATGAAAGTGGTTGGATCATTTGTCAAACCAAAGGGCATGACCAACCATTCAAAAAGTCCTTCCTTTGACTTGAAGGTGGTCTTCCATACATCTGTCTATTCTATTGGGACCTGGTGGTAGCTAGACTTCAGATCAATCTTACTGAAGTATTTAGCCCCCATGATTTGATCAAGGAGGTCATCGATTCGTGGAATCGGGTATCGATTTATGACAGTGATTTTATTCAGAGCTCGATAATCAATACAGAGTCACCAAGTTCCTTCTTTCTTCTATACCAGCATGATTGGGCTCCCGTAAGGTAATGAGCTAGGGCGTATGTGCCCCTTGTGGAGCAGTTCTTGGATCTGTCTCTTGATCTCCTCATTCTCTAACAAAGAGCGATGATAGACTGGCCCATTGGGTAGCGATGCGTCGAGGGTCAGATCGATGGGGTGCTTGACTTGGCAGTGTAGAGGTACCCCTGTAGGTGAGGAGAAGATATTGAGTATTCTTCCACGACCTTATCTACTTGCTTCTGCTGTGTGGAGAGGTCGACAACAGAGACCCTAGATGTGGCTGCGATCTTTTGCTTATTCTGAGAGTGAATCACAAAGAAGACAAACTTCCCCGTCTGAGAGATGACCTTCCTGCATTGCTTAGCAGAGATCAAGGAAATAACACTAGGTGGGACTGCCTCGGGTATCCTGTACAATTTCCTGTTCAAAGTAATAATAACACTACGAGGC
>ML777759.1:1169935-1183925 GCA_009831015.1 Picea engelmannii | reverse complement strand
CTCGGGTATCCTGTACAATTTCCTGTTCAAAGTAATAATAACACTACGAGGCCTAGACTCATATACAGCATGACATTTCCATAAATAAGGTTGGCCCAAAAGAACATCACAAACTTCAAGAGGAGAAACATCACACAATACCTTGTCTTTGAAGGGCTTGATGCCATACGATAGTCGACACTGTTGGCCGACGCGGAGATCGCTTCCTTGGCGGAGCCATCCAATGGTGTAGGGTTGTGGGTGCAGAGTTGTTGGCACGGCCAGCCGCTTGATGACCTCTACTGAGATGAGGTTCTCCTGGCTACCGCTGTCAACGATGAAGTGCAGTGGGGTGCCTTTTACCCACATCTATGAATGGAAGAGGCACTCTCTTTCTTCTGGCTTGTCTGGTTCACCAGGTTGGATCTTGGTGGTAGCAACAGTGGCACTGGGTTCCATGTCAATGATCCATCTTCCCCTTTCTGGTTCTGTCTCGGAGTCAGAATCTACATCTGATTCAGAGGCTTTCACTTTGGCCACCAACGACTGCTTTGAGAGACAGTCAGCAGTGTTATGCCAAGGGCTCTTATGGAAGTCGCACCACTTCCCGATATATTTCTTTGTCTTTCCGGTGTCCTTCTTTTCTTGTGGCTTGTACTAGTTGTCTTGATACTATCCATTTTTGCTCTGTCCTTTGTTCGGTGGTTTGGGGCCGACCTTTCCTGGCTTTTGTTGTGAGGGGTTCCCAGGCCCAAATTGCCACGTCTTTTGTTTGAGCTTCTTCTCGATTTTGATGGAATATCGATAGGCCGCGCCCAAGGATGAGATGTCTAGAAATTCCATTTCGGTCTGGATGTATCTATGTAGAGCACCGCGATACTTGAGCACCAAATGTCGCTTCGAATCTTTGATACCCAACTTGGTGTGCAAGGTATGGAAGATATTTGTGAAATCTAGCGCTGCTTGGTCTCTTTCTTGCCGTAGTGTGGTCCATTTGGTATACAGGTCGTCATAACTTCTGATAGGGTAGTATTGTTCCTTAATAACATCCCTGAAGGATTCCCAGGTGGCCGTGACTGAAAATAATGAGGTTTCCTCTGTTTCCTTTTGCTCACAGAAAGTTTCCCACCAATCTTTGACATGGGGAACGACTTTGAGGAGCACAAAAGTAATCGTTTCTCTATTCGAAAATTTATGAACAGAAAAACACCCTTCTAGTAGATTCAACCACTTGTCTATAGCATCTACGTCTATAT
Source organism: Picea engelmannii (assembly GCA_009831015.1). NCBI lineage: Eukaryota > Viridiplantae > Streptophyta > Pinopsida > Pinales > Pinaceae > Picea > Picea engelmannii. The sequence goes on along the minus strand of ML777759.1, from coordinate 1,182,690 downwards.
AACCTTCAAATATAGGAATATCAAAGTTTATTTGTACCTTTAAGGGGGCGACGCTTCCGTTAGAAGAAGATGCATCGCTTGTTGGTAGTCACCGAAGGATTTGCACGAAACTATCCATCATCTCGTTCCTTTGTTGTGTGAGGGCTTCCTCAATCAATAGTTTGAAAGGATATCCTATCCCGTCATATTTCTTTTCTCCTGCCATGGGAGGTCGCTTGGGTGTGAGAGAGATTCTGTCCTCAAGAGAAACAAGCTCGAGACCCAACTCTTTGTACTCCGACCTTGTTGGGGACATGCATTAAGACGACAAGGAGCAGACTGCTCTAATACCACTGATCTAGATTTTATGAGTAGAACGAAATGAATACAGATTATTAACAGGTTCTTAACACAAAATAATAGAGATACAGTAAAACTGGTTTTCTATTCAATAAGGAAATAAGCTAAAACTGTAAAATGCAGCGGAAACAAGCTTGCTTGAATGGTGGCGGCTTATCTCTGAGAAGAGATGTGACGGTAGCATGCATTCACAAGAAGAAGGTTACAATGAGGCTCTAAAGTAATTTTTAAAATAATCAGGAATGCCAAAAACCCTTGACATCCAAAAACCTAACCCTAGGAGATGAAACGCCAAAAGTCATGTGGGCCCCGTTTGGGTAAGCTAGTACATCAACTTCCCGGGGTCGTAACTTTTGCATATGATCTCCGTTTTAGGAATGTGATAGCCCATTGGAAAGGTATCATCGAGGATATTCATTTTGGGGGCTCAATAATTCCTTCAGATATCACTGAGGATCTCTATACCAAAAACCTTCATTTAGGCCCTCAAAATGGCCTCGGAAGTAAAAACTGCTAAAAATAGTAAATTGCCAAAAATATTAGAAAACTGTTTTGAGCTAGTTGGAAAAGGTGGATGGCCAACGATATCCATTTGGATCACTTTTTCCTTCTATCAAAAGGAATCTCAGGTCTACAGGTCACTGCAGTACTTCGAGCTGACAGCCCATATTTTTATTCATGGGGGTGGTTGATTGTTCAACCACCAATCCTTTCTTCATTAACTGATTTCTTTCCTTGGGATTCGAAGGAGGTTTGTCATCCTTATCAAGGGAGATTTGGGGTTATTTCATATATGAACCCTCTTTTATAGTTGTCACATTCTTCCTCTAGTGATATCATGGCCAATACTTTCAAGGATTCACCCCCATAGTCAGTTATTTGGCAACTCAGTCAATAATACATTTACATTGTCCTCATGCCTTAGCATGGTAATTCCTATTTTATGATTAATTACAAATTGGGGGAAACAGGGTGTTACAATTCCCTCCCCCTTAATGGAACACCGTCCTCAATGTTCTTTCTCAAAAACACTTGTCGTGCCTTTCTCATTCAGCCACTTCAGAAGTCTTGACATTCGTCCTCGGTCAGGTCCTCTTTCAAGATCTTAGTCTTCGTCATCTGCCTTCAATAATTCTTGGACAACAAGCACATTAATCACAATTTTGTGCAAAAACATCTTACTGTTGTTCAAAATTCAAAAGGAAATTTTCATAATCTTAGCACAATACTTATCTGTGTAGTTTATGGATTTGTATCCACATGGTAGTTTTGTTTTCCATGCTCATCACTTTCCTTGATGTACCCATTGGGTGCATGATTCCAATTCAATAGTTCACAAGAGCTATCATGATTTCATCTTCCTTTCCAAGTTTTTTCCACACAGGAAACTACCCACTATGTGCATGATCCCAATAGTTTACAAGAATTATTAAGGTCTCCTCTTCCTTGTGGTCACTCACCCTCCAGGCCCAAGTTCATGCATCCCCTTCACTGTTATACAATCCCTCGGGTGATCCATCTTGCCCTACCAAGGTTTTATCACACAGGAAAATTTTAGAGACTCTATCAAGTCTTACAGTCGAGGCGTCCCTCAGACTTACTCTGTCAAGGCGTACCTCCGGCTTGTGTTACCTAAACACAATAATTTTCAGGCAATCATGGCTTATCACGGGGTTTTCATGGCTCAGCAGTACCATTTTTTTGTCATCTTCAGCTTTGACAGCCTTCATCTGTTCCTTCTGGATAGATCTTTTCTCCTCACCTGTGTCACAAGTATACAACATTCGTGAGACATCATTATAAATTCCAACTTTCAGAATTTTTATTGCAAATCTGTCACCCACAGATTTTTCCAATCTCTTCTTTTATTTTCAGATATGTTCCGTATGAAACCAGATTCACAAGCATGGGACTTTCTTTCCCATAACATTTTAGCTCAGCAGGAAATCGATCTCCCTTATGGGCTTATAGCATTTCCATATCCAAGACTCTTTCTTCCTGCAATCATTCCTCAGCTAATCAAATTGTTAGTTCTCATGCACATACATTTTTATCGCACCTTTTCAACTTCATCACAACAATTTCAGAATTGTGCATACTGATAATCAAATTCACTTTCTCAAAAGGAAATACCATTCATCGTAGTTTGTCTCACCAGGCAATCGGTATTTCCTATGGGCTTCCCTCACTTCCATATCCATGACCCTTTGCTTCCTGCAATTCATTCTTTCCACAGCCAAACAAACTGTTAGTCTCATCTCAACATACCAAACTTTTCAAAACATAATTCAACATTTCAAAAGGGTTTTAACAATTGTGCCAATATCCATGGCCACATTCATACCCAATGCATTCTTGCATTTTTTTTCAAGTTCGTCACACTTTATGACCGGTTCTTGGCCATGGGGTGTTGAAATTTAACCAACCTTTTAATCATATGGTTTATTCATTTTCTTTCATTCTTATAGTAGGACCATACTGGCTGCTATAGGCTGATCACGATCCCAAATCAATACACATGAACTCAAAATTTTCACATGAACGCCTTTACGCATTCCTTTATTGTCAATGCATTCATGACATATCAATTCATGAATTCTTCCAAGGGTTACAAACAGTGTTTACTACCAGAGGTTCATACCTCAATCATTCTGATTCTTTGTCCTGAGTCATACCTTACTTGGGTATCCAAGGCATACAACTACCTTTCAAGTTTAAGCATAACACTAAGACAATAAAATATTTCATAAGGGGTTCTTACCAAATCCCTTCATACCTTGTGCCACACAGGCACGAATATCTTTATACCGTTTCTTGGCTGCTAGCAACCTCTTTCTTATTTTTACCTCATCACCAGTTATTTATGGGGACTTTTACAACCCTGTCAACAATATTTCACTCGCAGCCTTCTCTTGGTCATTCCTTGTTTGAGGTATCATTGGCAACTGTCTTCCTCAATAGCTCCAATTCATTTCTATACACAGCATGCATCAGCATAGACACAATTACATTAGTCGTAATATTAAACCAAATGCATGTATCATAACATTCGAATTCATAAACATCCTCAAATGTTTCCATAAGTGCAACACAGACAAATTTCAATTGTATCTTTGGAAATACAATCCTTATTACTTATGGTGTCAAGACCTTTTTATTTTTATTGGTGTACCAACTTTCTCATCCAAGGGAAAACATAATACTCAGCGAGGAAAGAGTTGAGGACTCTTCCCTTCTTCCAACTCTTCCTACACCGCCTGGGACTTTTCAGCCTAGCTGAGTTATCTCTAAGGCCTCACTGTCTCTTCTCTACTTTTGCAATTCTACTCCCTGTTGGGATATCCCTTCTCTTTTCCTTGAGTTGCCTTGGTTAGGCCTCACCCTAACCCTTTTTGGGATACCACAGTATGCTTTAATAGAAATTATTTTCTCATAATAAATCATGAACATGTGCATCCTACACACTTCCATTCGGTTATCAGAATGGTCAATATTCAGTTGTTAGTCTTCTATTAATTACATGATTCTTTCAAAATATAATCTAGGATTCTTATATATGGATAGGCCTTGCAACCCATTGTCCAACCTTCAACAATTTTTAGGGTTGTGAATCTGTTCTTCTAACAAAGTCCTTACATAGTTCCTCCACTGGGAACTCCTTCGTCATGCAACTCCCTTGTTGCATATCCATCACTATTTGTGATGGCCTCAGCCTTGAGTTAGCTTTAGCTTTTTACTAAATATTCCCCTTAAGGAATATAAAGATGTGTCTTTGTTAACTTACATCTATGGTGTACTTAACCATTTTCATAATCCTAAGCCTGCATGTAGCTGTCATAGTTATATGGTGCAGACCCCCCCCCCTCTTTCTCTCCAAGGGTTGCGTGACCTCTCAGTTTTAGGATCTTCTTAAGACTGAACTGAAACAGTCTTTGATTCCCTGCTGGAACCTATAAGAAACAATCTATGGGTCTTCACAAATTTTGGCCCATGTGTACAAGCACTTAAATTCAAGTCTCTTCCATGTGACCACGCCTTATGACCACACATTAACCCAAAAAGGTGCGTCACGATTTCACGTATCGATGATATGAGTCAATCGACTCTCCATCCTTCAAACTCTCGATACCCGAAATGCTGAAATTTCGGATCAGATCAGTGATCACCAACATCTCTCCAACCAATGGTTTTGATTATGTCATGATTTCTTGTTTCACGAATTTGGGACTTCTGTTATGAAGCACCTCGAATCCTTCAATCCCCGAAATTTTGAAATTTCTGAGTTCTAAATCTGACGGTCCTGATTCTTTCACGATTTGACAACTCAGATCTCGTCGGGGTTTTGTGTATCAGGATTTCACGATTTCATGTGTCGTGAAGTCAAAATACCTTTCACCTCTGTTCTCCCGATCCCCAAAATTGTGAAATTCTCTCTGGACGATCAATAGTCCAGATCGCTCCTTGATCAACCTCAATGATATTTTCGCGAATTTCTCGTTGCTTCTTCCAAGCCCTTTGGTTTTGCGAAATTCTGTCATTTCCTCGCAACTAACCAGTGTTCTACTTCTCCGAGATCGAACAACTTGAAACATTTTGACTCTTTTTGAATGGATCTCGACTCTCGATCTTATCCAATCTTCAAAATTCTTTTCTGAAGGATTTCTCCTGCTCAATCCTCCGTACTTGTTCTTTCTTCGAACTTCAATTTTCTGCGCTTCACCTTTGAACGCTTCAACTCTTCGAAACTTAGAAACTTTTTCTAAGTGTTTCCTCTCGAGAGTTAAAACCACTACTCCTCCTGGTATACTCTGCGCTCAACCTCTAGAGTTTTCAAACTTTAACACAAGATTTATTCTATATGCATGTTTGACATACAAAATTTCCCCGCTGTCTCTTCTGAGATTTTAAGTTACTTACAGGACTAATCTCATAGTGATAATTCAAACGGATGCTACCCTCTCTTTATGGGAACAACCAACAAGGGTCACTCTTGGGAATTAGCAACAGTCCCAAAGGACTCCTCTTAATCTTGTTTAAACAAATTATCCTTGTTGTCGATTCTAACCATTATAGGTCAGATAATTTGACCCTACATATTTTCATCAGTCCTTTCAATAGTGCGGAGTTATATGCTCATGGTTTAGTATTTTAATAATGCAGTAATTATAACTTTCTAAGGATCCTACCAGTCCTTACCAGATTTCCTAAACCATGAAGGAGTTCTTCATGAGGATCTCAATTCTTACCTAACCAGCCATCTCAATTGCAAGAGACTCTACCTGCTTTAGTAGGTAGCCATCGTCACACTATAACAAAACAACTCAGTTCATGTCCCTTTTCTAGATCATGCAGCTTCATAGCACAATTTATTCCACCTCTTTTATTCACACTCAGGTCTTATCAGTAATATTGATCAGTGCATCCCTACTCCTATAAGAGTAGTTATCATTTTGATAAAGGAATAATATAATTCCTTTTCTGGAATTCTGTAGAAATTCCCAAATTACAGTTTCATTCTGTAGTCCTTCTCCTTAAAGAGAAAATGCATATAACAATATCTCCTTACGCAACTTGTACATGAGGCCAAGCAGGACAAGTGTTGTAACCATGCTCTAATACCAATTTGTCACATACCCACTACGGAAAAAATAAAATTTTCGCTCTTCCTCAAGGGATAGAATCCCCGAATTCCTATAGGGGCCTAGCACAGGCTAGCTCTTCCCTTATCCACCTCCATGTGATCATTGGTTATGACCATAGGACAATCCAAGAGGTTCCTTTCGAATTTCGCGACTCAGCGATGCAAGAGAGTCAAGTCTTTCGACTCTTCAAACCCCGAAACCTGAAATCTTACCTTCGATGAGATCGACAGCTGTGAATCTCCCCCTGATCCGACAGTCCTTGACGTATCAGGATTTTGGTAACTAGGAGTTTGAAATGTAGTGAACCAAACCACTGGTCACTCCATTCCCTGAACTCCGATACGCGAGTTCTTGTACAAGATCCAACGATCCTCAATGATTTGGATCCAACAGTCCAGATCTTTTTGGAGTTTCATGAACCGGGAGTTCACGATGCAGTGACTCTAAATCTCTTGTCATTCCTAAGATTTCATATGCTTTGAAACCTCCAAAGGGTTTCTTGACCTCTGCACTCCATCCAGGGTTCTTGCACACAACATTGCGATCCTTCCTGAGCTTGTCTAGGACTAAGGGAGTTATGGGTTCGGTTTGCCTCGCAGAGAGCCTGTGCCGATCTGAACTACCTCTCCTAAGCTTAACAAAGTTCATCCTCCAAGGACTCTAAACAATTAGGAGGGTTGACATGTGTACATGAAACTTTGTCCGGGGTCGATGAACACACAGTTCGTGACTTTGGCTTATGCCTCCACAGGACACAAACATTTACGAGTATAAAATCATCTCCTAACCATATAATGTCTTATTGGCCTAATTATACAATCAAGCAGAAATAAGGGGGATACAATATATCCATTAAGAAATATCTACAATTCTTAAAACATACACAGTATAACCAATTCATACACAGTTACGGCTAAATTACACAAGGTAGGAAATCTCTTATCTATTACAGGTTGCCGCCAACCAACTGACTGTGGGTGTTCGTCCTTCCACCTGACCATAGGCTTAGAGGCATTCATTCTTAGCACTCTGGCCACCCTCGTGCCAAGCCATGATATCACAAGGGAGTTCTCACAGTTCTCAGGAGTTATGTCTCTGTCCCAGCTTCTGCTTGGGTCTTGTTCTTTGCAACTTAGATCTTTCTCTTTCAGTTATTACCTCGATGAGGTTTCTCAGATGATCTTCCACATCAAGCTCATAGCCTTCCATTCATGATTCCGTTGGAGCATCTCCCTCACGAGATTACGTGCTTCCGTCCCATGTCTCCTCTTCCTTGTGTATCACCCTTACCCTAGAAGGTTTTTCTGATGTATCCTGTTCCTTCTGTCAGAAGGAAGCTCAGGTCTGCAGGTCACTGTGGTACTTTGGGCTGATAGCCCATGTTTCCATTCATGGGGGTCGTTGATTGTTCAACCACCATTCCTTTCTTCATTAATTGATTTCTTTCCTTCGGATTCAAAGGAGGTTTGTCATCCTTATCAAGGGAGATTTGGGGTTATTTGATATATAAATCCTCTTGTATAGTTTTCACATTCTTCCTCTAGTGATATCATGGCCAGTACTTTCAGGGATTCACCCCCACAGTCAGTTATTTGGCAACTCAATCAATAATACATTTACATTGTCCTGATGCCTTAGCATGGTAATTCATATTTTATGATTAATTACAAATTGGGGGAAATAGGGTGTTACAAACCACAATAGCAGAATCGTGGAAGAAGAATCGCGACAACAAAACCACAACAGCAGAATCACGACAACAGAACTTGATGGAGAAATTTCTATTTTCAGCACACTAGTTCAGTGGGAGTTAACTGACTAGTTCTAATTTAGACTTTATAATTTTATACCATCACTATTATGCATGCATTCCTAATTATAGGATGTCATTGCTTATATGAGTGAATATCACTCACTCATTGATTAGATCATAATATACATTGATTCTCATTCTTCATGTTGTATCTCTCTTCCTTTTCTTGATAAGCTTTGTTTGTGTATGATTTAGCTAGGTCTCCTATGCAGGTTTCCATGAAACATTGACATGGTATCAGAGCCGAGCTGCTTGGAAAAACCTAGACAAGCCAGAGAAGAGCGAAAGAGGATTTGAGTAAACCTACTTTCCGCAATCGTTGCGGCCTATCCCTATCGAAAGGTGCGATGACTGGAATCGTCGCAGCCTATCCCTATCAAAGGGTGTGACGGTCACACTCAAATCCTCACATTGTTTCCTTCACTAGGGTGTGATGATTCAACATCGTCACACTTGGACCTTATCTAGGGTGCGACGATTTAGCAGTGCTCCAGAAAATTGGGTTTCTCGAGTAAAATACCCATATCTCGAAATCCACAATTTGGGTCGGGCTGAAATTTGGACCAGAGACGTATAACATAGGGATGATCATGCTCACCAAAAATAGCCAAAACTCACATCATATTTTAGGAGATATAGTTTTTTTATCATATCTATAGCTGCCATAGAATCATCCGTCATATCTCGGAATCCACGATCTGGGTTTTCAGGATATTTTCAGATTCAATAGCAGGATGGAGGCGATGCAACTTCTTAAATCAAGTATGGTGATAATACTCACATCGTACAACTATTTTGAATGGAATCCTAAGGCCGCATTCCAACTCAAAATAAAAGGACTATATAATTTGACGATGACGACAAAAACATAACCTACATCAACGCTTGAGAAGACCAGATGGGTGAATCGTAAGGATGGGGCCACATGACAACTTCTTGAGTTAATCTCCACTGATTTATGGTTTCATGTTGCCTCATGCACGACTCCAAATGATATCTGGAACACCTTGGAAGGACTCTTTGGAAAGCAGGATGAGATGCGAGGTCATATGCTTGAGGTAGAGTTGAATACCTTAGACCCTAAAAGTTTTGATAATATACAGGATTTATTTACTAAATTTAAATATTTGATTTTGAGCTTGGGTGAATGTGGTATTGACAATTATACACAAGAGAAACAACTTATTCTAACAATCCTGGCCAAGCTAGGACTAGAATACACTATATATGTCTCCAATTTCCATTTTGGCAGATGTCTTTTTGGAACAAATTGGAAAATGCCTATGATGGCTCAGTTCATTGAGTCTCTCACACAAGAGCAGACAAAACTCATAAATATGGGCCTCATCAAGGATCCCAAAGCACATGCACTCACCATGCATGATGGAAATGGATTATCCAAACAGAATGGGAAGGAGAAATAGAACGAGAAGGAGGGATATTCCAAGCCCTTTAATGATTCTTCAAGTTCCAAAGATTCTTCAGATTCCAGGAAGAAGAAGGGAAAGCAGTGCACTTACTACAATAAACCAAATCATGAAGAATCCACATGCATGAAGAAATAGATCGATCTTATGGCACAGACACTTCAATAGAACAACCTTGGAAACTTCATTTTAGAGGGAGTCAAGAAGTAGAAGAAGAAGATCATGCTCCTAAGAAAGGTAATCATCATGCACGTGGCTGCAATTAATTCCTCATCTCATTCATGGATTATATATTCTGGTGCATCCCATCATATGGTAGCGAAAGAGGAAGTTTTATCTTCTTTGAGTCCATGCTCAAGACTCCCTATTCTCATGGGGGATGATACTCCAGTAGCAATAGCAGGAGAAGGGAGAGTGGAACTCCACAATGGCAGTTTTGAGAATGTTTTACATGTTCCAAAGCTTTCTATGAATCTGCTCTCAATTTATCAAATCACTCAGAAAGGTAAAAAGGTTGAATTTACATTTGATTCAGTTTCAGTAATTGACATGCATGGCAATTCCATCATTGTAATTGGTGAGGCAGATCACAAGTCAAGGTTGTATAAATTCACTAATTTTTCTGATGATGACTCCTCTTTTCTACTTACACATAATGAGATTACTTTGCATGCACCTCTAGTGAAACATGCATATACTCTTGTGCTTCCATCAGTTTCAGACATCAGAGATGATTCCATGCACTCAGATTATGTACATGGAAATAAGCAGGTAGTATAGCTAGATAAGAAGCCAGCGTTGAAGCTTCAATAAATGCCCAAGAAGGCACATTTCACACTTCAAGCAGCAGGTCTCCTTGCAGGGAATCCATTGGATTCAAGGAGGACTCGATCTCAGCATGAGGAGCCTTCTCATGTACTTTCAGCTTCAGAACCTTCGATGCCCATGCATTTCTATATGGTTCAATATTCTAATATGTAGTTGTATAGTGAGGATATGGGAAACCATTATGGAAAGCAGCCATGCTTAAGGAGTATGACTCACTCCTAAAGAATCAGACTTCGCATCTGGTTCCACTTCCACCAGAAAGGAATATTTTCAGGTGCAGATGGGTCCACAGGATCAAGAGGTACAAGGATAAACAAGTTTCCAAAGGACTTCATCAAATCCATAAATATTTATACATCTTCATAAATACTTTCTGTGAGTAGAAGTTGCAGACTTTGCGGGATCGTCTTGCAGTGAAGAACACAGTTTCCTAGCAGCTACCTTTTCTTCTTTTGATGCATTGTCTTTTGAGGGGGGGTTTTGTTCCCATGTGGTTTTCCCTCTTTCATCATTTTTATTCAATGTTCATTAGTTGCATTGTACATGAGTACCTAATATTTCCTAGTAGTCGGGACTCATTTTTTACTCCATAGTGATGTTCAGGGGGGGTGTTGGAGAAATTTCTATTTTCGGCACACTATTTCAGTGGGAGTAACACTAGTTCAGTGGGAGTTAACTGACTAGTTCTATTTTAGACTTTCTAATTTTATACCATCACTACTATGCATGCATTCCTAATTATAGGATGTCATTGCCTATACGAGTGAAGATCACTCACTCATTGATTAGATCATAATATACATTGTTTCTCATTCTTCATGTTGTATCTCTCTTCCTTTTCTTGATAAGATTTGTTTGTGTATGCTTTAGCTAGGTCTCCCATGCATGTTTCCATGAAACACTGATAGAATCGTGGTAATAGAATCACGGAAATAGAATCGCGACAAAAAAATTGCGGCAACATAATCACGACTACAATAATAGATATGTAATAGATCCACAACTACAAGAAGAAAAATGTATGCTTTTCATATATGTAGTGTTGAATCTATGAATCTGGTTGAGGGTTTGGCTTGTAAATCTATTGGATTCCCTCTTGGAAGTTTAGGGCTTGCTGTAGATTTGACCTGAGGCAGATCTACTGAATTTTAGTACCGGTTCATATATTTTTATATTGGCATAATATTTAATGCATGTTTGGAGTATATTTATGAGAGATATGGCACATCTGTTGATACTGAGAGGGGGGTGAATCAATATCAAGTACAATTTTAAAAAAAAAATCAACTTATACTTAAAACATTCAATTATATCCAATGAGAAATGAACAATAGTATAAGAGTTACACCAATACACCACAATACACCATGCACAACATATGAGAAATAATCAATAGTTTTTGTTCAAGGGAAGTAATGACTTCCAAAGGTAGCTACAGCTTCCAAATGTAGAGGGAGGGATAAACCTCCAAGAGGAAGATACAATCCTCAAATATCAAGAGAGATTTTAACTCTCCATCCTTTCCCCTTCCTTCCACCCAAGAATATATGAGAGATAATAAAACTTTACATTAAATCATCACCATCAACTAATCATCACATAGAACCTGATAATGCTTCCTGAGACTTCTTCAATTTCTGCAATTGTTTAATTCTTGGAGTACTGTGATCCTATATATAATATTACTAAATGTATTCTCTGAAACTCCTCCAATTTTCACTCCTTGAATCCTCCCCAAAAGAGGTTATAGAAAGAATGGTAGACTTTATTCAATTCTAGTCTATTTAGAAGACCCAACTTGTACAACATGCCCCACGCTCAATATTTAACATCTGATTCTGAAACTCACACAAAAGAAACTACAGTCTGTACTCTTTCCAATGGAAGTAGTCCCACTTCATTTAGATTCTGTATGAAGAAGCTATGATTGTTTTACCCGGAACACCTGTTTATTAACTAGCTTCAGGACTGGTCACAAACCCTATCTTCCATAGAGTGTATCTCTATAATTATAGCGAATCAAGAGCTGAAATTTTTACCGAAGGTACCTTGATATGTCTTATAAACATCATAGATATTTCACCATCTGAATCATTTTAGACAAAAATTTATAGCAAAAATGGTAAGATGACCTGAAAATAACATACCTTAGAACACATCACCAAAAGACTTCATCCTCCCTTGAAATCCGGCCTTCTTTTCTTCTTATTACCTATAAAATTTGACTTGTATCAAATGAATGTATAATGATGTTTATTTATACCATTTATGTCACTTCCTTTTAACATTAGGGTCGACCTGACACTTTCTTATTTTGTAATTCTTTTCTTTAATTATCTTCAGGGCCTACATGTACTTCCTTCTTCAATTCACTTTGTCATCTTCAAAAATTCATTTCTCCTCAACCATGAGGATCCACGTGACGTGCCACATACCACCAAAAACAGCATGATGTATACTATCCATCCATGGGTGTTGTATCTACATGTGCATTTTCCTTCATGTCCAAATACCTTCATCAATCTTGTGGTCCAAAACCCATGACTAGGGTTGACAACAATGGCAACAACCAATCTTCCAACAATCTCCCCCTTTGTCATTGATGGAAACACTCATGCTCCCCCTATCATCATGATCCCAATTTCTCTCCCCCTTTGACATCAATGGCAAAGGGTATGGCTTCTCCCCCTGAGTTTAATGGCAAAA
>ML777759.1:1146633-1168124 GCA_009831015.1 Picea engelmannii | reverse complement strand
CATCTTCAAATTTTCAAATTCTGCTCTATGTCATTGAAGCTTGACCTGCTTAACTTTTGGATCACCTTCGTAGATATTCTTGAGTTTGTCCCATACCTCTTTAGCAGTGTTGCATCCCATCACTTTTCTAGCAATGGTTGGTGTCAATGCTGCTAGAATAACATGTCTGGATTTTGAATTACAACTCATAAGCTTCTTCTCATTTGGATCGGTTGGAGCATTATTTGGGATTACATAGCCATTCACAACTAAGTACCAAATGTCTACTCCCAAAGCCGTTAGGTAAGTTTTCACTCTATCACTCCAGTATGCATAATTTCTTCCATCAAATTTTTGAATCCCATTTGAAATGTGCTCATGGTCATCCATCTCTGCTCAGGATTTTCCTTCCAGTGGTTAAATTATTCTGAAGGCAACCTGCTCTGATTCCAATTGTTGATACTGAGAGGGGGGTGAATCAGTATCAAGTACAATTTAAAAACCTTTTTCAACTTATACTTAAAACATTCAATTATATCCAATAAACAATGAACAATAGTATAAGAGTTACACCAATACACCACAATACACCATGCACAATATATGAGAAATAATCAATAGTTTTTGTTCAAGGGAAGTAATGACTTCCATAGGTAGCTACAACTTCCAAATGTAGAGGGAGGGTTAAACCTCCAAGAGGAAGGTAAAATCCTCCAATATAAAGAGAGAGTTGAACTCTCCATCCTTTCCCCTTCCTTCCACCCAATAATATATGAGAGATAATAAAACTTTACATTAAATCATCACCATCAACCACATAGAACCTGATAATGCTTCCTGAGACTTCTTCAATTTCTGCAATTCTTTAATTCTTGGAGTACCTTGATCCTATAGATAATATTACTCAATGTATTCTTTGAAACTCCTCCAATTTTCACTCCTTGAATCCTCCCCAAAAAGAGGTTATAGAAAGAATGGTAGACTTTATTCAATTCTGGTCCACTCAGAAGACCCAACTTGTACAGCATGCCTCATGCTCAATATTTAACATCCGATTCTAAAAATAACACACCAAAAACTAAAGTCTATACTCTTTCCAATGGAAGTGTTCCCACTTAATGTGGATTCTGTATGAATAAGTTATGATTGTTTTACCCGGAACACTTGTTTATTGACTAGCTTCAGGACGGGTCACAAACCCTATCTTCCACATAGTGTATCTCCATAATTATAGGGAATAAAGAGCTGAAATTTTTACCAGAGGTACCTTGATATGTCTTATCAACACCATAGAGATTTCACCATCTGAATCATTCTAGAAAAAAAGTTATAGAAAAAATGGTAAGATGACCTGAAAATAACATACCTTAGAACACATCACCAAAAGACTTCATCCTCCCTTGAAATCCAACCTTCTTTTCTTCTTATTACCTTTAAAATTCGACTTGTATCAAATGAATTTATAATGATGTTTATTTATACCATTTATGTCACTTCCTTTTAACATTAGGGCCGACCTGACACTTTCTTATTTTGTAATTTTTTTCTTTAATTATCGTCAGGGCCTACATGTACTTCCTTCTTCAATTCACTTTGTCATCTTCAAAAATTCATTTCTCCTCAACCATGAGGATCCACGTGACATGCCACATACCATCGGAAACAACATTATGTATACTATCCATCCATGGGTGTTGTATATGCATTTGCATTTTCCTTCATGTCCAAATACCTTCATCAATCTTGCGGTCCAAAACCCATGACTAGGGTTGACATCAATGACAACAACCAATCTTCCAACAAAATATTGTTTGATGTATGTTTTGTGAGCTAGGGTTTATCTATTGAGATGGTATTGGATGTTTAGTATTGTTGTATATATCATATTTGTTGAGGGATACAATTGCTATTTTTTTGTTGGTATTTGGAATATGGTTTTCATGTTGTGTATTGCTATTGTGATCATGAGCATTAGATCCATGGGATCAAATTTGATTTGATAGAGGAGACAAGTTGATGTGATAGGTTGTGTTGTGCATAGTTGATGCACTTGTGATGGTACAGGTTGTGTGAGTGATTGATGTACATGGTTGATAGTACAGTTTGATTGGTACAGATAGTGACAGGTTATTGGTACAAGTTGGACATATTGTCTTATGTCTACAAGTTGGGTCTTATACTTGAGGGTTGGATTCCTCACATCTCAGTTGGTTCTGAGATCTATAAGTTGGGTCTTATATTGAAAGTTGGTACTCTCTTGGAGTTGGTGCTCTTTTCAGTTAGTGCTAATAAACCCGAGAGATTGTAGTCTCATGTAACAACATAATACAAAAGCTTACACATATATCTGGTGTTATTTTTGTTCGTTATGGTGATGGTTTAATGTTCTCTAATATTGATGAATGGTGTTTTTATATGCAAGTAGCTAATTGTGAATGAATAATAATAATTGAAGTGGTTGCTAACTAAGTTTTGAAAGAAGTGTAAATAGATTCCTACACTGATTCACCCCCCCTCTCAGTGTGGTTGGTGTGTCCAACATTTGACACCACTTGGGATGTACATTTCTTAGATTGTGTGGACAATATCTTGTTGCATAATTGGTTTAGGCTTCACAGATAACGCAATAAGTTTCGATTTGGATGTGCCTGGCTGCTGGGTCTTAGGCATCACTTAATTTGAAATAGTCTTTTGTGTGTCCTTCGTTAGAGAAAATGGTAAACCAGAGTTTGTTGTGAGTGACTGATATGTTTTTAATTCTCTGTTGTAGTTTTTTGATCTTGTCTTCCAATCTTTTTTTAGTGCTTGATGAATTAACCAAGCCTTCATCGTCCATTTCAATCCTTTGAGTTTTTTTGAGGATTTCTTCGCATGTCGAAAGGTCATACATCCATAATGGAACTCTGATATTTTGTAATACTCCTGCTACGTACCATTTTACTAGTAGTGTTTCGTCGATCGGGTATGGTTTTTGAATCATTAAATCCTTGTATCGTTTTTCATAGTCGTGCATAGTTTTGCTTGGATTTTGCTTGATTTCCTTAAGTTTTTGCGTTTCTAGATGAATTATATATTGTGTCTTAAAAAATATGAGGAAATTGTGTTTTATTTCGTTTTTTGTATGTGTTTGATTGTCGGTGAAATTCATAAACCAGGTAAGAGCCTCGGCTTGGAGCGCGACTCCAAACTAAGCCATTTGTTTTTCTTTGTCGACTATATTTGCAGCATCCCATAATTTCTCAAAAATGAACCAATGTTGTTTGGGATATTCTTCGCCTTCGTAAATAAGGATGTGGTTAAGTCCCATTGTTGGTTTCATTTTAGCAAATGGAATTATTGCAAGATCTGTAGTTGAAGTCGACTTGGAGGTTGATGTAGTAATATTTTTTGGAGTTAAGGTCAAGCTATTTGACATAATTGATGTAATCTATGGATGTCATTTACTCAGGATATATTCAATTGCTAACTTTACTCTTTCTTGGTTTAGGGTTGTGTCCTCTGTCTGACAATATTTATCTATATACTTGACGATTCGTCCCCTACAGGGTCGTGTTAGTTCACTTTCACTATCTGTTGAATTTGAATCTTTTAGAAGCAGATTCAATAGGGGGGCGACGTCTGTGATATCTCTTACATGAATGATTACTCTTTTAGTCGGTTCTAGATATTTTATTATGCTTTGATTAGCACTGCATCTCTTATTTGGCCATTATTATCAGTTCGACACCACACCCGTGGTGATTGTGTAATGCATGGACCGGGACTTTTAATAGGAGAAAGTCAAAATGTAGGTCCTGAAACATCTATCTCCATATCGAATTGATCATTGGATTGTTGAGTGCCATCGACTACCATACTCAATCACAAGCTTTCACTCCTCCCAAGAGTCGTCGAGGTGCTCTTAGGGGCTGCTCCAATGAACTGTCATGCTTGGGTAGGTTTTCTATGAGATTTTCTAGGATCCTTTTCTTTCTGCAACTCTTCTCACTTCTTTTTCCTTTTATGCTACTCTATTTTTTGGATGTCAACTGAGGGTTTTTGAATCTACGTTCGTTGTGCAAATTTCCCACTTGAATTAGTTATCTTTTTTTCGACTTGGGTGTGGTTTGCCTTTGGATTTGAATTCACTTTTAATTTAGAATCTGACTTAACTTGTCTCACAGATCATCCATCCCCCCAATGTCGGCTCGAATTAATCGTGGTCGACAATGTTTATCATTTTAACCAATTTCATTTCTTTAAGAAGTAATCCCAAGCTTCTTTGGTATCTTTGCAATTAGCTTCCAAAAATTCTTCCCACTCTTCTTGTCTTTCTCATCAGTTGGAGTTTGGAGGAGGACCATCCAGGGGAGGTCGATATTCGACAATGTCACCAACTCTCTTATCTAGGAGGAATTTATGTAACAAAGAGAGGAAGGTACAAAGGAACCTATTGTGTAACTCAGTATAGAATTTATTCTTGATAGTCTAGACTGATTCTCTATCTTCGACCACTTGATCTTCAATGTAGTCTTTTACAATCCTCTCGAACCATTCATTTATATTAGTTCTTCCTCCGTTTATGATTTTGTGCATCGACTGCTAATCAAGAGTGAGTCTATGCATCAGATTGAATGATGTATTCATACAATGTTTCTGGTATAGCCTCCAAGAATCACTCGTGTGTTTCTAAATAGAAGTGTGTGCGAGCGTATGCTAGAGTCAGTCACTTTATTCGTGCACAATTTCTAATACAATTTTTTATTTTGCGCTCCCACCATTCACGTATGTATGTTAGAGTTAACATATATGTTCTCTTTTCTTTAATTCATGCTTGAGTTCATAACTACCATCATCAAAACCGATGTTGTAGTCAAGGACAAAGTACAAGAAGGTTTCTAGAAGATCCTTAATAGAAAAATACAAGTTTTAGCATCATATATAGAAGCACACAAGCATATAGATAGACATTCACAATAGTGGGAGAACCATCAAAGCATTTTATTAGATGTAGCCAAAACAACCTCTGTCTTTCCATTACATAATAGTGTGTGTATATATGTGTGTGAGAGAGAGATATATACATTTACTAGTCGGTTACATTCCTTAATTGTCACGTCGATCGACTCTAACTACCTATTCAACCGACTATTACAGTTGACTCAATTAGGGGGTCTAGTCGGTAGAGCCAAATAGCCCCTACAACAAATCCACTAGTCTTGGTCACATATTGTACTTGACTTGACTATTTCACGAGCATGGGTATGCCCACCTCGGTTGTAAAGAGATTATACATGTGTATTACATCACTAATTTTTTCCCTTCATGTGGCCTCATTTATCTCTTGCTTGGGTTCTCTCTCTCTCTCTCTCTCTCTCTCTCTCTCTCTCTCTCTCTCTCTCAAATCAATTTCATCTTCCTATGATAATTAAGTGATGTTAGTCAGATATGTCCTAAATCAACACTAACCCCACCAAATCCACCTAAAACTATGGAGAAAAGTTTAAAATTTCATTGATGATCAAATTAAATCTTCGAGGTGGACCAAATGGAGAATTACATGGCCTCTCAAATCATGGGGTGTGAAACTATGTGGGAAATCCTTTGATACACACAATTTTTGTAACACCATCAAAACATTAATTTGTGTGGCCCATCGAATGCCAAGGTCACTTTCTATATATCTTTTGCTAAGGGATGTCATACGACTCAGATTTATTCACCCATTGAAGGAGTACAAGATGACACTATGTGTAAATTGAATCACAGGGGTGAGGGATGGGCCGGGATTTGATAGAAATATACATTTCCCTCCATTTCATCTTCCAAGAAACTCTAAAAATGAAGGCCTCCTCCATCCATTTTCATAAGTTATTTCATGTTAAGGTTATGTTGCTAAGATTGTGCCAGAGTTTTTGAATCCCCTTGCTTCCATTTACCATTATTGGGCTCTCTTAGCCTCATGTTGCTCATTTTCCCTTCCAAAGTGTTCATTGCATATAAGGGGAAGTACCATTAGTTTGCTTCCATTAGGAAATCCTATTAGAAGAAATAAAGAAACCTCCCATGGAGAGAGCTTGTAGACCACATATATAATACTCCATTCAAGTGAAATAATTCATGTTTTTTTTTTTCCATTGGATTAATACTAAAAACCTCTCTTTTCCTCAGCAAAGAAAATACTAGTTATGCATTGTAATTTTTAAAATATTATTTATGCACTACAATTTTTACTTGTTTGAATAGATAATTAAATAGTACACGTGATCGTGGGATAAATTTGATAGGTTTTATTTATTATTCACTCACATATTTGTATGTCTCATCCCAACAACCAGTTAAGAAATCCCTTTTAGTTTACAACAAAAAAGACAATAAAAATGTTAGTGAAACTTGAGGAAATTCCTAGAATCAAATTTGATTAACCTTTCTCAAATATGAGTAACCACCACATTTTTTTAAAAACTTATACCAATTTGATTCTAAGAAACTCCTCAAATTTGAGTAACCTCTTCCAATTTGAGGAAGATTCCTCATATATATATGAGGGTGAGGGTGGAAGGGAATAATAGAGAAAACATAAATCTAATTCATTTATATTTCCAAATTGATGTTTGAAGGTGGAATGGAGAGAAGGGAATAATAGAGAAAACATAAATCTAATTCATTTATATTTCCAAATAAATGTTTATATTTCAAGTTATTGTTATAATTACATTTTGAATTATATGTTTATGAATAATGATTTTTTTTTTTAATTTTATAGCAAGAAAAATGTTAGTTTATATATTTTTTAATTTTTCACATAAAAAGTAATCTCAATTTTTTATATTTAATAATTTAAGTGATTTTTTTAAAATATTTTCATTATATATAAAAAAATAAACTCAACATTATCATTAAGTTTGAAAATTAAAAAGAAAATTATAATATTGCCCATTTTTAAAAAGGAATATTTATAGAATTTGATTGAATTTAAAACAAATAATTTGTAAATTTGCCTTTATATTTGAATAAAGTTAATGATGGATGTTGACTTTGGTATCTAGTTTAAAAGTGAATTGCAAGAGTGAAATGAGTATAAATGTTTGGTATTTTTGGATTGCAAGAGTGAAATGGGTATAAATGTTTGGTATTTTTGGATTGCAAAAGTGAAATGGGTATAAATGTTTGATATTTTTTTCCATGAAAAACTTAGTGAAATTTTTTTCCAATTTTTTTTTAAGATTTAGAAATGATAAATAAAATAAATCATCGATAAATTTCAAAACATAACATATATACTAAAAAAACTAAAATTAGAACATGTATGTATATAAAAAAGTCATCATTTTGGAAAAAAGTCTCAAAAATTTCTTCCCCAAAAATGTAAAAAAAACAAATTGTTGATTTTGGATTGTCATATATTTCAAAAATGTTGTTTACAATAAAATCATTGATTTTGCCAATTTTTAAAAGAGAATATTTATGGAATTTTAACAAATCTAAAACAACTAATCTGCAAATTAACTCTTATATTTGAAGAAAGTTAATAATATACAAGGTAAACTACCATATTGAATATGGAACCTAATCCTAAGAAAATCGATAGAGTTGAACTCATAACCTCTATACTATAAAAATTTCTATGTCTAGCTTCCAAAAACAATCAAGCTAACCCTTACTACTAAATGTTTGATATTATGCATCAATTTCAAACTATTTTTTTAATTCTATTAAATGTTTAAACATGTTCATCATATTATCCAACATTGTTATTTGAAATTTGTTTTTAGTAAACATGTTTATCATATCATCGGATTCAAAGTTTCTAGAATCAGTGTCTCCTTAATTTAGAGGGGCCATGCAAGGATCCTTAAAAGATTAAATTTTACATAATTAGATATTAAATATATTGATGGGAAGCTCCATTCAATATATGTAGATGAATGGAAATAAATTATAAACATAGATGAAAGAAAATTCACAAACGTTAAAGACCATCCTAATGAAGATGGGAATATTATTTGTGTAGATGAATGGAAATAAATTATAGAAATAGGATCGCACTAAAAACCAATTTAATTTGTAGATCATAGCTTTACTATAAAAGTACTCTTTCCACTTTCACATTGTCATAAAAGTATATCACTTCCAAAATAAATGAAAAAAGTAAGGGTTAAATGCAGTCATACAAAATGAAAACAATTGCAATTGAAAGTCATACAAAATGAAAACAATTGCAATTGAATTGAATTTATGGATGATTGACAAACATGTATTAAAAATTTTATTGCAGCATAAAATCATGTTGTCACATCGGGTTAAAATTTTATTTTTGGTTAAAAAACAAACAAAAATGTGTGTTTCTCATTTTTTAAGGCAAAAACCACCAATTTCTTACCTTAATTTTGAGGATGGTACCTAAGGTAATCTCTAGAATCTTCAAGGTATAAGGTTAGTCAACATTATAATAATATACTTGTTAAGAGATCAATATATCACTTGCGGAATCTAGGTGGGAAGGATAACAACATTCCTCCCAACCACATCAGCTAAACCCAATTGATATTAAAAAAATTGAAGAACATGGAAGTGAGATTCGATCCACTTCAGTGTGCATAGGTCACCCTTTATGAAAAACTAGAAAAAAAAATCCCAACAATGTCTCATGTTCTTCGTTGTTGTTAATTTGATGGCATCTCGACGATTAAAAAATTCCATATTTCCATGGATAGATAAGTCACTTATAATAAATAATATATGATGATTATAAATATTTAGGAATACAATATGATTATTTGGAAAAACAAATAAGCATATACATGTTTGTGTGCCAAAATCTATGACCAGCCTAGATCCATGTTAAACCGGAATCCATCAAGCACTGAGAGGAATCCAATTTCTCAAGGTGTAATTTATTATTATTGTTGCTGTTGTTTTTCTTTAATTAAGTCGACTTTATTATTTTAGATTTTCTATTTCCTAGATCCATTAAGTCTGGATCCGGTTAGCCTAATGTAACATAGATCCATCTTAAAAAAACGTAAATCCATCTTAAATCCATTCTTCATGGAACCCTTTTTGAATATAGTGTAACATTTTCATTTGATTTGGCAACATGATTTTGTACTTCAATAGAATTTAGTGCATGTTTGTCAACCATCCATAAATTCAATTGTTTTCATTTTGTGTGTCTGCATTTAATACTTACTCTATATATGTTTTTCATTTATTATGAAAGTGATATACTTTTACGACAATGTGA
Source organism: Picea engelmannii (assembly GCA_009831015.1). Taxonomy (NCBI): domain Eukaryota; kingdom Viridiplantae; phylum Streptophyta; class Pinopsida; order Pinales; family Pinaceae; genus Picea; species Picea engelmannii. Next base: position 1,158,919 of record ML777759.1, on the reverse strand, counting down.
GGGTGGAAAGAGTACTTTTTATCATAAAGTTATGAACTACAAATTGGTTTTTAGTGAAATAATATTTTTAAAATTCAGTTCCATTCATCTACACAAATAATATTCTCATCTTCATTAGGGTGTTTTTTAGGGTTTGTAAATTTTCTTAAGCAATTATGTGTTGTAGTAGGTTTATTTTCGTTTGAATTCAAAATCAATCTACAATTGATTTTAGATCCATCAATCCATCCTTATAATATTAGGTGCTTGATAAATTCATTATTTTAGAATTTATATTTCCTAAATCTGGATTTAAGATGAATCTACGATTTGATCCCTCTCGGTGCTTGATAGATCCAGATTTATTATCTCCAAATTCATGTTTTTATTTTGAGAGGATGGTAAATTTGAAGGATAAGCTTTTGATTATGAGGTGGTAAAGATAAAAAATAAGTTTTGATTTTGAAGTGGCGAAGCTGAAGGCTAAAATTTTTGAGTTGGCAAAGCTCATGACTTAAATGTAATTTTGCATTTATTAGATATTTGTGTTCCCAAGGCTACCCATTTTGTGTTGGAAAAGTTCATGGTTCATCTTGCTAAGCTTTTGATTTTGAGTTAGCAAAGCTAACAACTAAGCTTATGGTTTTGAAGAAATGGCAAAGCTATGGACTAAGCTCAAATATAACTCTATGCTTATTAGGCACCCACATTATTAGGGCTAAGGCTTTTGTGCTAGTAAAGGTTATTAGGCTCCCACATTCTTACCATCACTTGGTTTTGGTTTTGATTCCGAGGTGGTGGTTTAGATTTAAGTTTTCTGAGTTGGTGAGGAACATGGCTCAAATGTAACTCCATTCTCACCCATTTTCTCATTGTGGCTTAGTTTTGACTTTGAGGTGTTGGAATTCATGCTTCAAATCTAACTCTGTGCATAGGTTTTGAATTTGAGGTGGGGAAACTCAAGGATTAAAACATAACTCCATGCATAGTCTCTGATTTTGAGGCAAGCAATCTCATGGCTCAAATATAACTCTATTATTGTGCTAAGAGGTACATTTTACAACCCATTATGAGAGAGAGAGTGTCATTAATGAGTGAGTATAATGTTGATGTGACATATCTACCAAAAACATTACTTACAATTATAAATCATAATAACTATAAAGAAATAAAATGGATGTATTATTATAAGAAAAAAAGCAAAAGACCAAATCTATACTAGCCTAGACCTATGAAGCATCTATATAGACCAAATCCTTAAAAATGCAAATCTTTTTTGAATGTAAAAATTTGAGAGAAAGTTTGCACTTTGAAAAATTTAATCCTTCTTAATGTTTTATAGATTTTAAATTAAGATAAACATACACTAGTTATTAGACACTCACATTCTCATAACAATTATATAGATTTTCATTTTAAAGTGATTAAGCTCCTCTTCATACTTATTAAGCACTTACATTCTTATCCGTACCTATTATGCACCCAGATTCTTATTACCACTTACCACTTAGCTTTGTAACTCCATTCAAAATCTTATAACTCCACTCATAATCTTATTACAGCTTCCATATCCCTTAAACACCCACGTCTTCATCATTACTTAGTTTTGGCTTTTTAGAAGGCAAGGCTCAAACTACATAAAGTAACAAAGCTCTAACCACATGAGCCAAGTCCATACTTATTAAGAACCCACAGCCATAAAAAGGTTTACATCACCCAAACTGCATAAAGTAGCGAAGTTCAAATCACATGAGCTAAGTTCATATTTATTAAGAATCTACAGTTAGGGATAGCATAGATGGTAAGACGTACACAAGTTTTTTAGTTCTGAAAAAAGTCATAAGTTCGAGCCTTATATAAGTCATAAGTTCGAGCCTTATATTCCTGAGGTCGCGGTTTAACATCCCATATTATCCATGAAGTAGAGAAATATGGGAATTTAAGAGATCTGCGTACTCCACCAACCTTACCCAGTGTGAGTACGTTCAAAAACGACCTTTCTTGAGTACAAAATGTCAATGAAGTTAATTTTTTTTTATATTCTGTTTATGGTATGTCTTTCTTTTATGGGTGTGGGCCCTCGTTCGTTATCTCCACGTTGGGCCCCACACCACTTCACTCTTCTCACATAATCTTGGCACACATCTAATAGCTACAGCTTAACAGCAAATCTGTACTATGTGGGCACGGGCAGTCTGTAAGTTGCAGGTTTAATGATGGCATGGCTCAGGAGAAATAATAGTGGTAGATGATTTTTCTTAATCACTCTGCATCTGTAGACTGTATACAGAGCATTCCATCCGGCCGTTTGTTGTTCTCATTTAATGCAACCGTGCTTGTATGGCAGACGCTGCACTTTTCTCTGCCGCAGCAATGGCTATTGGCTTGCAAGTTTTTCCACTATGAGAAAGTACTAACTTGTTTACAGCCATAAGCCTTATACTCTTATAGGTCCACGGTGCAACCAAATAAATGTTTGCCCTGACAGCTTCCATCGACCAAACCAGTGGGTAATGTCTTTTTAGGAAGAATCTTCTATTTTTCTGACGAGAACACATCACAAGATATCAGAGTTGAACTCTCTCTGAATTTACGTCCAGAACGTTAAGGAAGAAAACTGGAAAGAAACGGTTTGAATGATGCAATACCGGACTGTGAATATATAGTAACTCTAACTTAAGTCAACTTCTGCAAATCTTTGTGCCAATAGTATGATGTACAGAGAGATCACGAGAGTGAACTTTCACTGAATTTACGTCGAGAACGTTAAGGAAGAAAAATGGAAAGAAACGGTGTGAATGATGCAATATCAGACTGTGAATATATAGTTATTATAACTGAAGTCAACTTCTGCAATTTTTTGTGCGAATACTATGATGTAAAGAGAGATCACGAGAGCATAAGGCCAGCCCATCGGCGTAATTTAAAGTCGGGTTATCCTAAAACACGGTACTACTGGCTTTTTCTGTAGGGGATCAATATCCCTCCGAGCAGCATCTCTGGATTCATCTCTTTTGGAATGTGGTCGGTCCATTAATCTGTTTAATTGATCAGAAATTAGAATGATAAAAGATTTGCTGCAGTTTGCATGGGCCACCAGGATGAACGTCTGCATGGGGCACCAGGATGTACGTCCACCTTCCTTCGCCAACCAATAGGAGAGAATTAGCATTTTGTCAATAATTACTATTATTGTAATCTGCCCTCACCATTTCAGTTTGGTAGGGCATGTTGAATAATATGTTAGCATTTGGTCAGTGAGTTACTTTGTAAACCGCCTTAGCTAGTCCAGTTGAGCAAGGCTGGGTAGAAATAAAGCAACAACTTTTTTTGTAACTGCATGTGGTTATAGAGGAAAAAGTGGTGCTGCATAGTATTAAGATGGTGCTCTTCTCTTCTGAATAAACTGATGGCATTTTCTGTGTCTTATTGTTTTATTTGATGTTTGCTATGTTTTTTTGTCTAGTTTGTCCTTGTGATCTCAATTGCAGATCAATTGGTATCAGATCCTCCACGGAATTCAGAAGAGAAGCCATCGAACAATATTTTTTTTTCTCAGAGCAAGACATCATTCTCACGACTTCCAGTGCACCCTCCTCAAGGTTTATGGGTGAGTGCAAGAAGTTCGTGGCCGAAAAAGTGGCAAGGCCATGAACAAGAATGCGCATTGGCAAGAATGTGCGTGCTTCCTAGGAACCCATACGCGTTTCTACAACTATAGGTTCAGCTGTGGCTGAACCTCCAAGTGGATTTCTATAAGCAGTAAGAGCTATTTTGTGCTCGCGTTTTTCATTGGGCAAATAGAGTGAAGAGAGGAGGAAGAAAGGGAGGATCTTTCCACGGCCACAATGTGTCTAGGTATGTTACATTTATCTTAACTTTAATCCAATTTAGTCATTCTAATTTAGCATTTTGCTCCCAATAATCTAAATTGAAAAAAAATTGTAATTTAGTATTTTAAATAAAAAAGGAAACTAATTCACATGCCATAAATGTTAAATTGCAGCATATACAATACAATGGAACCCCAAGAAAATTTTAACCCCTCACAAGAAAACCAAAAATATCAAAACCCCAACCCACCACAACCACCACACAATGTAAACAGTGAAATTGATGAGGGGTTGGTGATATTAAGAAGCCTTGAGAAACAATTAAGGGAAAGCCTTGAGAAACAATTAAGGGAGACTAGAGAACCTAGCAGAGTCTTCTTGGCCACTTTTTTGGACATCATTGTGCAGTCCATTGCAAGTGCCCAAGGGAAATTGACATCTATTTCTGACTATAGGGCAAGAATGTACGAGTATTATAACATTGGTTTGGACAGAAACCAAATCAAAGAACTGGGCATTTCAAAACAACAAATATTGTCTATTTTTAGGGATCATAGAAATGGACAAGAACTACTATTGACCAGGAAACACCTATCCATTGACTGGTGCATCCATCCCTAGATTAGTCAAAACTAGATGGATAGGTGGTACATGGTTTTTGATAAACCTCCCTGCAATAACATGGATATGTCCTTATATTCTCTGAGAAAATTATGGGATGAGTTTATTATGGGTAAACATGTCAACTACTTTGACATTAGTGACTTCCAGGGGGTGGGTTGAGGGTCCGCACCAAACCGAGAGCAGGCCAGGCGCGACCCCAAGTTAGGTCCCCGTCGCCCTAGGTGAAGGCTTGACCCTCCTACCCAACATCCTCCTGTTGCAAAGAACTGGCAATAGGTACAACCAACCATCTCTTCATTGACTCGTAGCCTAGTGCAACACAATAGCTTTGTTTCACTATCTCGACCGGAGGTGCATGCCCGTGACATTGATAGGGGGTTTGGAGTGTCAACATGCACATGCGGGTACAATGAGGAGAGGGCACATGGACATAGCAGTCGTCCATATGAACCTCACAGATGCTCCAGCTGCGGGAAGACATACTTGTTGATACTGAGAGTGGGGTGAATCAGTATCAAGTACAATTTAAAAAAAAAATCAACTTATACTTAAACCATTCAATTATATCCAATGAGAAATGAACAATAGTATAAGAGTTACATCAATACACCACAATACACCATGCAGAATATATGAGAAATAATCAATAGTTATTGTCCAAGGGAAGTAATGACTTCCAAAGGTAGCTACAACTTCCAAATATAAAGGGAGGGATAAGCCTCGAAAAGGAAGATACAATCCTCCAATATCAAGAGAGGGTTGACCTCTCCATCCTTGCCCCTTCCTTCCACCCAAGAATATATAAGAGATAATAAAACTTTACATTAAATTATCACCATCAACCAACCATCACATAGAACCTGATAATGTTTCATGAGACTTCTTCAACTTCTGCAATTATTCACTTATCTTGGAATACTCTGATCCTGTAGACAATATTACTGAATATATTCTCTGAAACACCTCCAAGTTTCACTCCTTGAATCATCCTTGGAAAAGGAGTTATAGAGAAAATGTTAGACCTTATTCAATTCTGGTTTATTCAGGAGAGCGAACTTGTACAACATGCCCCATGCCCAATTTTTAACATCATATTCTGAAATTTTTACACAGGAAACTACAACACATACTCTTTCCGATGAAATTGGTCTCGCGTCATTTGCATTCTCTATGAAGACGTTATGTTTTTTTTACTCGGAAGACTTGTTTATGAATAGCTTCAAGACTAGTCAAAAACCCTATCTTCCACATAGTGTATCTCCAAAATTGTAGAGAATAAAGAGCTAAATTTTTTACAATAGGTACCTAGATATGTCTTCTCAATACCATACCAATTTCACCATCTGAATCGTTATAGACAAAATTTATAGCGAAAATAGTAAGATGACCTGTAAATAGCATACCTTAGAACACATCACCAAAAGACTTCATCGTCCCTTGAAAACTGACCTTCTTTACTTTTGATTTCCTCTGAAATTCAACTTATATCTCCTTGTTCATTAACAAACTTGTGTTTGTTGAAAAGTGAATGTTTAATGAGATGTATTTATACTCTTTATGTCACTTCCTTTTAATATTAGGGTTGATCTACCACTTTCTTATTTTGTAATTTATTTCTTTAATTATCTTTAGGGCCGACCTGTACTTCCTTCTTCAATTCACTTTGTCATCTTCAAAAATTCGTTTCTCCTCAACCATGAGGATCCATGTGACATGCCACCTACCACCAGAAACAACATGGTGTATACTATCCATCCATGGGTGTTGTATATGCATGTGCATTGTCCTTCATGTCCAAATGTCTTCATCAATCTTGTGGTCCAAAACTAATGACTAGGGTTGACATCAATGACAACAACCAATCTTCCAAAAATCTCCCCCCTTTGTCATTTATGGCAACACTCATGTTCCCCCTGTCACCATGATCCCAATTTCTCTCCCCCTTTGACATCAATGACAAAGGGTGGGGTTTCTCCCCTTGAGTTCAATGGCATAAGGTGACCTTCTTATTTGGGGATGCTCCCACTGAACATGTGGCACTCAATAATACTTCATCCTTATTTTTGGTCTTTGAGACTTTTTCTTCCTTTGAATATTTTTGTGTGGCTTTTGTCTTCTTTTTCTTCTTCATGTCTAGCATGTATATGTTGTTTGGTCTTCTTATTTCAGTTGCAACCAATCTTCCTGAATTATTTTATCTGATTTTACATTTTCAGGAGTCAAACATAAGAGTATATCCTTGATCACATATTTTGCTGACACTGTGGAGATTATACTCCAGATCTTCAACCAATAGGACTTTTCTTTCTTTTACATTTTCACTTCCAAGCTTTACAGTTCCTTTTCCAAGTATGTTTGTAGATGATTCATCTCCAAATGCAACATTTCCACTCTTTTTCTTCAAACTGACAAATTTACTTTGATCTCCGGTCATATGAGATGAACACCCATTGTCTATGAACCATTCATCTTATTCTTTGCATTCTTTAGTGACCAATGTTATTCGATAGTTTTCATTGTGTGGAATTTATTTCCTTTTCCATGTTGTAGTTGGTATACAGACATTTGGCATATGATTATCGTCCTTCATCTCTCTGCAATCTCGTGTTTTGTGACCAAGATTATTGCACTTGTAACATACAATATTTTGATCTATTAATGGGTCAAATGGAATATAATTTATGTTTACAAGTCTACGAACATTTCCATATCTATTATTTTCACCATTTATGTAGCTTGCGTAGTTATTCCTTTTATTGATTCTACAATTGATTGCCTTGTGTTCAAAATTTCCACAAGTATAACAATGTCCAAGAAATAAATTTTGATACCTGGGAGTAAGTGGTCTTCTTTGTGGTGTAGTCCATCTGGGTTCATGATTTATTCTTCTGTAGTTTCCTTCATAATGATTTCTTTCATACCTAATGGGAGAGGATCTTCTTGATGTCTCATTCCTTCTTAATTATAGTCTTCTATTTTGTTGTTCAACTTTCTCTGGAGTGTTGGTTTCATCATTTTCATCTTCCTTCTCTTGTTTTGTTGTCTTCAAACTGTCATTGTATCCTAGTCCTATCTTGTCATTTGGAGATGTTTGACTACTAAGGATCTCATCTACTTTTTCAGTTCTTTTTTCGAACTTCTTCAACTTTTCTATTGTCAATAGTAGCTCCCCTTTTGTGTTATCCATTTATGCTTTCAATTTCTCATAATCTTCTAATTGTTCCTTCAAGCTACGAATGGTCTTTTCAAGCCTGCAATTCTCTTCTTCACAACTACTCAATTCACCTTTTAGTATTATGTTTGTGTTTCTAAGTTTGTTATTTTCAGTTTCAACATGCTTCAACTTTTCAAGATTCTCATATTCTTGTTCACTCTCTACTTTGTCTTTGTATCCCCAAAAGGAATCAAGGTTGGTTTCTTCATCTGAATCTTCTTCATAAATGATTTATTCTTCTTTATAACTCTTGTGATCATCATCTTGGGTTTTTTGGGTTATGAAGATGACTTCTCCTCCATCATTATCTTCTACATCACTCTCATCTGAGGAGATGTCATCATCCTTGGAGTNCTTCTTCATAAATGATTTATTCTTCTTTATAACTCTTGTGATCATCATCTTGGGTTTTTTGGGTTATGAAGATGACTTCTCCTCCATCATTATCTTCTACATCACTCTCATCTGAGGAGATGTCATCATCCTTGGAGTAGAAGCTCTTTTTATTGTTGATACTTTTCTTTTTATAGTATCATTTTTCAACAATATGTCATATTCTACCACAGTTAAACATTTTTAGAGGAGACTTACCTTTGTATCTTCCAGTTCCCTTCTAGAACCTTCTTACGAAATTTGCTATTTCTTCATCAAGGTCATTATCCTTGTCTTTTGTCTTCTTTATAGATTTAAAGGCTGCTTCATTGTTTAGCTGGTCACTTTCTATACTTGTTCTCATTTCATATGCTATAAGAGACCCATGTAATTCATCCATTGGTATTTTGGTCAAGTCCCTAGTTTCTTCAATGGTAGAGACCTTAGCATCATACTTCAAGAGAAGTGATCTCAACACTTTTTGTACAACCAAGGATACATTGATATCTTCACCTAATCATCTGATAGCATTAAAAACTTCATCAACTCTAAGAAAATAGGTTGCAATATCTTCCTTTTCATCCATCTTCAAATTTTCAAATTCTGCTCTATGTCGTTGAAGCTTAACTTGATTAACTTTTGGATCACCTTCATAGATACTCTTGAGTTTGTCCCATACCTCTTTAGTAGTGCTGTAGACGATCACTTTGCTAGCAATGGTTGGTGCCAATGGTCCTAGAATAACATGTCTCACTTTTGAATTACAACTCATAAGCTTCTTCTCATTTGGATCAGTTGGAGCATTATTTGGGATTACATAGGCATTTACAACTGAGTACCAAATGTCTACTCCCAAATATGTTAGGTAAGTTTTCACTCTATCACTCCAGTATGAATAATTTATTCCATCAAATCATTGAATCCTGTTTGAAATGTGATCATGGTCATCCATCTCTGCTCGGGATTTTCCTTCCAGTGGTTAAACTATTCTGAAGGCAACCTGCTTTGATACCAATTGTTGATACTGAGAGGGGGGTGAATCAATATCAATTACAATTTAAAAAATTTCTCAACTTATACTTAAACCATTCAATTATATCCAATGAGAAATGAACAATAGTATAAGAGTTACACCAATACACCATGCACAACATATGAGAAATAATCAATAGTTATTGTTCAAGGGAAGTAATGACCTCCAAAGGTAGCTATGACTTCTAAATATAAAGGGAGGGATAAACCTCCAAAATGAATATACAATCCTCCAATATCAAGAGAGGGATGACCTCTCCATCCTTGCCCCCTTCTTCCACCCAAGAATATATGAGAGATAATAAAAATTTACATTAAATTATCACCATCAACCAACCATCACATATAACCTGATAATGCTTCATGAGACTTCTTAATCTTCTGCAATTATTCATTTCTTGGAATAATGTGATCCTATAGATAATATTCTTCAATGTATTATCTGAAACTCCTCCAACTTTCACTCCTTGAATCCTCCCAGAAAAGGAGTTATAGAGAAAATGGTAGACCTTATTCAATTCTGGATTATTCAAGAGAGAGAACTTGTACATCATGCCCTGCACTTAATTTGTAACATCATATTATGAAATTTTTACATAGGAAACTACAGCCCGTACTATTTCCAATGCAATTTGTCTCACTTCATTTTTATTCTTTATGAATACGTTATGATTGTTTTACCCGGAACACTTGTTTATGACTAGCTTCAAGACTAGTCAAAAACCCTATCTTCCACAGAGTGTATCTTCAAAATTCTAGTGAATAAAGAGCTAAATTTTTTACCATAGGTACCTAGATATGTCTTCTCAATACCATACCAAATTCACCATCTGAATCATTCTATAAAAAATTTTATAGAAAAAATATTAAGATGACCTGTAAATAACATACCTTAGAACACATCACCAAAATACTTCATCCTCCCTTGAAATCCGGCCTTCTTTACTTCAGATTTCCTCTGAAATTCAACTTATATCTCATTGCTAATTAAAAAACTCATGTGTGTTGAAAAATGAATGTTTAATGAGATGTATTTATACCCTTTATGTCACTTCCTTTAAACATTAGGGCCAACCTAACGCTTTCTTATTTTTTAATTCTTTTCTTTAATTATCTTCAGGGTCGACCTGTACTTCCTTCTTCAATTCACTTTGTCATCTTCAAAAATCCATTTCTCCTCAACCATGAGGATCCACGTGACATGCCACCTGTTGGCATTGGAAGTCACCTCTAGATTGTTGCAGAGGTAATCCCAAGGCCCATCAGTTTGTATGTCACAGTAAATAATTTAAAGGGTGGTCTAATGGATGCAGTCTCAGGATTATATCTCTTTCGCTCATAAAACTGGGTTGGTGCGCATATACAAATGAGGTCTTGATATAAATTTAATCAGTAAGTGTGTATAGTGGTGAGCAATTGAAAGAACATGAGGAAAATGTGAAGGTATGCTATGGACATCCAATCTTCCAGCAGCCTCTGGAGGAAAATTTTCAGACGCAAGATCCTCTTGGATCTGGTAACTTCGAGAAAATGAAAAATTTGTAACAACAAATGAAATCAAAACTACATTACACTATAGTCACAACACTCGACTGGATCATCCATGCCCGAGATTTCAGAATCAGAGGAAAAAGAAATGAAGAAGAAACTGACTACCATTAAACAAGAAGTCTCAAGTGATAATACACAACCAGAGAATCAGAGGCCTCATCAAAAAATTACAATCAGGAGCGTAGATCAACCATCGACACTAACAAAATATGAGAATGACTCCTAAATACCTAGAGCCAAAAATGCAGAAGCGAGTTCGAGTCATCGCATTCAAGGCGTTACGTCTGCATGCTTCCTGGTAGAATGTCCATGTAGTCTTTGGTCAGATGCGAACTCTTCCAGACACAATCACGCTTCAGAATGGGCCTGCGGCTAAGTGGACTAACTGACGGTCCTTTCCTAGGATTTCCATTTATGGTGGAAATGATGTTCAACCACCGTCACCTGTTTTAATAACTTCATCCTCGGGATCAGAGAGTTCCAAGTCAACTCTGCATCTAAAGGACGTGGCGGTTTTCCCTTGGCTATCTGCTACTTCGTTGGACCGTTACAAGGGGACCCAGTTGGCGGACATGGACGAGGATCTAGCGGGGATGATGGCGTGATTGACATCTAGGTGAGATGAGAGACGGTGATATGGAAAAATATGGCAGATGTAAGGTGACCAGAAAAGAACGAGTGGCGGAAAACGTGGGTACTGCACTGGGATAGGATAGAGGTGAGGCGACACAAGGTGATGATGTGGGGGAAAAGGAAAGGTTGCATCAGTAGGCGAGATGGGACCATCTGCCTAGATGGAGGTGAACGGTATAAAACCTGGCAGGAGATGATATGCGAGAGTGATAAGGGGACACGACCTGAAGGTGAGTGGAGGACAGGTGTGCCACAATGAGATGAGGAGGGAGAGCGGGTGATGTGATGGGTGGAAGAGAGAGATGGAGTGGAGGAAAAATGGAAACAGAAGGAAGAAGTGGTAAGGGAGAGCGATAAGTGGGCTATTCTGGATCTGGGCATGTAGATATTAACTACCCAGATCTACACGTCGATTAGCACAATCGTACCAAGGCCCAAAAATTAGTGTGACGTCCTTGACCATCCATGCTGGGCCACGCTACGCCAAATAACTCTTTATGTTCTCTTTTGGAACATACTGTAACATAACCAACATCTAACTGAGCTATGCCACATACATTTTCCACACTGTATGTAATTAAATTATATAGAGACAGATCTCTTGCGGAAGCATTTATGTATAAAATGTAAACATACAAATACATATGTAAATGCACAAATTCACACGAAAATAATGGTAAACATATACATACATCATATACAGGAATTACCCATAAATATATAGACATTTATAACCACACATATGATATCCCATAAAAATACACATGTAAATAACAATGCAACATGTAAATTTATCACACAATTGACACTTATCTTGGTAAGAATGTCACCAACTGTGTGCAGACCTTCCACAAACCTCCCAGCCTTAGACCACACTGTTCATCACTCTCAACAGTGAGTCACCCTGTTATTGGATAAATCCGTAAGTGCGGACACGAACCGATCTCCCCAGATCCACCTGGATCTGGAACAAACAGTGACAGAATATACCACTTTCCCTAGATCTGAAGTATTGAATGGACAAGAGAAGAAGGATGATATACTTACT
>ML777759.1:1112921-1146583 GCA_009831015.1 Picea engelmannii | reverse complement strand
TTTCCATTGTAAATAAATACAAGTTCTGAGTATTGTGTTAAGCAGCTAGGTTCTCTTAGAAGTTTAGCTCACAGAGTTATAGGAGATCGAAGAGGAGGAAGCTTGAATGTAGATGAAAAGGAGAAGCTCGGAATCTAATTCCTAGAGCATACGCAGAGACTCATTGCTTTGTTTTGTAAAATATCTATTGGGGAAATTCAAGTTTGTAAAGAAGGTTTTACTACTCTGTGGAATTCAATCTCAGTATAGGTGATCATTCTATCCATCTGTGTATATTGTGATATTTCTGTTATCATTTATTGAATACGATTGATTCATTAATCAATCTGAAAGTATGAATTAAGCTAATTTGCAAGGAATTGTAAGTTACAGAAAACGTTCCAGTGGAGGAAGACCCTGGATTTTAAATACAATCTGTATATGTTAACATTTTGTTCATCTGCGTATTGATTGTTGGGATATATATACGATCTGTCAATGTTGTTTAAAGACCCATGGAATCGAAAACAATACAGAAACGAATTGATATTTTCATTTTGTACGTATCGGGGTTTATGGTGGAAAGCAGAGTAGAACTCGAGGAGATCAAGGATCAATGGTGTCAATCATCCAGGAAATGGACGAATGAGATCTAAACGAAGTCCAGTAACAAGGAATAGACGGCCCAGATCACAAGCGGAAGGTGGATGGTCAAATTTCAATGCGTTTTGGGCATTTCCATTGAGGCCACGCGTCCATCGGTGAATGGGAATGGAAATGTTATGGTAAGTATAAAAACAATGTTAGTGTGTTATCCGTTGGGTTATGGTCACGATGTATGGTCGTGAAGTGCTTACATGATGCATAAAGTTATTTCCGTTGGGTGCTAATAAAACAAAAGGTGCTTAATTCACCAAATTCAATAAGAATCCTGTCAAATAGAACAGAATTGCCAACCTAATGACAGTTAGCTAAATTTAGCCCTGTCAAAGAATGATGAAGACCGTATGCAAGAAAGATTCCAGTACAGTAAATGGCGGAATCGAAGATCTGCTTAGACTCGCAGGTGGTGCCTGCATTACCCTAGTTTCTTCAATGGTAGAGACCTTAGCATCATACTTCAAGAGAAGTGATCTCAACACTTTTTGTACAACCAAGGATACATTGAGATCTTCACCTAATCCTTTGATAGCATTAACAACTTCATCAACTCTAAGAAAATAGGTTGCAATATCTTCCTTTTCATCCATCTTCAAATTTTCAAATTCTGCTCTATGTCGTTGAAGCTTAACTTGATTAACTTTTGGATCACCTTCATAGATACTCTTGAGTTTGTCCCGTACCTCTTTAGTAGTGCTGTAGCCGATCACTTTGATATAAATGGTTGGTGCCAATGCTCCTAGAATAACATGGCTCGCTTTTGAATTACAACTCATAAGATTCTTCTCATTTGGATCGGTTGGAGCATTATTTGGGATTACATAGGCATTTACATCTGTACCAAATGTCCACTCCCAGATATGCTAGGTAAGTTTTCACTCTATCACTCCAGTATGCATAATTTATTCCATCAAATCATTGAATCCTGTTTGAAATGTGATCATGGTCATCCATCTCTGCTCGGGAGTTTCCTTCCAGTGGTTAAACTATTCTAAAGGCAACCTGCTCTGATAACAATTGTTGATACTGAGAGGGGAGTGAATCAATATCAATTACAATTTAAAAAAAAATTCAACTTATACTTAAACCATTCAATTATATCCAATGAGAAATGAACAATAGTATAAGAGTTACACCAATACACCATGCACAACATATGAGAAATAATCAATAGTTATTGTTCAAGGGAAGTAATGACCTCCAAAGGTAGCTATGACTTCCAAATATAAAGGGAGGGATAAACCTCCAAAATGAATATACAATCCTCCAATATCAAGAGAGGGATGACCTCTCCATCCTTGCCCCCTCCTTCCACCCAAGAATATATGAGAGATAATAAAAATTTACATTAAATTATCACCATCAACCAACCATCACATATAACCTAATAATGCTTCATGAGACTTCTTAAACTTCTGCAATTCTTAATTTCTTCGAATAATCTGATCCTATAGATAATATTATTCAATGTATTATATGAAACTCCTCCAAATTTCACTCCTTGAATCCTCCCAGAAAAGGAGTTATAGAGAAAATGGTAGACCTTATTCAATTCTAGATTATTCAGGAGAGAGAACTTGTACATCATGCCCCGTGCTTAATTTGTAACATCATATTCTGAAATTTTTACATAGGAAACTACAGCCCGTACTATTTCCAATGCAATTTGTCTCACTTCATTTTTATTCTCTATGAATAGGTTATGATTGTTTTACCCGGAACACTTGTTTATGACTAGCTTCAAGACTAGTCAAAAACCCTATCTTCCACAGAGTGGATCTTCAAAATTGTAGTGAATAAAGAGCTAAATTTTTTACCATAGGTACCTAGATATGTCTTCTCAATACCATACCAATTTCACCATCTGAATCGTTCTATAAAAAAAATTATAGAAAAAATATTAAGATGACTTGTAAATAACATACCTTAGAACACATCACCAAAAGACTTCATCCTCCCTTGAAATCCGGCCTTCTTTACTTCAGATTTCCTCTGAAATTTGACTTATATCTCATTGTTAATTAAAAAAATCATGTGTGTTGAAAAATGAATGTTTAATGAGATGTATTTATACCCTTTATGTCACTTCCTTTAAACATTAGGGCCGACCTGACACTTTCTTATTTTGTAATTCTTTTCTTTAATTATCTTTAGGGTCGACCTGTACTTCCTTCTTCAATTCACTTTGTCATCTTCAAAAATCCATTTCTCCTCAACCATGAGGATCCACGTGACGTGCCACCTGTTGGCATTGGAATTCACCTCTAGATTGTTGCAGAGGTAAGCCCAAGGCCCATCAGTTTGTATGTCACAGTAAATAATTTAAAGGGTGGTATAATGGATGCAGTCTCAGGATTATATCTCTTTAGCTCAGAAAACTGGGTTGGTGCGCATATACAAATGAGGTCTTGATATAACTTTAATCAGTAAGTGTGTATAGTAGTAAGAAAGTGAAAGTACATGAGGAAAATGTGAAGGTATGCTATGGACATCCAGTCTTCCAGCAGCCTCTGGAGGAAAATTTTCAGACGCAAGATCCTCTTGGATCTGGTAACTTTGAGAAACTAAAAAAATTGTAACAACAAATGCAATCAAAACTACATTACACTACAGTCACAACACTCGACTGGATCATCCATGCCCGAGATTTTAGAATCATAGGCAAAATAAATGAAGAAGAAACTGACTACCATTAAACAAGAAGTCTCAAGTGATAATACACAACCAGAGAATCAGAGGCCTCATCAAAACATTACAATCAGGAGCGCAACTCAACCATCGACACTAACAAAATATGAGAATGACTCCTAAATACCTAGAGCCAAAAATGCAGAAGCGAGTTCGAGTCATCGCATTCAAGGCGTTACGTCTGCATGCTTCTTGGCAGACTGTCCATGTAGTCTTTGGTCAGACGCGAACTCTTCCAGACACAATCGCACTTAAGAATGGGCCTGTAGCTAAGTGGACTAACTGACGGTCCTTTCCCAGGCTTTCCATTTATGGTGGAAATGATGTTCAACCACCGTCACCTAATTTAATAACTTCGTCCTCGGGATTAGAGAGTTTCAAGTCAACTTTGCATCTAAAGGACGTGGCGGTTTTCCCTTGGCTATCTGCTACTTCGGTGGATCATTACAAGGGGACCCAGTTGGCAGACATGGACGAGGATCTAGCGGGGATGATGACATGATCGATGTCTAGGTGAGATGAGAGATGATGATATGGAAAAATATGGCAGATGGAAGGTGACCAGAAAAGTACGAGTGGCGAAAAACGTGGGTACTGTGTTGGGACAGGATAGAGGTGAGGCGACACAGGGTGATGATGTGGGGGCAAAGGAAAGGATGCATCAGTAGGCGAGATGGGGACCATCTGCCTAGATGGAGGTGAACGGTATAACACCTGGCAGAAGATGATATGCGTGAGTGATAAGGGGACATGACCTGAAGGTGAGTGGAGGACAGGTGTGCCACAATGAGACGAGGAGGGAGAGTGCGTGATGTGATGGGTGGAAGAGAGAGATGGAGTGGAGGACAGATGGAAACATAAGGAAGAAGTGGNGGGGGGGGGGGTCTGAAATGACGAGATCGTGCCACGATAATAGGGGTCCCAATGGGGAAACTACTTTTCGGACCCCCTGTCCCCCCCTTAGTTAAAGGAAGAAATCCTAGGGGGGGTCCAGTATGGACCACACGCCGTAGATCTGGGCATGTAGATATTAGCTACCCAGATCTACATGCCGATTAGCAAAATCGCACCAAGGCCCAAAAATTAGTGTGATGTCTTTGACCATCCATGCTGGGCCACGCTACGCTAAAGAACTCTTTATGTTCTCTTTCCGTGGAACATACTGTAACATACCCAACATCTAACTGAGCTGTGCCACATACATTTTCTGCACGGTATGTAATTAAATTATATAGAGACAGATCTCTTGCGGAAGCATTTATGTATAAAACATAAACATACAAATACATATGTAAATGCACAAATTCACATGGAAATAATGGTAAATATATACATACATCATATACAAGAATTACCCATAAATATATAGACATTTATAACCACAGATATGATATCCCATAAAAATACACATGTAAATAACAATGCAACATGTAAATTTATCACACAATTGGCACTTATCTTGGTAAGAATGTCACCAATTGCGTGCAGACCTTCCACAAACCTCCCAGCCTTAGACCACACTGTTCATCACTCTCAACAGTGAGTCACCCCCGAACTAAACTCCACCTAGGTAAAGGGATTCCTAACCAGGCTAAAGGCTCATAGACAACAGGAAAGGCTCCATCATAGGTGCTCACTCAACTAACAACCTACAGTCTCTCATTCCCCACATGCCTATCCCACCCCAGGAAGTGTGCCCCTTCTCTACTCAAAAGTCCCTCGGCTGCCCCACTTCCCTTCCAAGGCTTTAGCAGCAGGTCGGACGGGAAGTCTCAGAGCCCTGCAATTGTAGTTTAGCATCTTTAGGAAATCAATTCCCGAGCAATTCTCTCATCCAAAGAGAAATTAATCACATTCCTGAAATCCCGCCTCTTCAATATCCCACGGGCCTGACAACCCACTTCTTCAGTCCATCTCCCAATCTAGCCAACAACACAAACAATTATGGCTATGTATACGGTTTTGGTACAGTGAAATGAATGTCTGAAAGATAACTGACTGTGTGAGTGAAAATATTCATGGAGTCATGGTTGAATGATGGTTGCCTGATGGAAGAGTGTCTAGAAATGAACTAAGTCCCCACAATATGTATGCATGTCCCCAAATTGACACTTGTCATGTTGGGAGCTACTTTGGCCCACTTGGCCCCAACTTTAGAACTTGGATAAAATACTTATCCATACTTTATATTTTAAGAAATATTAATATAATATTCCTTTTTGGCTTAAGCTCCCAATCTTATCCCTTTTCCTTAACTTTTAGGCCCCTCCCTTTCCCTAATTAGTGGACTTTAGTCCACCATCTCTTTTATCGTGGTCGGTCTGCGGGCAACGATGTATTTTATATTAATTATGAGACATATACACAAATAGGCACTCTGGCCTTTAACATCTAGGCTCTCTAGCCCAATCAAAACATAGTAATCCTAGCTTATAATAACTGGCTCACCATCCTATAAAACATAACATACACACAAAGGCTCCCTAGCCTCAATATAGTGTGCACTCAAGTTGCTACGCACGATATCCAGGAATGTGCACACTTCCTCATTTTACTGCGCAGTACATGAGCGCACTATGCCATGAAATGTGCATACAAAATGATATTAAAACAACTCACCAACTTAAGTACATTTGCATTTGCATTTACAATTGGGTTCAGCCTTAGGGATATTACAATCCCCTCCCCTTATTTATGCACTGTCCTCAGTGCATCATGTACCCATGTACAACAAAATTTCAAAATCCTTAAAAATATGTGAGTATTCTGTCCAGATTGCATCCTCATGCTCCCAAGTAGCGTCCTCAGGACTGTACCAGGTCCATTGGACCTTTACAAGCCCTATGGCTCAATTCCGAAGCTGTTTGATTTTCTGGTCCAGAATGCGTACCGGATGCACTTGAAAAACGCCTTCTTCCTCCACCTGAATCACATTCCAATCAATAACATGATTAGCACTAGGCATATATTTCTTTATCAATGATACATGTAATACATTATGAACAGACATAGATGTAGGCAATACAATCATATAAGCAACTGGACCAATCCTCTCTAGGATTTCAAATGTCCCACAATAGTGAGTTGCCAACTTTGAACAATTTCCCAACTTTAGGGAACTTTTGTTGGCTTTCACTTTCAAAAATACATGGTCACCCACTTTAAATTCCCTGTGATTTTTGCCCTTATCAACATATCTTTTCTTCCTATCTTGGGAAGTCTTTAAATTTTGCTTTATTTTTATTATTTTCTCCTCCATTTCCCTGAGAAAATATGGCCCAACCACTGCTCTGTCTGCTGAGTTATCCCAGCTTACTGGTGTGTTGCACTTTCTTCCATAGAGTGCCTCAAATGGGCTCATCTTTAGAGATGCTTGGTACCCATTGTTATAAGAAAACTCTACCAAGTGTAGGTAGTCTTCCCATTTTGATGGTTTATCCATCACATACATCCTCAACATATATTCAATCACTTGATTCACCCTCTTTGTTTGTCCATCTGATTCTGGATGATAAGATTTACTAAAATTCAAATTTGTGCCAAATCCATTAAATAATCCTTTCCAAAATTTTGAGGTAAATTTTGGATCTTTGTCAGACACAGTTGTCTTGGGTATGCCATGTAATCGAGAAATTTATTTAATATAAACATCAACAATGTTCTCTTCCTTGTGAGTGAGCTTAACTGGAATAAAATAAGCAACTTTAGTAAGCTTATCCACCACTACCATGATAGAATCATGTTGCTTGTTTATTCTGGGAAGTTTAGTGATGAAATCCATTGTTACAACTTCCAATTTCCACTCAAGAATAGGTAATGGTTGTAGAAAACCAGCTGGGTGTCTATGTTCAGCCTTTACCTTTTGACATTCCAAACATCTGGCAATAAAATCAACAACCTCTTTCTTCATTCCTGACCAATAATATTGGCTATTGACAACTGCAACATTTTTCTGATATCCTAGGTGCCCAACATACGATACATTATGCATTTCTCTCAATATCAATTTTTTCAACTCTTGGGAATTTGGTACCTAAATTCTTCCCCTGTACCTGAGAATTTCATCATTATCTAGCTTGTAATCTTCAATTTTCTGTTGCAAATTACCTTGCTATAATTTTGCCACTAAATCCTTGTATTGCAAATCTGATTTGGCAGCCTCTATAATTCTGTCTTTCAAATCTGATTGGTACATGCTAATGGTTGTAGCATGCATTTCATGCACTCTTTTGCTAAGTACATCAACCACTTTGTTCTCTTTCCCTTTGATATGCTTTATATCAAAGTCATATTCACTTACAAATTCTAACCATCTGCTTTGCCTAGCATTTAGAGTTGGATGATCAAATAAATATTTCAGA
The DNA here is from genome assembly GCA_009831015.1 of Picea engelmannii. Lineage (NCBI taxonomy): Eukaryota > Viridiplantae > Streptophyta > Pinopsida > Pinales > Pinaceae > Picea > Picea engelmannii. The sequence goes on along the minus strand of ML777759.1, from coordinate 1,138,895 downwards.
CCATTATGATCTGTTCTCCGCTCAAACCTTTTTCCCATGAGGTTGTGTCTCCATTTTCTCAAGGCATGCACTATGGATGCCAACTCCAAATCATGAGTGGCATAGTGTCTTTCATGCTCCTTCAACTTCCTTGATTCATAACATATAACAAAACCATTTTGAGTGAGGACTCCACCAAGTCCTTCTTTACATGCATATGTGCATACAATGAAGTTTTCATTTGGGTCTGCAATCCTTAGTATTGGAGCACTTGTTAATAATTGTTTCAAGTGTTGGAAACTCTTTTCACAATCCAATGTCCACTGAAACTTCACATCCTTTCTTTGCAAGGAAGTGATTGGGTGTGCAATCTTTTAAAATCCTTCAATAAATCTCCTATAGTAGCTTGCAAGACCCATGAATGATCTCACCTCTGTCACATTCTTTGGCACTAACCATTCTCTAATGGCTTCTATCTTCTCAGGATCCACTGCTATCCCATCCTGTGAAATGATATGTCCCAACTAGTGAATTTGCTTCTGATAAAATGAGCACTTGCTCAATTTGGCATATAACTAATGCTCCCTTAAAACTTCTAAAACCATCCTCAAATGATGCTCATGCTCTTCTTATGACTTAGAATACACAAGGATGTCATCCAAAAAGACAATGACAAACTTGTCTAAATATTCTCGGAAAACACTATTCATTAAGCACATGAAAATAGTTGGTGCATTTGACAACCCAAATGGCACTACCGTGAACTCATAATGACCATACCTTGTCCCAAAGGCAGTCTTGCTGATATCTTCCTCTTTAATCCTTACCTGATGGTATCCTGACCTAAGATCTATCTTTGAAAATATCTTGGCATCCTTCAATTGATCAAAAAGATCATCAATCCTTGGCAGAGGATACTTGTTCTTAATAGTCACTTTATTCAACGGTCTAAAATCAATGCATAATCTTAATGTTCCTTCCTATTTCTTTACAAACAAGACTGGGGCACCCTAAGGTGACACACTTGGGCGTATATACCCCTTCTTCATGAGTTCTTCTAGTTGCATTTGCAACTCTTTCAACTCTGGTGTACTCATTCTATAAGGAGTCTTTGAGACTAGAGTTGATCCAGGCATTAAATTTATAGAGAAATCAATATCTCTCTTTGGGGGTAGTCCTGGTACCTGCTTGAACACATCTTTAAAATATTCCAGGACTGCATGATCTTCCAAGTTTGGCACCTTATCTTTAGGTTTCTCATCCATATGTGCTGCAAATATTTGACACCCTTTTCTGTAGCATTTCTTCAGCTGCAATGCTGAAATTTATCTGATGATTACTGCCCTGGAAATTCCCTACACTTTCCTTAGTTTCCCTTCCTCATCCAAGCAAGTAAATGCTTTGTTATGACAGTCTAAGAGAGCATGATGTTGGTCCAACCAATCCATCCCAATTATACAGTCATAGGAACCTAAAGGCAAAATGTTCAAATCTGCCCTGGTGTTCAACCCATTCATGCCCATAAGACGTGACTTAACCATCTCATTAACTTTTCTTTTGGCTTCGGTAGCCAGTTGCACCAACCAAGAATTTCTATGCTTGCTTCTTGGCAATTGCAAACTTTCCACCATCTTAGGATCTATAAAACTATGACTAGCTCCTGAATCAATTAAAATAGAAATGGTTTGGTTGTTGATGATACCTTCCACTTCAATCATATGTGACTGATACTCTGCTTGCTTGTTGTCCAGGGCTGCATAGATCCTGGGTACATTTCTGCCCATGTCCTCCACTATTTCAGCTTGTTGTACATTGTGAATAGTCCTCCGATTTCACCTCTGTGAGGACAATCTCTAAACATATGATCTCCTTTACAACCCCAGGATTGAATAGGTGGTTTCCTTGGCCTTTGACCCCCTGTGTCAATCATTTTGGGTTCTTTAGGAGTTTGCTATCCCTATGTATTATTTCTGAAGAATGGTGGCTTAGATCCCTTCTTCCTTTGATCCACCTTGAACTTATTTTTGTCTTCCCAATCTTTTTGGAAAGTTGGACTTGAATTTTTTTGATCATATAGGCATTTAACTCGCCTTATGGTCTCCTCCAATGTCTTGGGATCATCATACTGTATTTTGTCACTGATAAATGATGGTAATCCACTCAAATAATTTTGAATATTCATTGCTTCATCCTTAATGAAAGAGACATACTTCAGCAGTTCTAAAAAAATTATTTCATATTCATCTATGGTCATACTCCCAATCTTGAGTTCAAAGAACTCTTTCATTTTCTTGTCATAGTATCTCTTAGTCAAGTATTTCTTCTCAAAATACTTCTTGAATTCTCTCCAAGTAACACTTTTCTCTTTAATGTGTTGCACCTGCAGAAGCTAATCCCACCACATGGATGCCTTTCCCTTGAGTTAATATATGGAAGTTCTACCTTCTACATGAGAAGAATAATTATGTAATTGGAAATACTTTCTCATGCCCAACAACCATGTCTTTGCATCTTCATCCTTCTTGTGCTCACCATCAAATGTAAGAGGTTTGATTTTGTTAATTTCTCCTCCAATTCATCCACCCTAGAACTCTTATGATTTCTTTTAGGGGATGGACTTGAGCTTCTATGTGATCTCTTATTGGAATGCCTCGGGGAGCGATGGTGACGTCTGCTAACACTTCTTGGTCTTCTTTTCCCATCAGGAGACTTGTGACTTCCCGATTTGCTTGAGACACTCTCCTTGTCCAATTTCTTTTCTATTATGTTCAAGCTCTCCAATAAATTCATGTTGAAGTCATCTTGATTCCCCTTGGCTCTCATAATCATTTTATTATCATCTTTATGGATTTGGCCATCCCTTCACAGATTCTTAATGGTCTCTGCCATATTCATGTTTTCATCCTTTTCTCCTCCATGACCATTGGATTTTGTTCCTTCAATGCCCAAATGGACATCCATTCCTCTGATTTAATCTTCCTGACTGTAATTCCCATATGCCTCTTCTATTCCTATGGAATATGCATTGATCTAGTTGTTGTTAACTCTGCAAAATGTGCACCCAATAAAACTTTGTCAGACTAACGGTTTCAACAATTTCATGAAAAATATGAACCATTTTGGTTCAATAATATATCAAAATCCTTTCTTCTGATTTCCTAAAATTTTGAATGCCCAGATCAATTTTATAGGTGGATAATTATATTCTTCTATCCAAGACTTTTCCAACTCCTTCTCACATGCTCAATTCCGAGTCTGGAGCAGAAAGTTATGGTTATTTGAAATTTGCCCATTAACTTTTCTCTTCATACTTCCACTTGGCGCAAATTTGCGCTGTAATTATGCATTTTTTCACCTACTCCATTGCATATTTCATATGAGATCAATTAGGTTTCTTCATAAACATATTATGGACATTCTGTCCAATTTTCACCTCATTTTGGGTTCTGGGCTACTAGTTACAGTCTGCTGAAGTTCTAGGCCAATTTGTGTTTTTGGCTTGGAATGTTACAACAACCTTATTTTACATATTAATCACCTTTAACATGCCCATAAATTTAATTTATCTATGGTACTGTCTTCTATGGTTCAATATATTTCCATTGACAACTCCTGCACCTCAATCCGATTCCGGAGCAGAAAGTTATGGCTCTTTGAAGCTAGTTGGGTCTTATAATTTACCTTCCATTGTTTAAGCTGTAACTTTCTAAAAAAAAATCTGTTCGACGAATGGTTTACACCATTATAAATATCTCTCCAAGTTATTTCATTTGAGCTACAAAGACGACTTGTATTGTTGGTACACCTCTATCTCGTGGTTTTTGAGTTGCTAAAAATGCTCTTAAGGCCCTAAAAAATGCACTGCAAAAGTATGACGTTCAAATGATATAAAATGTCGTAGAAAATCACTAGTTTTTTGTTGTTATTCACCTTCCAAATGGCTTCGCGCACACAAATTTCAACCTATAAAACCATATTTACCATGCGCAACAATAACACAAGGGAAATCGTGCTTTGCGCACTTTAAAACCAATGTGTATCACTTCTCTATCGCGCCACTAACTTGCACGCACTACTTTTATGTCGCACGCCAATATCCACCGCGTACAGTTTTTTTAGCACGCATTGATATACACCACACACATTTTTTGTACCATGCGCTGATATTCTACGTGCATTTCACTCGACACACTGCACCATGCCAAAGTTTAAAAAGCCCCACTGCGCACCAATACTCTGTGTGCACATTTAGCAAAACTATCGTGTGACAACTTATACTCTTACTGTGCTCTGCCAATACTGTGCACACCACGCACACCATTTTATTGTGTGTGAACACTACGCAATGTCAAATTTAGCGCGTGCACTACACCAACATTTTTTCACGTGTCACCAAAATTTAGCACGCGCACCAGAAAACCACTATTTTTCTGCGCGGTACCAAAATTTAGCACGCACACTTGCACACTAACATTTTTCCGCGTGGCACTGAAATTTAGAGCGTGCACCACCATGCCAATATCTTTCCACGCGGTGACCAATTTTTACATATCATAAGCCTTTACTGTGCATTTTAGTGTGCCCACCTGTGCACATACATTTTTATGCACATCAATTCTTTGTGAATTCTGCTACTGAAATTGGGGATTTTTCCTAACTTTTTTTCAATTACCATAGTGTTGTGAGTGGGAAATCCCCCTACGAACTAGCATTTAGGGTTATATTATGCATGCATATAAGACCAAAAGAATCCTACTCTCTACTATCGTCCCAGACCTAATCCCCATTTCTTTTAAGCAAACACATAGTTAAGTGAGCATACCTTATTTCAGGCGTTCGATGTTGATCCTTCTTCACGCTTGATCACTTGTTGATAGAAACTCTCCTCCCAAGGCTAACCTGCACTCACACAAAACAAGAAACAAACTCTACATGCATTTGATCTACAAATTAATGGGTTAGAGATTCAAACATATATTCAATAAACTATGAAGAACTGATATAGTGGGATGGGAAAAGAATTTCTTTATTATTAACTTTAATGAATCAACTTACAATGTCGAGACCGGCCACCGCTCCATGAACCTGGTCCTGGGCTCCTCTTCAAATTTCCTCCAACTTCTTTTCTCTGTATATCTCCTTGCACAAGGATGACTAAAGGGTTGGGACAATGGAAATGTGCAATTGGGTATAGTTTTTTTTCTATCATTCTCCTCTTCCAAATGGGACCCCTAACCCTTCTTTTATAGGCTAGAAGAAGATAGGTATTTGGTTGAAACCTCGGCCATGCATGGCCGAAAGGTTTAGTTAACTCACCCAAATCTATGTGTTTCGTTGGAAACTTTTTTTTCTTTGTTCTTTTGTAGGTACACGCGGGCTATTTTAGGTCAACTAGCGTGTACACGTGTGCAGTAATGGAGTAGGGCGCGTGGGCCTTTATAAAAGAGGTTTTTAAGAAGAGTTGTTCAACAATGTTTTGGTAAAGAAGGAATCTAAGATGGCCTGCTGCTAGGTAAGCATGTCTAGTTAAAATTAGGGTTATAACAGATGCCCCCTAATGTGTGAGATCAGAAGAGCATCTGATGGCCAAAATACATTAACAATCTTCAATGATGTGCCGAACAATTGAGCCCAGGGACCAGGAATTGGGAGGCACCATCTGCAAAATAACAATTGTCTCACCGAGGCGAGCATACCCATGCTCAGCATAAAATAGAATCATGGCTACCAATCAAACACACTGTATATCCATGTCATATAACTATATAAAGAGTAGCCGCGAATAATACACAACGGAGCTACATCTCGAAATAAAAAAGATATACATATAGAGTATCCATATTCTAGAAGCTGATACGACCTGATGGTTGGAGATGGGGTCTTCAAAGCTCGAGCAACAACTTCAAAATCTTCAAAACTCAGGTAGGAGTGTACGACTTCACTACCCAGAGGTCTTCGACAGCTCATCGGTCATGGACTAGATAATCTTGATGATCAGACTGAAAGCTTCATTGATTTTGAACAAGGACTTGATTGGACGTTCAAGATGGTCTAGTATGAGGGCAAGAGACAAACTGCAAAGGGGTCGACTCAGGCTTCATGAAAAACTTCCCTTGGACAACAGCATGACAAATGATGAGACTTAGGTAGCATGGCATTAACATAAGTTTACGAGGAAGGAGGCAACACAAACTCTCCATATGTTTGGAAGAATAACCAAATGGAGGAGGACACAACTCTATGCAGCGAGAAAAACTTCCTAAGGTCATATTAAATCCCAGGGTTTGATGAACAAATGGACAGATGTGATTTATCCAAGGGCGAATCATTATGCTGCCAATAAAGAAAATACTTTTCCCTTCCTCTTTTTGGGGTATATTTGTTTTTTTTTTTGGTCTTTTTTTTCAATAATTTTGGAAAAAGAATAAAAGAATGTTATGTTACAAAAGAGGATCGAGTGTTACAAACGTACTAGTTCCAAGCGCATGGAACACAGGGATGCCCAAGGCAAAGGGACATATGCAAGAAAACGACACTCGGGAAAAATCCTCGAAGGGCCAAAGGTGTCAAGATGCATAGGCAAAGTGCTACAGGGCTTGTGTATAAGGCATGCTTTAGATGGTTCAGTTGAGAGAAACATGGAGCCAGCATTAGGCCAAAGACGTGGGTATGCAAATGCGATTAATAAAACACATAATCGTAACGTCCTTCGATGTGAGTTTAACGAGCCCAGAGAAGGTAAGCTCGACGTTTTTTCATATTTAGAGAGTCTGAAAAAACATAAAAGGAGACTCCATTGGGGTACCTTTTTCGAAGGTAGTATGTTCGGTTCGAAAAAGGGGTAAACTAGCACCGGCAAGATGTCTATTCAAAACATTTTAATGAGTGTGATAGAGACAAGATCACTCGGCCATTTTTTCATTCTTAAGGAGTCTGAAAAAAGCTTAACTATGGACTCCGTCAGGAATGTTCTTCTAGACCAATTTAATGAGTGTGAAAGAATTAGGTAACTCGACGATCTTTTCAATTTTAGGGAGTCTGAAAAGAGCTTAACTATGGACTCCGTGGGGGTTCCTTTTTCGTAAATTTAGTCCCTCGGGGCCGAAAAAGGGTTAAAATTATACCTGAGGGTACTCTTCTAGAGAACGAAAGTTCCTTAGAGTATACTTTTGTTCGTACAGTTGATAGTCCAAACTGAAAAATGGATAAACTACCGCCGGACAAACGTGACTTCAAATTTTAGTTTAACGAGCATGAAAGGCCACAAGATCGCTCGACCATCTTTTCATGTGTAGAGGGTCTGAAAAGGGCTTAAAAGAAGACCCATTATGTCTTTTGGGAGCCTCGAGGGTGAGGTCAAGAGTGAAAAGGAATCATGAAAATGAGGCTCAAACTCGTAATCAGGAAAAACAACAAGGATTCCCGAGCCTACAATGATTAGAGATAGCATGGATACCATAATGCAACCAGGTTCTACCTAGGGCATCCATGTTGTGGTAATCTCTACCACCAACTCACGACACTTCTAAAGCAGCAATGATGGCTTCGTGTCGCAACCTGATGGGATCGATCCTATGGAAAAGGGATAAAGACAACGTGATATAAAAGTCAGGGTAGAAACCCAACCTACATGCTCAAGTTGATCATCTGAGATTTTTCCACGAATCATCAAGAGTGTCCCAAAACTCCAAAAATTGTCCCAATGCCTGATCATACCCCTCCCATGCAACTCCTGAATCACTTTAAATGGTTTTTGGTTTAAAGAAAAATGATAAGGGAGGCCAAAAAAGTGACAAAAAGAGGCCAAAAAGTCTATAAATAAAAGATGGCAGCTCATTATCACCATTGCTAGTTTGGAAATTGACTCTGGAGCCAAAAAACCCCCTTTGATAAAAAGTGGTGATTCCGAGAGCTACAGTGGACGAAACGACCTTCTGTCTAGACCAAGTAAGTACAAACTCTCCTATCTTGCAATTTAAATCTTTACTTTTGTTTTGGGTTCCATGTTTTGGGGGGGCATTGACCTTTAAAAGGTTGGCCCTAGGTCCACGTGGGCTGTCTGAGGACAGGCCACGTGTACATTTGGGTAGAGTAAAAACTGCACGCGTGTACATGTGACTGTCAGCATTACAGCCCACGTGGACCCCCCTTAATGAATAAAAAATGTTAAAAAGCAAGGGATAACACTCCTAAACTTTGGTGTTTTGCAGGATGTATGTTCACTGGAAAGAAAGAGAGCATGAGGAGGTTAGTGAGTTGGTTGAGGAAGACCCCAATGTTGTAGTTGCCTTGATGCAATGTGGGTTGCTAAATTTCTTTTTATGTCCTTTTATGCGGGCACAACCTAGGCTACTGAATGCCTTGGTTGATTATTGGCATCCAAATGCAGAGGCTTTCATGTTAGAGCGATAGTCACTGGTGCCCACCACCGAGGACATATATTATTTGACTGGCCTCTCGAGGAGAGGGGAACTAGTCAATTTTCGAACATTTCCTTCGGGGCCGCATAACTTAGTGGAATTGATAGGTCTTTACTATGAGGCTGGTAGAGACCGATCGAGCTCACAGGTGCCCATAAGCAAGATTACTGACTTATCACTGCGGGCGATTGTGTTTCTTATCGGGTGGATGACTGGTTCTGCAGCTCTGCATCAGGCATCCCATGCACAGATGAACTGTGCAATCTAGTGCTTGAATGCACACATATTTTACTGGAGCACCACATTGCTTGAGTGTATGAAGAGGCAGTTGACATATTGCCGATTGCGGACACAGAGGAACTTCAGGTTCGAGACCATTATATGCTCTTTATTTTTTGGGAGAGTTCTCAGCTTTAGTCCTCGAGTAGTGGTACGAGGGCATCAAGCCTCTCTTCCTTCTATGTGTAGATGGGCAGTGTTTCTGCCACGACAGGGTGGTGGAAGGACTAATGAGTCCTTCGATGATGATTTCTTTGCCTGGCTATCATGACAGATCCCAATTATCGAGGATTACCCTTATGATGGGATTGATTTTTTGAGGGATCCTAAGATACCAGTACCTCCTGGTGAGGAGCGAGGAGAGATGGGTAAGTCTCCATCATTGTTTTTGTTTTGTTAAACATATGTAATTTTTATGTTATTTTTGTTATATATCATTTTTTTTATACCAGAGTATTTGACGGATATGTGTTTGTTGTGTGCAGATGTGGGACTAATGCAACCTGCTGACTATGTGAGGAACATGTGTCATCCTCGGCCAGGGGCTGCACCTGCCGTCGTAGGGGGACCAACAGAAGCAGGAGATCTTCCAGCCGGGGAGGCTGAGAGGGTGTTGAGACGAGTCGAGTGGAACTTTACTACACTCACTCGCACGGTCCCTGTGGCAGAGATTGAGGATCTGCCACCATCCATGCAGCCTCATGTAGTGGGGGCACCACGGATGTGGGTTCGATTGTTTTGACGTTTGGCAAATGTTGTGGATCAGTACAACAGGACCCACAGGCCCTGAACTTAGTTATACTTTTCATGTGCCATGAGCACTAATTGTATATATTTTTTGAGGGCATAAGTCCCATGACTTGTTATTGGTCATATTTTTTAGGCGCTTGCATCCACCTGTGTACTCTGGTGACTTATGATATTATTTATGGATTTTTATGTCTTTTTGTGTCTTATGGATCATTTGTGCAAAAAATGTATTTACATGTTTATGTGTATGTCCTTTCATATGTGTGCGAGATGCCAATCTAAAATTTGATTAGCTAGAGTATCCGTAATTTGGTTTAATCTCCTAGGAACATGAAAATATGTAATATAATTAAAGCTTCGTTCTAAGAGACATACCCTAAGGAATCGTTGGTGTAACGTCGGATCATGAACACGATATACTCTATTTAACTGAGACACAACCAACTGAGCGTCGAGATAGACCCGAAGATGAGAGATACCAAATGACAAGGTGTGACGAAGAAAATCAATAACTGCACTATACGCAGCGACATTGTTTGTGGTGTCACCTAAGCATATACCTCCGAAAGATAATAACTGGCCTCAAGGTGTAAATATTACCCAAGCTACAGAGGAAAGCCTCCGAGTGTGCTGACTAGCACCGTCTGCATACCCAATGAACACCTCGGAATCACTTGACATCTGCCACAGTGACAAAAGATAACATCAACGACACGTCCATAACACTAAAAGAAACTAGAAAGTAATAGTACAAAGACTATACATATGTTACAAAAAGTTACCCATGGTGACCTGCCTATGAATAATACTTCTTGAGGTAGATCCCATTTCTAGGCTCTGCCAAAGCATTCCCTTCAAAGTCAACCAGATGATAAGAGACCTTTTTTAAAACCTCTTTTATAATGAAAGGTCCGAACCACATGGGTTTGAATTTTCCTGCCCCCAGGGGATCCTTATCTTGGTCATAGACCAGGACCAAGTCACCTTCAGAGAAAATCTAAGGATGAACGGACCTATCATACTGACACTTGACTTTATGTTTGTGAGCCTCATTGGCTAGAGCTGCATCACGACATTGCTCATTGATCCACTCAAGGTATAATAACCGTTCTTCAAGTGGAGAAGTATCTGGAAATATTGTACTGCCAACTTTAGGGACATGATCTGACATTCGATAGGCAAGACTGCTTCCATCCCATAAACGAGTTGAAAGGGTGAGAAACTGGTTGCAGTCTTAACAGACATTCAGTAATCCCATAATGCCGAGTATAACATCCATGCCAATTTGACTTGGCTAAGTTAATCGTTCTCTATAGGATGGTCTTAAGAGATTTATTTATAGCTTCTACCTGACCATTTGCTTGGGGGTAGTAGGGTGACGAATGTTCTTGCCGTAACCCAAGCTTTGATGTTAACTCGGTCATCATCTGGTTCTGAAAGTGACTTCCATGGTCAGTGACAATCTCTCTTGGGATGCCAAACCTTGCTATTATTTGGTTGAATAAAAAGAGAGTCGTGGTCTCTCCATCATCCTTAAACATTGGCATAGCTTCGACCCACTTCTTGAAGTAGTCTACAACTATAATGATATAGCAGTGCCCCCTTGCTGAAGGAGGGTTGCATGTAGTGTAATCAATCCCCCACTTGGTGAAGGGACCAACCGCGATGACAGGAAACATGGGAGCGGTATGTGACCTCATCTTATGAGAGAAGATCTGGCACGGGTGGCACTTCTTCACTGATTCGATGAAATATTTGATTAGTGTTGGCCAAAAGTAACCTGCTCGTAGAATATTTTGGGTTGTTTCCAACCCAAGCAAATGACCGCCACACGCTTCGGTATGGAAATCATTAAGCATGATGACTACTTATTCATGAGTGAGACATCGGCACAGGATGCAGTCTACACCTCTCTGATACAACATATCATCGAGTATGAGATAATTCTTAGCCTGATGGCGTATGCGTCGATGCTCATCACGAGAAGTAGAGGTGGGTCACTTCAAAGTCTGGATATAGATAAGTATATCTCCGTACCAAAGATCCGAAGACGTGATAAAAAACATATCTCCTCTGATAGGCGATTCTTCGGGCACAATATCACTTGACTCAATCGAAAGTTCCGAAATAAGTTCTACAAAGAACAATGACTTTTTGGATTTCACTAAAATGAAATCTAATTCAAACTCCTAGAGGATGACTATCCATCTATTGATCTTTCCGCCTATTACCTGTTGTGTCAACATGTACTGGAATGGATTTACAACAACAATGACGGTAGTCTTGCGAAATAGAACATAATGACGAAATTGTTGAACAACATGGATTGCTGCCAACGCAAGTTTTTCGGTATGAGAATAATTGAGTTCTGGTCCTATGAGGCCTCGCCTCATGTAATAATCACATATTCTGAGAATAAGTAATCCTCCTGAACTAAAACCATGACAATGGTTGACTCTGTTGCGGCCAAGTCTAATAAGAAATTTTTGTTATAGTTAGGTAGCCAGAGAAGAGGGGAAGTTTTGAGGGCATGTTTCAATGTGGTGAAAGAGCATTGAGTGACATCGTCCCAATAAAAAGGAACATCTTTTTTCAGTAAGTGCATAAATCCCTTGGTGATCTCGACATAGTTGGCAATGAAGCGTCTTAAAAAATTTGCCTTGCCTTGTAGACTTTGAACTAAATTATTGCCTCAACCTTGAGAGGGTCAAACATGATCCATGTTGTTGACACTATGAAACCCAACAAATGTTCTGAAGTTATGAAAAAGATGCACTTGTTTGGATTCAAGCGAATCCAGAAGTAGTGACAACGCTCAAAGATAAGTCGGAGGTGAGCGGGATGATCTGTTCTCTTGGGATATTAGGATGCTAAATCATCTAAATAGGCCTCGACTATATGCTTGAGGTCGTGGAAAGAAAATGACATGGCCCACTGAAAGGTCGCTCTAACATTTTTGAGACCATAAGGCATCTTACGATACGCGAATGTACCCCAAGGGAAAATGAATGTCGTTTTGTGCTGGTCTTCGGGTTTGATTTGTATTTGATTATATCCTGAAAAACCATCCATGAAAGAAAAGGCCTCGCAACCAACACATTCATCAATGATCTGGTCGATGGATGGTGTGGGAAAATTATCTTTTGGACAGGCCTTTTTCAAATCACGAAAGTCTGTACATACACAAATCGTGCCTTGTTTTTTATTGACCGGCACAGGATTTGATACCCATTGGGTCAAATGGATAGGATAGATAAAACTGGCTTTTAGCAATTTCTCAACCTAAACCTTAATGGTTGTTGCTTTCCTAGGATTAACTGGACGAAGCTTCTGTCGAACAGGCTTGGCATCGGGATAAGTTGTGATTTCATGTTCGACTATTTTTGTATCGATGCCTGGCATTTCCTCATAAGACCAGGAAAAAATGTTGCGGAATTCTTTAAAAAGATATGTATAGAGTTGAATCTCTCCAGGGGAGCAATCAACTCCGACGAAAAAAATTTCCATGATGCCAGGGGTTTGGGAGATATTGATCGGCAAAGTTTCAGCGATAGATTCCATATTACCCTCAGCATAGACCTCATGTGTAGTTAAGGGATTAATAGGATAAGACCTATCTCCTGTCATAGTCAAGGTGAATTCTCTAGCTTCGATTCTGCTTAAATTTGGGAGGAAGTATGATCTGTGATGAAGATCTTCCCAGAGTTTTTCTGGATTAGTCATTGCTTCAATTACTGCTTCATCAGAGGGAAAGACTAAGTCTAATGAATCGGTGTTAGTGAGAGAAACATGAGCCCAAATAGGCTCTAAAAATGGATCTAACTCTTGTGCAGGAGTTGGATCAGCGTTGGCTGAATCTTGCTAGACTAAAGAGTACACTACTTCAGCTGCGGACAAGGGCATGGACATGCCCGGGTGCCCTGTCCATCCATCGTGGCTGATGGGGAAGGAAGTATCCATGGGTCATTGAAGTAAGTCGTTTGGAATGACGAAACTTGAAAAATATCAACCGTATGGTGGTTGGATATAAACTTGACATCGCCTTGAGGGAGCGGGTAATCAAAGGTACCCATCAAAGATGGGCACAAACCAAATCCTACGTTGACTATGCCTAGTTGAGGATTATCAATCATTGGGACCATAGATACTCCCAATGAAGGGTTAGGTGTAGAGAAAGAAAATTGATCAATGGTCACAATTCGGTCCTTGTGGGGGAACAACAAGACCTAGAAAACTGTAGCAACCACTACTTGCATGGCATAAGTCCAACTCCTTCCTAACAAGAGATTTTAGTCGAGGGACCTATTGACTACTTCTACCTTGATGCACATGGTCTTTCCTCCTAACTACACGGGGAAAGAGGGAATGATACCATGTGGTCGGAATGAACGACCATCAAAAGCAGTGAGAAGAGTAGGTGACTGAGACAAAACGGGCTAGCCAATGGCCTTCCAACATGCCAATGACATAACACATGTCGAGGCACCTTCATGAACCACCATGCAGAAGATATTCCGAGTAAAGGTTTTCATGGGATAAGCCACTACTATGTGAAATGATATGTGGTAAGGCAGACGAGGTTTTAAGTCGGTTGTATCTAGCATGATTGTATCTGGATTACAAGTCTCAGTAGATCCTAAAGAAGTTAACAAGGCTTTCCTCTAGGAAGGGCAGCTTTGGAGGACCTCCAAAGTGGACATCACTAAAGGGGTTTGTGATAAATATTCCACCACAGAATAGTTCTAGGCGGCCCTTGCATTTGGGTTGTGAGAAACTTTTTTGAACGTGACTTTTTGGATGCATGTCATTGTTTCGCCCAAAGTCTTCTCAATCTGTAGAGGAAGATATGGGAGTTCGACTTCTTTGCCCTTCTCAGAAGTGCTTGGTTTACTTTAGTCATGCACTTTAGTCGATATAAAAGCATCACCCTTAATCATATATACATTCGCGGATGTAGGGTTGTTTGAAGACAGAGAGGGTCCTTGGCTGCCCCCTTCCATGCTTGCAGAGGCTTGGGTTAGATTTTGCCCATGTTGAAATGGATTGGTTAACACAATAGGTTGTTGCTGCATCATAAAATTTTGGGCCTCTGCAAGCCAAGGACATTGGTGGGTCGGGTTCTCTTCAGCGCACAGGTTGCATGGATACCTCGCCTTCCATTTCTCAGTGTTTCCCCCACTAGTATTATCGGTGGGTTTCTTATCCTCCTTACCCTTCTTTCATTGTTTTTTCTTTCCTTTAGGCCGTTGGTTTGCCTTTGGATTGGTCGATTGCACCATGTGTACATCCGACGTTTTGGTAGGAGGAGCAGCCAAAGCAGTAGTTTGGCTGGCCGTTGTGTGTTGGATAGACAACTATTGAAATTGCTTCATCAGTTGCTCAGTGGGCTTTGTTTGTGCTGAACCAACAATACCATCGGCATGTGGTCTAGCTCTCTGTCTAGTTTTATCAAGTATTGAGTGTGGCACATGTGGCAAGATCTTGTATAATAAACCAAACTAAGAATAGATTAGATCAAGTTGTTGAGCCCTCATGATGGCATCCTCTTTGGAAAATACTCCCTACGTCGTGACATCTTTGGATAACTGTGGGACCAAAGACTTAAGGAACCACTCGATCAGGAATGTTGTTGGGACTGGCACCTTGATTAAACTTTTCTAGCATCTCCATTCTTGGATGTGATCAGAGATATGGTCCACTTTTGTCTGTGAGAAATTGGCCAGCAATTATGTGCCAACGTCGTATCTCACAGGTAATTGGAAATGGTTTAGGAAAGCCATTTCCAATTCGCCAAGGAAGAGTATCTTGAGCGGTCGATCTCAAGTTACCATTTAGCGACACTCCCTATGAGAGTACGTTGAAATAATAGCAACTGTATGGAGTCGTCTTTCAACGAGTTAGATGAGCACCAAATATGGAAGGTAGTCACATGATATCCTGGATCTTCATTAGGCTTGGCTTCGAACTTTGGGATGTCCGAAGGCAACTTCGTCGGCATAGGAGGCCAACATGGATCGTGACAGATAGGGTCATTCAACAACCTTGTCAAGTCTGGCAAATGAAAAGTTGCCAGGAAGGGTAGTTTAGGTTGTTGGTGATAACTTGGGAAAAAGGGACCTGGATTTTGACTGACATCAGGTTGCCAAGAAAAGTTCGGCTATTGGCCTGGGTTCTAGGAAAAACCATGGCCATGGCCAGTGTACGGATTCTGCATGTGAGGAGACATCATCGGCTGATTCCCAAAATAGGACATAGATGGTTGGGCATGCATTACATTTGAAGGACTTTGGGAAGGGTTGCCCCATGTCGGTCCCGTGGGGATAGGGATAGTACTTTGTCCAGGGTTCCATTGATTGTGAAAAGAATTACCCCAGATCGACATTCCTAACAAGGGAATGGATCCCTGCCAAGAATTCCAAGGCCCTGATGTGAAAGAAGTTATTAGGTGTGCCCCCTGTGTAGGAATAGTACCCTACATAAGAATAGGTTGTCCGAAACCCGGATTGCCCCCACTTGGGAAAGAAGTGGACGAGAAGGTGTTGTTACCAAACACATCGAACAAAGAAAATAGTGTCGAACCTACTGTCATATTATGTGAAGGTGGTCCTTGACTCCCTACTCCAAATAAACTATGGTGTGCAGGTGGCCCGGTGGATGGTTGGTGCGTGCCACCGAGCGAAGGGGACGAAGGAGGTATATGACCTCCTCCGTAAGGGAAAGAATTAAAGGGAGCGGAAGTTCCCCCCATGTGGCCTTGAAGAGGAGTGTTAGATCTCCCTGCCCCTATACCTGAAGTCTGTGAAGTGGAGTAGGAAAGTACAGGACTTGTACCTGAACTAGGAATCCCGTATGAGAACAAAGGGCCTATCGCACTTGGTGTGAAAAGGGTTGTGGCTGTCGCCAGAGACAGGATCAGACCACTATGCGATGTAGAGGTGGTTGAGACCATGGTGGATCAAACCGGTGACGGTGGGTTAGGAGGTGGAAACTCTCCCGTGGTGACAACCATAGTGGGAATTGAAGAATTCCCAGAAGGAGTAACAACATTTGTTTCCATTGCTGCGTGTGAGACTGTCTGACACTCATAAAGGTGAATTAGTACGATGATGGGTGCCGAGAGATCATTGGTTGGGGTTTCAACGGGGCCAAGAGATTTTGATCCAAGGTCCAAAATGGTTGATTACTCCGGATGTTGGTCGGGCACAATTTTCTGTGACTCGGTCACTTTAAAAGACCCTTGTTGGTCTAGCTTTCACCTTAGTGGTGGCGGGGGTGGCTCCAGTGTAACTGGCGACAGGCCCAGAAGCCTTCATGACTGATGGAGCTCATGATCCTCCACTGTGTGAGAATATCAAAGACACCCTAGGGATTTCTATTCATTCAAAAACAACACACACTAAAAAAAAAAAGTCCCAATAAGATAAGACAGGAAAACACTAAACTAATTGGAAGAACAGTTACAACAACCAACACTAGAGAAACTTACCGGTGCAAGTGAAGCTCGAACACGGAAGCAGCCTCTGGGTATACTCTACAAATCATGGCCCGATGTCTGTCCTAGGTACCACGGTATACCCCAGCAGTCACCTGTGTATGTCCCTAAAAAGATGGGAAACTAGGTTGCCAACACGCGAACAGTCACCAGGTGGGTATAGTCAAAAGTCGGGTAGACCATAATGAGTAGGTTATCGAGCTTGAAACCTGTCAAGGCTATCGAGAGTAAGTGGTCTGGAAGACAACTAAGTACCTTGAATGGATTCAAGACCCACGAAGCTCCGTGGCAAATGCAATCAACGGAATCCCAATACAAGCCCTCTATATGTGTTCTCCACTACGATTGGTCCAGCTTTGGAGGGGTTATATCTTCTACCTTTCCGTACATGACCTCGTGTTTATCCACTGTGTTAGAGGGGGGTCCCAAATAAATTTCACGATACTGGACTTTGACACTCCCTAACTCAGACTCCAATGTTTGATTTTAATGGCCTTGAAGAGTTTCCTCTCCAACCTAATTCAAGGCCCTAATCCTGAACTAGTTGGTTGACCCTACAAACATAAAAGTCTAATGAGTTTTAGATTTAGCATTAATTTTATGTCTTGTCTTATGTCAAAGGTTATGAAAGTGAAACTAGTGATGTTTGAAAGACGAAAGCAAAAATAGACAGAAATTTGGAAACTAAAAACCTTTACTTAAATCAAATTTTAAACAACTTTTCAAACTTAAATTTTTTTCTAAGATCTTTGAACAACAAACTCAAAGTAGGATTTCACTTGACTATGATCTACTTATGATCTAAGTAAACCACCAATAACTTATGAAAGAAAATACTTTTCCCTGGTTACTAATGCAAAACAACACTTTTCAACCAAACAAAGAAATAAAAGATTTTTGTTTTTTTATTTGAATGCTCACAAAGCAAAAAGGAAAAATATCAACAAGTCAAAACCAAGAAAAACTTCTGGCCTAAACACAGATCGCAAAGAATCACTTTAAAAATCACACACCAACAACTTAAAATTGGACTCTCACACTTGTCTAAAAACCCTACAAAAGAAAATTTTCATGAAAACTTCTAAATGAAAAAGAAAGCTATGGCTGAGATCAAACCTAAGCTACTAACTTCTATGACAGAGACTCAAAAACCTAAGAGGTACAACTCTTGTCAAGGGAAAGGATGACTGCCTCACCTCCAACAAAAAAAAAATCCTCCACAAGCACACTGCTAATAGTTCAATAGTAAGCGTGTGCACACGAGCTGTGTAGAGTCAGAGAGCATGTACACGCATGTTGGCCTTATACAGACTGTGTGTATCTCTGAAAATTTGAAACAAATAAAAGATAAGAAAACCAACCCATGTAGAGACCACTGATACTGAGAACTAGGATCTCTTGAAGACTCAGACACTTTCTTCAACAGAAAAAAGAAAACAATGCAAGGAAAAATTCGTAGAACAAACAAATCTGAGGTGAAATTTAAGCTATAGACTGCAAACAACAAAGACTAGAAAGAGTTCCAGAAAACCCCCGAGAATGACAAATTCTGACAGTGAATAGGATGACTGCCTCAAATTTTTTTTTAGAATCATACACGCTATTGTTGCTTCTTCAGATAACGTTTACACATGGTCTGTAAGAATGTAGGGCACGGGTACATGCGTGCAGACCTTATATAGGCTGCGTGTACCTATGTGGGTCTCAAGAAAAAAGAATACAATCAAGAAAAGAAACAGAGATAATTGGTATGGAAGACCAGAATCTCTATTAGCTCAAACTTTGCAGAAAATTCAAAAACAGGAAAGGAAACCAGTTTTTAAAAATACCCAAAAATATTCCCAGAAACCCTAGAGACTTCCCTAGTATGGTTGCCAATTTTGTTGTGAGTGGGAAATCCCTACGGACTAGCATTTAGGGTTATATTATGCATGAATATAAGACCAAAATAATCCTACTTTCTACCGTCGTCCCAGACCTAATCCCCTTTTCTTTTAAGCAAATACATAGTTAAGTGAGCATACCTTATTTTGGGCATTCGATGTTGATCCTTCTTCACGCTTGATCGCTTGTTGATAGTAGCTCTCCTCCCAAGGATGACCTGTACTCACACAAAAAAAGCAACAAACTCTACATGCATTTGATCTACAGATTAATGGGTTAGAGATTCAAACATATATTCAATAAACTATAAAGAACTCATATAGTTCGACAGGAAAAACATTTCTTTATTATTAACTTTAATGAATCAACTTACAATGTCGAGAGCGGCCACCTCTTTGCGAACATGGTCCTGGGCTCCTCTTCAAATGTCCTCCAACTTCTTTGCTCTGTATCTCTCCTTGCACAAGGATGGCTAAAGGGTTGGGACAATGGGAATGTGCAATTGGGTATAGTTTCTTTTCTATCATTCTCCTCTTCCAAATGGGAACCCTACCCCTTCTTTTATACGCTAGAAGAAGCTAGGTATTTGGTCGAACCCTCGACCATGCATGGACGGAAGGTTTAGTTAACTCACCCAAAGTTGTGTGTTCCGTCTATAACTTTCCTTTTCTCGTGCTTCTGTAGGTACACGCGGACTATTTTAGGTCAGCTAGCATGTACACGCGTGCAATAATGGAGTAGGGCGCGGGGGCCTTTATAAAAGAGGTTTTTAAGAAGAGTTGTTCAACAGTGTTTTGGCAAAGAAGGAATCTGAGATGGCCTGATGCCAGGTAAGCATGTCTGGTGCAAATTAGGGTTATAACACATAGACATTCTGCAACTATGAAATTCATTCAATTTCAACCCGAAAACACCAGTTCAACCTCTATAACAATATTATATCACTGTGGGTTGACATTTCTGGAACGAATTTACCCAAAAATCATTCACAAATTGAGAATTTTATTTATTAGTCTCGCTCCATCTGTCATGGCTACACTGTAACTTCAAATTCAACCAATTCCAGGTCCGAATTTGCTAAAACAAATATTAAATAAGTAATATCTCATCGCATGGATGAATTTATCCATTTTCTCATGAATTTAACAACAGAAATTGGGGATTTTCCCCAATTCTGCCCAGTTTTTATTACTTTTTACCATGGATGCTCTACAAACTAAAATTTGGCCACTTCAAAATAAATTCCTCTGTGACATTTCACTTCAACTCAACTTTCTCGACCCATCCAGGCTCAATGTTGAAAAATGAAGCTCTGATACCATGTTGTGACGTCCTCAACCATCCATGTTGGGCCACGCTATGCCAAAGAACTCTTTCTGTTGTCTTTCTGTGGAACATACTGTAACATCACCAACATCTAACTGAACTATGCCACATAATTTTTTTCGCATTGTATGCAATTAAATTATATAGAGACAGATCTCTTATGGAAGCATTTATGTATAAAACGTAAACATACAAATACATATGTAAATGCATGGATTCAAAAGGAAATAACGGTAAACATATACATGCATCATATATAGGAATTACCCATAAATATACAGACAGTTATAACCATAGATATGATAGACCATAAAAATACACAGATAAATAACAATGCAACATGTAAATTTATCACACAATTGGCACTTATCTTGGTAAGAATGTCACCAACTATGTGCAGACCTTCCATGAACCTCCCAACCTTAGACCACACTATTCATCACTCTCAACAGTGAGTCACCCCCGAGCTGGCACTAAACTCCACCCGGGTAAAGGGATTCCTAACTAGACTAAAGTCTCATAGACAACAGGAAAGACTCTGTCACAGGTGCTTACTCAAATAACAACCTACAGTCCCTCATTCTCCACATGCCTGTCCCACCCTAGGAAGTGTGCCCCTTCTCTGCTCAAGAGTCCCTCATCTGCCCCATTTCCCTTCCAGGGCTTCAACAACAAGCCGAACAGGAAGTATTAGATCCCTGTAGCTGTAGTTTAGCACCTTTAGGAAATCAATTCCCTAGAAATTCTCTCATCCAGATAGAAATTACTCATGAGCCTGACAAACTACCTCTTCAATATCCCATGGGCCTAACAACCCGCTTCTTCGGTCCAGCTCCCAAGCTAACAAGCTACACAAACAATTATGGCTATGGATACAGTTCCGATACAATGAAATGAATGTCTAAAAGATAACTGAATGTGTGAGTGAAAATGTTCATGGAGTCATGGATGAATGATGGTTTCTTGATGGAAGAGTGTCTAGAAATGAACTAAGTCCCCACAATATGTATGCATGTCCCCAACTTGACACTTGTCATGTTGGGAGCTACTTTGGCCCACTTGGCCACAACTTTAGAACTTGGATAAAATAATTATCCATAATTTATATTTTAAGAAATATTAATATAATATTCCTTTTTGGCTTAAGATCCCTAGCTTATCCCTTTTCCTTAACTTTTAGCCTCTCCCTTTCCCTAACTAGTGGAGTTTAGTCCACCATCTCTTTTATCGTGGTCGATCTATGTGCAACGATGTATTTTATATTAATTATGAGACATGTACACAAATAGGTGCAATGGCCTTTAACATCTAGGCTCTGTGGCCTAATCAAAACATAAGCATCCTAGCTTATAATAAATGGCTCACCAGCCTATAAAACATAACATATACACAAAGGCTCCCTAGCCTCATTATTGCATGCACTCAAGTTGCTACGTGCGGTATCCAGGAATGTGCACACTTCCTCATTTTATTGTGCAGTACATGCACACACTATGCCATGAAATGTGCATACAAAATGATATTAAAACAACTCACCAACTTAAGTACATTTTCATTTACATTTACAAATGGGTTCGTCCTTAGGGATATTGCACTTAGGATAACGCGATTTTGTGGTTTTTCTACCCCTTTTATTTATTTCTTTCACCAAGGGGCCAACTTCTTAGGAAAAACACCCGTTTACAAATTAATGTGATAACATTAGGCTCCATGGGGGATGGCTTACTCCTTGTGATATGCCAAGAACTCTTCTATGGCTCTAGTGCCTTACTGTTGGGTTATGGAGTCACCTAAGAATTGAAAACAAAAGAAAAACAATATTTAAAAAGACATGTGAGCCATATATGGCTCAAATAAAGAACTTCTTGAGAAAATGGCCATTTATAGGGCCACCAAAAATTTGATTGCCCTCCAAATTCTCCAAAATTTATGTATTATTTGGATATATCTCAGAAATTTTGAAGGGCCTGATCCACAGGACTTCAAACTTGCTGTTCTTTCCTCTATCCTACTTTGGTGTGTCCCATTTGAGTACTAGATCTCCTAGGTAGAAATATCCTTTTCTCTCCTTTCTGTCAAAGGCTTGCTTGATCTTCTGTTGATGGTCATGCGCTCTGCCCATCACCTGCTCTCTAGTTTGTTGGACTTCTATTAGCTGATGAATTTTTCTGATCATGTCATAAGGCTCTCCTTGATAGTCTTGGAATAATTTTTATACAGGAAGGGCAACCCAGGAAGGGAAAATGGCTTCAACTCTATACACAAGTTGAAAAGGAGAGACACACAGAGACCTCTTTGTTGTCACCCTGTCATCCCACAAAGAAAATTTGAGCTTCGAATCCCATGCCTTCTTATTATCCTCTAACAATATTTTAATGATCTTTATCCGACTTTTGTTAGAGGATTCTGCCAGTCCAATCCCTTGTGGATAGTAAGGGGTAGAGTGGATCAATGAAATTCTGAACTGCTCATAAAACTTACTCAATGGTTCGGCCTTGAAGGATGCAACATTATCAATGATGATTATGTTTGGACAACCAAACCTTGCCATAATATCTTCAAGAAAACTAATGATGACTTTGTGAGAAGTGCTCCTTGTGGGGATAGTTTCTATCCACTTGGTGAAATAGTCTGTTGCAGTTAAGATCCACCTGTGCCGAACACTTGAAGTAGGATGAATTTCCCCAATAAAGTCTAGGCCCCACTGTTGAAAGGGTCCTGAAGCTACTACAGGCTTCAAAGGCAGAGACTTGAGTTGTTGCTTCCCAGAGAATTTTTGACATTTGATACAAGCTCTGACCTTCGCACAAAAATCAGTGAATAGAGTAGGCCAGTAGTACCCATCCCTGCGAATTTTATAGGCTGTGGTCCTCTAACAATGATGTCCCCCACATAAGTTGCTATGAAAATAAAATATAATCCTTTGGGCCTCTTGTGGATCTAGACATCTCAGAAGAACTCCTAGAGGGTATTTCCAATATAAGACCTGGTCAATAAGGAAATATTTGATTTCTTTGAGATTTAAATTTCTTGCCTTGCTCCTTCCCATACCATCAGGGGTTCACAACTCCTACAGAAAATATATAAGGTCTTTATACCTAGTGCATCCTACCAATGGGGAATTATCCTACGAACTTTTGACAGACAACTCAACTTGTTGATCATCTAAGAAAGTTTTGATGAAGGTAACCCCCAAAGATTCACAATTAGATTCATCCAACAACTTGTCCAAACCTTGACCCTTTACTATCTTGGTGGGTTTTATTTCTAGATCAAATTCAAGGATATTGGCAATCCACTTGCTCCTTCTCCCATCTATGTTGGGCTGAATAGGAATGTCTTTTACAGAAGCTGAAGGAACATTTGAAATGGTTTTTGAATGTAAAACATATACTATGAAAGATTTGAGAGCTTTAACCAAGGCATAGGCATGCTTCTCCATGACATAATATTTGACCTCTGCATCCCTCAATGCCCTACTGAAAAATGAAATTGGCTGCTCCAGCCCTTTAGCATTATTCTGCAACAAAAAACTGCCACCGTATCAAAATAAGCAAAAGAAAAAATAAAAAAAATACTTGGCATAGGTGCCTCAGTCAATGCCTTCTTGATCTGGTTGAAGGATTCTTAGGACTCAATAGTCCATTTTACTTCATTTTCCTTTCTGAGCATGAGTGTGATATGCTTCACCAATTCGGCAAAATTTGAAACAAATCTCGTCAAAAAATTATCTTTGCCTAGGAAAGACTAGAATTCCTTCCTAGATCTGGGAAGTGACAAGGTTTGAATAGCTTCTACCCTTTGCGAATCAATTCTGACCCCATCAACTGATACTATGTGCCCCAATGATTTTCCCTCTTTCATGGAAAACAATGATTTCTTGGGATTTAGGGAAAGACCATATCTTCTGCATTTCAAGAAGACTTTCCTCAAATGACAACAATTCTCTTTATCATATATGGAAAAGACTCTTATGTCATTCAGATAGATGACCATGAACTTATCCCTTTCCCTAATAAAATCTATGTCCATGGCTCTCTGAAACATTTCTCCTGTATTCATCAATCAAAAGGGAATTTTGGCATACATGAATGTGTCCCAAGGGGTGGTGAAGGATGTATTTTCTCTGTCTTCAAGTAAGAAAAATATTTGATTATAGCCAGAAAATCCATCAATCATGGAAATCCTGAACGCACTTGTCACCCTTTGCAATATGTGTTCCATATTTGGTAAAGGGTAATTGTCCTTCTTTTAGCTCATGTTCAGATTTATGAAATCGACATAGAGTCTGATTTCTCCACTCTTTTTTCTTACTGGGACCAGGTTGGCTACCCACTCAGAATATCTCAAAGTCACAATAATCTGAGCATCCAAAAGCTTCTTCACCTCCCTTTCCATAATAGGCAACAACATAGGATTTATTTGTCTTAATTTTTTCCTAAATGGTTTGGCCTCCTCTTTCAATCAGATCTTGTGTTCAATGACACTGGTGTCATATATTCTAAGGTCTTTGTAGGTCCAAGAAAACACATCAGAAAATTATTTTAATAGCTCAACGTATTTGGCCCTCTTCTCTCTTAACAAGCTACTTGATAATTTGATGAATCTTGGATCCTGCTCTATGCTAATATTGCACTCAGTGACATCAACATCGTAATTTGAGATTTTACCCTTCACGACCACATCATTTCTATCAAAAATCCTTTCCAAAGGAACTAGTCCCTTTGGGATGTGATTGCTAGGTAGCTAGACAATGTGATGATCATCAATATTTTTCAAGAAAACATCAGGATGAGGCTCTATTTCAGAGTCAAGATCTTTATCATTATGCAATACAAAAAAATCCTCAACACTTTCCATTAATATTTTGATCTCAAGATCATCTTAAAACACTCTCCAATGCTTGACATTTTCAGGTATAGAGGGTCTATATTTCACTTCTACATGATACCTAAGTTTAGGTGGTAGAGGGACTTTGAAATTGCTTGCTGAAACATCTAGAGGATTGGCCATGAAATTATTTTCCCTTGGAATAAATGAAATGTTGAAAGCTGAGAAAAAACTATCAATGAGGTCCCATACTTCATTTCTGTAACTTCTGAGCCAAGGGTGTTTGGCCTGATAAATATTTCGGATTTGCTGGACAATCAACTCAGCATCTTGTTGGCAGCCAACCCATTTTTTTTTATTGCTCTCAAAAATCTGCCTACACCCCTTACGGTATCATGACAAATCATTGTCGCATTGTGCTAATCGACATTCGTCTCATCTTTACGACCATTCCAATTCAATTTCGTTTTAGTTTTCACAACTGCAAGTGTGAAAACACTTCTTTTCGTTGATTAGATTGTCGTCGCCTTTGGTTGATGCTTGATCACTGGTTTATCATCTAATTGCTAAATGTTATATCAGACTTATGTTCTTAAGCATTCTCTTACCTTGATTGCGCATTTGGATATATTTCATGGTTAAATCTTTGGGCATGAAAGTTATTGTTCTTGTTTTGGTCTTATGAAAATTATAATGGATTTGGTCATATGGTTTTTATCCCTGCCTTGGACTTTCACTCGATTATTATATGAAGGAATTTTGATTGTGTGGTTCTAAGACTTTGGAATTTAAACATATGTAATATGCACCGAATGCATTGACAAGTTTACAAGGTATGATAGCAATGGTTTCAAGGCCCAATAAGTTAATTATATTCAAATTGATAC
The DNA here is from genome assembly GCA_009831015.1 of Picea engelmannii. NCBI lineage: Eukaryota > Viridiplantae > Streptophyta > Pinopsida > Pinales > Pinaceae > Picea > Picea engelmannii. The sequence goes on along the minus strand of ML777759.1, from coordinate 1,113,048 downwards.
TTGGCATACTGTTTGCAAAAGTTGGATTATACGTTGATCGTTATTTGATCCCGAGCTATGTATTAGCGCTAAACCCTGTGATTAAGCGATTGAATGAACGGTGGAATTGGCACGTTAAATCGATAGT